>JAWWMO010000083.1:110961154-111025899 GCA_035047845.1 Dendrocincla fuliginosa | reverse complement strand
ATTATTGGTGTTCATACACTTAAACAATCACTTATTGGCTAATGCTATAAGGCTGCTGTATCTATGACTTCATCCAGCCTGCTTCTAGTTCTCACAGACCTGCAAAGTTGTTTATCTTATAAGCACACAGAGGAGTCTAGCTAAGGCCTCACTCCCTCCTGCTTTGCCAAGGGAGCTAAAGGCCCAGTAGATTCCCACACATACCCAAACACGGTAAATATCCCCTCATGTTTTATGATAAACTTTCCTCTCCTTGGGCAATTTTTCCTTTCTATACCTTCTACCTAGTAGTTGTATATTGAAATGGGAAAAAAAAAAAAAAAAGAAATTGTGAGACATAAGGACTTAAGATAGCTCATTCTATGCTTCAGCTCATATAGATGTCTAACAGATAAGAAACAATTTTGTCAATAAAAGCAAAGTAAAAGACAATTTAAGGATCAAACATTTGACGAAATACTTGTTATCTTCCTCTTGTTCAGTAAATGTATCTTGTTACTCATACATCCATTTACATGTGGACACTTTAAAGGCAATATTGTTATTTTCAACTATTTGCAGGTATCGAGAGTGATGAAGAAATAAGACACTTGGATGAGGAAATAAAAGAACTGAATGAATCCAATCTTAAAATTGAAGCTGACATGATGAAACTTCAAACTCAGGTATGGCACTAACATGAAAGTTTTACCTTTCCTTATCCTATCTTTAAGTATGATAAATAAATTAAATGTTACGTAAATGCTGTGTTTAAACACAGCTAGTCTCCCGTGCACTTGTTTTCCCATCACTCTGTGGCACTTATAAATACCAAAAATCCTACATGCTTTTTTGCCAGGCTATTGTTTGTTTGTTTTCTGTAAATAAGCAGTAGGTTTCTGAGTATTGTCTTAAAGATCTGGTGAATGACAAATTCAGAGCTAATCTTGGCAAGCAGAAAAAAACCCATATTTACCAAACAAAACATTCATTTTCCTTTGTTGACCAAATGTTTGTTGACCAAACCTTGCAGATCCTATGACTTGAGTTTTTAGCAAGGATATTACCTCTTACTAGCACACTCCAATTCTTAATGCGAGTTGACTTTGTTCTTATGTGTACCTAGGAAAATCTACCTAGTTCACCCATTGTCAGTTATCCAAATAGTTTGAAATTTGTCTCCAGGCAACACCTGGTAAGGAAGGTATGCCTTTTGCTAATTTGTGTAGCAGAGGAGTTTGATGGGAGTTACAGGAAAGCATCATTCTCTTTCATTACTCTGTATGGTGGAGAGATTAAATTGTCTTTAAGATGCTGATAGTGGTTCTGTGGAGTGCGCTGTATAGGTTCATCCTTATGGAGACTCCTACATACACATGGAAGTTTGCCTGAGTGGACTGGGTAAAAGCAAGAGCAGAAGCTTGCTCAGTATTTTCAGAATAAGAGTTTAAGAAAAATGTTTCTGGGAACATGTAAGTCTAAACTCATATAAATCAAGCCGAGTATAACCACACCCCACTGCAGTCGTATCATAGTGGTATGCGTACTGTAGATTCATGCTGTTTTCCTTTTCTAAAGGATCTGGCTTTACATCGCAATGGCTGTGGGGATATCAATCCCAAATTGTGCTCAGTGTCTCAGGACACTTAGTCCTCTCTGGGGATCACGGTGCTGTTTGCACGGAGATTGCTCAATTTATGCAGTCAGATTTCTTCTCCCCAGACTTGCTCTCTGGTGAAGGCACTCTGACTAGCAAAGCCTGAACTCAACTGCAACAGAAGCAACAAATCCCCTGCCTCCATTTAACCTGTCCCAGACAGGGGCTGGGCTGCTACGAACACCCTCCAGGGGAGAGGTTGTGGCGGATGGTGGGCAGGCAAAACGGGGCTTCTCACACTGGGCAATTTTGCTGTGTGTGAGGAAAGGAAGTAAAGCAGCCACGGCAGGAGGCAATTTAGTAGTGCAAGGAGGTGCATACTAAAAAGTATAGGGTGGGCGTAACAACCGCGGATGTGCCTGCACCGCTCTGCGCCTTGCGGATCTGTGACCGGCCACAGGGATGGCAGCCCTCGGCTCTGCCCCTGCCTGTTCCCGCGGAAAGGAGAAGGGCAGGAGGCAACCAGGCCCTGCCGCTCCTGGTTTTGCTTTTTTTCAGCACTGCATTTGACATATAACCTTTCAGAGCTGAGTATATTCCAGAGCCCTCACTTTAAAAAGTTACCATTTTCCTACCTTGGCTGATTTTTCCTCCTCTTTCCAAAACCCTCCTTTCTGTTCTGTTGGTCAGAGATCATCTTTGTGATGATCACTGTGCGCTCAACCTCTCAGTTTCCTTTCCACTCTATTTTCCTCTAATTGTTTCCAGCGCCAGCCCTGTTGCTAATCCCAGCCAGCCCACAGCTCGTCCAGGAGCAGGGCGGGAAAGCAGCACAATAGCTAATACCCGTGCCATCGCTATTGTGGTCCATCAGCAGGGATGCTGTAAGAGCAGGACAGCAATGTAAACATCAGCCTCCTTCCTCCTTCCCTCTGCCAGCCCTGCGGCCACGCTCTCCATCCCAGCTCCACAACGACCTTCCCCCCTGAGCTCAATTCCCTCCTCCCGCTGTGCGCCACCCTCCAGTGCCTTGCTGCCACAAGGTTTCTCCATGAACGAGCAGCAAAGTCCATCGGCTCAGAGCAAATACAACTTCTTCTTTGCTCTGAATATTCTGTGGAGAAGTTATGTCTTTCCTGAAAAAACATAGCTGAGTTTCAGATCCATCGTGGCCCCTCTCCTAATCCCCCGACTTACATTTCGGGTTCAAACTGCAGTTACAACGCTGCCAAGGGTCTGTCTATCTGTGTGTTTTGTGCCTGACTGTCTTTTAGATCACATCTATGGAGAGCAATTTGAAAACAATAGAAGAAGAGAACAAACTCATAGAGCAGAACAACGAAAGTCTGTTGAAGGAGTTAGCTGGCTTAAGCCAAGCCCTTATCTCCAGTCTTGCTGACATTCAGCTTCCACAGATGGTAAGACCACAGCCAGCAGCTTTGCACCTTCTTTGAGACTGTCTTGCCAGCGCTTGAAGCAGATGAGCAAGCTCAGGGACCAGCAGGAGCACTGGAGCTACAGTAGCAGAGATCTCTTTTAGCCTGATTTACTTTGCAGAGATGCTGGATCATGAAATCTGTGTGATGGCAGGCACAGTTGCTTCCAGGACTGAGCCAGACTTGGTATCTTTGCCCTTTACCACACTGTGTAAGGCAGGCTTTTCCCTCGTCCCTCCCTATCTGAACATCCACCCTGCACAAAGAGTAATAGCTTCACACTGAGAATCCTTATTTACTCTGCTCCAAATCAGAACTTTAACCTGTTTCATACAGGTGATTTTTCTGCAGCCAACAAAGCTCTACCTTCTCAAAAGCTTCACACCTTACATGCAAACATAGGCCAAATCCACAAAGGCACTTGGTTTTCCAGTTCCCCTTCCAAATGTCGAGTGCCACTGGAAGATTAAGTAAAGACTGTTACAGGGAATGTCAGCCACCATCCCAGAGCCAAAATAAGTGACAAATAAATGTTACACTGACCGAAATATCTCCAACTCCTTTTCTTGCTTGGAGAGTGTGTGGATTCCCCAGCACACGCAACTCCTGTCATTTCCACAACCCCTCCATTAATTTGGATGGCTGCCCTGTTTATAACTTCTCCCCCGTTGCCATATCGCTCCTTTTCCATGCTTTGGGCTTGTGGGTTTTGGGGGGTTTTGGCCTTAATTTTATCTCCTACAATTATAATCTGTTTTGTCTTCATTTAGGGGCCAATCAGTGAGCAGAATTTCGAAGCATATGTAAATACACTCACAGACATGTACAGCAATCTGGAACGGGACTATTCCCCCGAATGCAAAGCTCTGCTGGAAAGTATCAAACAGGCAGTGAAGGGCATCCATGTGTAGGATGTGAAAGCTGCTGGGCAACAGAAATTACTTAACAGCAGTAAACTCCAGATGGATCTGTTAGGAGTTCATGTACTGCTAAGGGGTGTAGGTTGCCATGCTGCATTTACAATTGCAACATTGCACTAATTTTTTTCCCAGCTGACATAAAAAAAAAAAAAAAGGAATAAAACCACAACAGACTATTTGTATTAACAGCAATGCACTCTGTTAGTATATTGTATTTATTTCAGTAAAATTTCTTTTTTTTTCTTCTTTTGCACTCAGTTTTTGTAAAGTGAATGTAAAAAGTGTGTGCAACTATTTTTTATATTTTTTATTTATTTCTAATCAAAGAGTTGTTTTTTTTATCTTTTAACAGCATTTTTGCGGCCTGCCATATTTTTACAAATGTGTTTATTAATTTATTTTCCAATGGGATTTTAAATAGACTGAAAGTTATACTGTAAATTAAATAACTTGCTGGGTTTGTACAGGAAGAAAAAAAAAACTATGAAAGTAACAAATGATTGAATCGTGGTTCTAGTTTTATTTTCCTCACATCCTGCTTTTTTATAATGGCTTTGTATCAGAAATGGGTTTGCAGTAACATGTGATGTGAAGATGCATGGAATGAGAAGATAAATGGTGCCCACTAGTGGGGAACTTGGGCTCTTAAAAGCACAGTATGCTGGAAAACAGTGTGTTAAAGAATACGTTAGCAATAATGAAATATAGCAATCAGCAAAGCACTTGACTTGGCTGTGTGATTTAGCCTATGAGAATGATTATTTAAAATGTTTCAAGAGAACTTCAGATTTATTTTACCACTGCAGTTTTTGTTCAGAGTTAGCTCATGAAGGGAAATGACAATTATCTCTAAACAAGAAGCGTAATTTGATAGGTACTGGTACTTTTTTAGTATGAGACGTTGAGGTTTTACCCAAGTGACCAGTATTGCTATAGATTTGGATCTGAAAAACGCAAACACATCCCAAGCTGAAGGCTATGTACATAACGAGTTGAACACATCTCCCCTGAAATGGCATTTCATACTGGTTTGAACCTAACAGCAGATGAGAAGGCAGCGATCTGGAGGGGAATAATACCCCTCTGGCACGACGGTGGTTGCTTGTCTCTTTGAACAACCAGTAGCAACACCGTGACTGGTTTCTTCCATCCTTCTTCACTAAGACTAGGCTGATACTGAATTTGTTACCAGTCTCTTGGTAGGGTACCAAGTGCTACAGAGCATACAGACAGGTGGAGGTGCAGACAGACGAGCACTTGCGCAGAGGTGCTGGCATGCGCCTCGGTATCTGGTTAGCCTGGGTGTGGAATGTCTGAGTCTGTCAGAAATTAGCGGTTGCTATAACAGAGGCAATGTCTATTTCAGGGATTGTAAGTAATTAAGCATTGTTTCAAAAGTTTTTTTAATATTTATTTTTTTTAAGAAAAAGGTATAAACAACCAGCTAAACTGCCTTTTTTGTATGCACACACACCTCATGTGCATATGTGCCTCAGTGTAAATGTATACATGGATCTAGCGTGTGTTTAATTTTTTCGTGCTATAATGAAAGTGTTTATTTTTATTAGCCGCATTTATATTTAGATTGAATATGATGGCATTCACAGGCTTGACATATACAATTATATTATTACTGTTCCTGCACAAAAGTACTATTCAAAAGTGATTCAACTCTCATGCACTGTGGTCACTGTTCTGCATTAGGTGGGGCTTGCATTTTGTTGGGGGGGTTGATTCAACTCGCCGATCTTAGTTTAGACAGGGGAAAATGTATGTTCTTAGGAGCTGTGTTTATTTTCAAATTGATTTTTCAAAAGCTACCATATGTGCTGTCTAATATAAATGGGAGAACACCAAACAAAAATTTGCTATTAAAGTTATTGTTCTTGTTAAAAACACAAAAAGCAAACATTTGTTATACTTGTTAAATGCATACAAAAATGAGTTCACTCATTACAAAGACTAAAATTTAATTTACTAAATATTTTAAAAAATTTGTTATATATTTTATTTAAGTAAAAAAAAACTCTTATTGACCTATGTATTTATTATTATGATTTACTATGGCTTCAGGTTAATTTATCTGTGTTTGGTTGTTTGCTCAGGATGTTCTGTGAAGTATGTTTGTATTTATTTGCCTCCCTTGTACTTGATGTGTTTTGTAATGTGCACTGCTTCTTTTTTCTTTCTGTTTTCCTTTTTTTTTTTTTTTTGTGTTTTAATGCATTGATGAGCTATACTGTAAATTAGACCTTTTGTAAAGAGCAATGATGTATGCATTTTTTAATTTGGAGTAGTTTGTATACTGTTTCTTCATACAATTAATATTTCTTACATCAAAAAGACAAAATTGTGTTCTGTGCTGTACATTTGGTGTATGGTAGGAAATAAAATTGATAATGAAATATGCAGCAAGTCTGTTGGGTTTTTTAGCCTCTAGATGCCGACTTATATTACACTTTCTTAACTGCACCTGGCACTATACAATGTGTCAGATGTTTCACTTGCTTTGTGTACAAAATGTGTCATCCCTGTAAGTAAATTTCTGAGATAAATATTTTAATTAGTGTTTTACTTTGTCAATTTGAAATAAGGAGGAGCAAAATAGAAACATTTAATAGGTTCTTTTCACTTCTGAAGGAAAAAAATATCAAGATGATAATCACTGCATTATTTAATGCATTCTTTTCTTGGCAGTTGTAGACTTCATTTATACTGATAAAGTACAGGATTTGTGCTGACCTTTAACAGCTGCTAAATGATGTTTAAACATAAAAGCCATTGTAAAGTTTCCAGCAATACGGAACCGCCCACTGTTCCAGTGCAATTTTCTGCTGAGAATTGCAGTGCTTAGACATTGCACAAATAAAAATCTGCTGGTTTTAGAAAGACAATATTTCCATCTAATGGACTTTCCTTTTTCACAGCTCGTTGTAGCAAAAACAGGACAGTTTTATTTCGGGTGCATGCTAATGGCTTCAGGAGCATATCTTGTGTCAGATTCCAACTTTCCGTGGATAGAGAATAATTTCCATTTAGAAAATAAGGCAAATTTAAATCCCATAAAATAGCTGGTAATTATTTATTTGAATAGACATATTTAAATAAAGTAAAATGGACCCAGATACTAAAAAAAAATAGAACAGAATTTCAAAATTTGCATCACATGGATTCTGGATGTTCAAAAATCTTGCCAAGTTTGGAGCTACAGAGTCAGCAAAGAGCTGGGATGGTGAGAGACCTGTCCTGGGAAGCTCTGCTACACTGGGGTTCAGAATTTTCTTTGTTCTAGGACCCTTATCCAAGGACAGCATGGACTGGTTCTTAATTAATTATTAGTTACTTATGTAATATGTCTTAAGGAATATAAACCAGTATTTTTTAGGGTTCTTAAATTTACTTTCACTGTGGACCTTCTGATAAGCAAACGCTAAAGGGACAGTGTCTTCTCATTCATCACAGATGAAGCAGAAACAGGTTTCCTTTAGCAATGTGCCTTAATGCTAAACAGGTAAAGACTGAGGCCAACATTTACATTTTATCTGACTACCTAAATTCAAATCACAATTCTAGAAGGCCTTATCATCAGATAGACAGCTCTTTCCATCTCGTTTTTAAAAGATCTATACTAAATCTGATTATTTGCTGTTTATAAGATTGCAGAAAGGAAATGGTATGAGGATGTTAGGCTCTACATATGCCTAAGAGAACTGTGCTCTATTCTCAAATGTTTCCAACAATCTGAGACAGAAACTGTGAGTAGAAAAAACACTTTTTCTAGTGGCTTTGGACAGGAAATATGATATCCACAATTAATTGATTAAATTATTATTACCTAATGACTATCTCCATTGATCTTTAAGCAACTTGCTCTGATAATGTTTCAGTGTTGAAATTATTGCCTTTCTGCAATAAAAAAGAATAGTGTAAATGCTTCAGCCATATTCATTATTAAACTGATATAAGGTGAGGAGTCGGGGACATCCCAAAACAATAAAAGCTGTTGTGCTTGAAACAACCTTTCAAACTATGCTTATCTTCTGAAGTTTCCATATTTTAACTATTGTTCTATCCCTATTGAAAGGGGGAAAGTATTTAATTCAGTAAAAAAGCATTAATTCTAATTACTTAATTAATCTGAATGGAATTGAAATTTTAAAAATCAAAGAGAAGAAAGGGGAGCAAGAACAGTCTACATTTGTTGTCCTGACAGATCAGGAAGCCTATCTTGTCTCGTCTCTAATCATAATGAAGATTTTTGAGTCTATGATGTAGGAAACAAATACTGCAATTTTATTTCTATTTCTAATTAAGCATCTCTTGTCTCCTGCTGACTTAGTCTATGCCTAACTATGTCATAGCTTTTCTACTGAATTCCCCTTCATCCTACTTACACTGTACTTTTAATAAGTCACAGGATTTCTTGATGGAAATTTTTTATCATGCAATGACACAGAGTTATGACAAAAGCCATCCTCTTGGTTTGCCCCTGTGTTCCTTCAGTGCAATACATTCTACCTGTTTTGCCATTTCTGCTATGCTTAAAGTTCCTTTTTGATTTATGCAGCTGTATAACTTGGACATTGCCGGGAGATCTGCACCAGACAAAGTCCTTTGTTCAACTCGCTCAGGATACTCTGGGATGATAGAGTTCCATTTAGCTTTTGTGTAATGTAGGACAGTGACCTAGTTTCAGTACCTTTCAATATCTCATTCTGGCTTCGTTTTCTTCTGTCTCTTTTGGTCTAGTAAGTCTTAGACAGCCAAGCTTACACATAATTGCATCAAGGATTAGTCTGATTTCCTGTCTGACTTCATGGTACAAATTGCTTCAACTGCATTTCATTCTTAACGAATGTTTCCAGGGACATTGTCTAAATAAATCTCAGGACTCTTCAGTTATGTGATGACAATTACTATTTAGGTTGTTGCTGTTTGCTCCTGAAACTGTTACTGCACGAGATTTTTTCAAACCAGTTTTTGGTGCCCAGCACTAGATTTTGGTGCCCAGCTTCACATCGCTTGAAGTGGCCTCATTTTTAGAAGCTAAATGCACAGCTGTTTTTGCCAAGCAGGGCCTTCTCAAAATGCCTTTCTCTGGCCAATCCAAATTACTAGCTAATAAGTTTTCATATGATTATTTCATAGCATTGTTATATATACATATTGTTAACACGTATTTGCACAGACATAAAATTCCAGGTGGGTACTTGTACCCACCACAGGTATTGAAGCAAAAATCATTTATGTTACATGAAGCTTAATTCTGACCCATACGAAACTCCCCTTTTACTGTTTGTGCACACCTGTCAGAAAATAAAATAATAAGAAAAAAACAAAGGACCAAATCTCATTCTTTATTTAACTGAAGATATCCTCTGTCCAAACAGTTCTCTGAAGTTGAGGCTAGGGTTTAAGGTGTTTGACCTGCAATATTCCTTAATTACAGTCACATATAGCATCTCGTGCACATCCTACATACTTCTAAAAATAAACAAAATCTGGATTAGGAGCCAGGTCCTATATTGATTTCAAAATTATTGGGATGAAATTGATATGATCCTTTAGAAGCAAGATGAGCTTAGTTTTGGGAGGCAAGTGTGTAGAATTGGGAGTCAGTTTATTTAATCCTCATATATAGTCAAAAATACTTTAGGGAAGGAATTAATGTTTAAAAAAACTCATAAAAACTTACCAGGAAAAAAACATGTGTAAGTTGAATTCCTTCAGAGAAATTGCAGTGCATTCTCCATAGACTGAAGAGCTGAGCTCTTTGCACTGACACGTGGCAGAGTCATCATATAATGATAGAACACCAGTGCTGAAGACTGAGGGGACCTCTTGTGTTTCCCAGCTGGCAGAAGATAAAATGGCACCTCAGGAAGCCCAGCTTCAGGCCTTACTCAGGCTTATGGATAACCCTGAGCAAGACACTTGATTCTAGTTCTGGTTTCACATCTGGGAAACAAAAAAGGCTCTGAAGTGTACTAGGAATGAATAACTACATAATGCATGCCTTGAGGGCAGTCATAACTGATGGATCCACTTCATCCCCTGCATTTTGGGATCACCACACGGTCCCAACTAAGCCATTCAAATTTGGTGCCTCTAGTTTGGTTCCTCTATCTGTTAGAACTGTCCTTGCTCTATACACCACAAGTTCACTAGAAATCTCTACTCCTGCTGTTTCAAACACTTATCAGCTCTCTTACACAGCCCATCATGTAGTTTTTTTTCTTTTCTTTTTCCCTTCTAAGGCATTACAGTCTTCTTTTTATTGCTATGGTTCTCACATTGTTTCCCCTGAAGGTATCTTCCAGTTAGTGCTGCTGGTCAGTCTCAAACTAAATTTTCAAAATGCAGAAGCTAAATTTCAAAACAACAGAAGCAAAGGCTACAAAAGCAGAAACATTTATATTAAGATAATGGAACTCCTACAGATGTTCTAAAAAATCAGCTGATTGCTATGAAAGCAAAATTATGATTCATGGGAAGAGGGAAGAGGAGGAAGGTTCAGCTGTTACAGATTCTGTTTGGCAAGGGCCAGGTGCAGATCAGCATGATGTACAACACAGACTAGCAGTAAGAGTTAATGCAAGGTTGGTCAGAGAACTGTACGCTTGTGGTTGGTGCAGCACCAAAGGATGTAAACAGTACAAGTCTTATACATAAGTATTTGAGCAAGAAAGCAGATAGACAAACAGTGACTATAGGCCCTGTGTTAACAGTGACTCCGACAGGGCCAGGGGCACATGGCACAGGAGTCCATTGGGTGCCGCACTACATCAGCTCCACCCAGTGCAGAACAGGTCATTTTTCCAAATGTGGGTCTTGACCCATTTTGTCACACTAAATACCCACTCCAGCCTGCTATGGTAACATCATGAGTAGTGTTACTAACCCTCTTCCCTGGGGAAGCACACACTCCCTTCTGAGGTCTGCCTCACCCCAAGATGAGTTTTTGTCTGGAAGAATGAAGGTACTTCCCAGCATCAGCTGGGCAGGCTTGCGGGGTTAAAAAAAACCAGTGCTGCAGAACTCCAACAGCCAGCATGTCTGCTTTCTCAGGCTGCAGTTTGGTGGGGGTGGCTGGTGGCAGGGAGGAACCAAGGTCCTGGCTGTGTGCCTTTTCTCCTCTGCCTCCTGGCACCTTCCCAGGTACTGCCAGTCCCAACCAGGTAGCAGCTGGAGGCCGCTGGAGGCCACTGGCTGGCTGGAGGCAACCCTTGGTGTTTCTTTTTTCTGCAAGAGGCTTAAATCTCCTTTCACCATCTTGGTAGCATAGCGTGACTGCAGTCATTGCTGGCTGGCCTGGCTGCCACTGCTCATGATGCCCTTTTTATTACCAGATTAGAGGACATTGTTGTGATGCGTATGAGGCCTTTCAGATAAGGCACTGTACAAGTTCCAGCGGGTTCCAAATACAACAGAGTGGTTTTTGCATCCAGCCTACAGGATCAGAGTTTATTTCCCCAATGCAGACAGCTTTGCACTGCCTCCCTGTTAATTAAAGTAGTGATTACAATACTGCACTGTTTACATGCAAGATTTTGCATGGTCTTGGCCATTCACGTGCAAATGAACTTGTAAGCCTTTCTGTGCCCTAAAATCTGCTGATGTCAGTCTTCCAATTCTAACTGCACGTTGTAGGACATGTGGCTTTCTATAGCTTAGCTTTGATGCCCCCAAGTCATAATATCTCATTTCTGAGCTTCATTATGGTAAATCTTTTACTGGTTTTAAATCAAAAACTTTAATTGTACCATTCTTATTCAGTGTAGGTTTTGGCTCCTGAAGGCATCAGTTTTAATTGCATCATTTGTATAGTGGTCCAATATGTTTTGGTGTGAAAAGTGCATTATCACGTTTAATTTTGCATTATTTTCCCCATATGTTTTAGTTACACTAAAACTTCAGATGGGAAGTGGTGAGGCTTTCCCACTGCTCCCTCATTCTCTACTCAGTGATTTTTAATGAGATAAGACTACACTATTTTCTTTTGTTCTCATCAGTTGAGGTTTTAGGGAGATGTTTATTTGTAGGGTAATTCTTGTATTTATGTAGAGCAAGGCATTAGACATTTTTATCCTCTACTTATTAACAAGCCAGATGGTACCGGCTGCTACCCACACAATTCCAATTATCAGATGGCAAACTGAAATATACGTGGGGCAAATGAGAAGATGTATATTAAAGAAGCATCATGAAGAATTGGCTTCTCAGAGATGTTGATTCACAAAGGGGTACTAGCAATTAGGGTATGACAGCCTGCTGCTGAATGCACAGTGTTGGCCTGGGGGCACAAGCATTCAGCCTCCAAAACTTTAATACTATGTCTCTCTTTCCCCTATGGTATGAATACATATCTTGAAAATCTGATTCAGGTATTTCATCCTTTAGATTTCTTGTCCACTCCAGAGGGATATGTAATATCAAGGCAAATCAATGTTAAGATATCCCAGAAAGATGCAAAAGGGCTGAAAATTAAAATGAAGTTTGTACATCACATCTCCTATTACACTCTCATGCACTTCTTCGTATATACCTCAGTAACATGGGAATAGAACCGAATGGAAATGTAGGATACAACAAAGTTTTGCTATTCCAGGTCTCAAACTGACCTAGAAATTACAATTTACACATGGATTTTTGTTTAAGGGCAACTTCCAACTTCAGGTTTAAATATAAGGTCATGCTTATTATGGTTGGCTTCATGGTCTTTTAAAAAAAACTTTTATAAATTCAGAACTAGTCCTTACTTAGGGATTCACTCTACATCATTGACACATGCTGTTAATAAAGAATGAGTATTTTAATTGCAGGTTTTATATTGCTTTGTTGTGGGGCTTTCTTTTGGGTTTTGGTGGGTTTTTTTGGTTTTGGTTTTGGTTTGCTTTGGTTTGATTTGGTTTGGGTTTTTTTGCCAGAAGACAAAAAACTGTAAAAAACTGTGGGGTAAAAACTGTGCCTCCTTTATTTTGACAGAGAAATAACACACACAAGTTGACTGTGAGGATGGTGAATTATGTGGGAAACTTTTCATGTGACATTTCTATTCCTTGTACCCACTGGCTCAAGCTGAAAGTGCTAACCTAAATCAAACTGGGAAGAAATTGATGCCCTCGGGACAGGTCAGGCCAGCTAAAGGAAAAACTCATTTAAGCTAAAGTAATGGCTTTTTAAAGTCCTTCAGTCATACATATGGGCTACTAGGAGGTTAATCCTCTCTGTGACTGAATTTTGCAAAAGTTGTAATATGAAGCATTTCATGTTGTTTCTAGTTTCTGTTTATAGCATCCAAACAAGTGAACAACTTCTCTTTCAACAGCTGCTCTCACAATGCCAGGGAAAAGGTGCTGTCCTTGCAGCTGTTCCTGGTTCTAACACTTAGTACCTACAGATCTTGGGGAAGTTTCTTAACAGGATGAGTGAAAAACAAATCTGCATGCTTTAAACACCATCTACACTTCAAACAGTTGACTATGTCCAAATGGCACATGTGCATATTCTCACTTCTGTTCATTGAGAAGAGACAGATGTGTGCAGGCATTTGTCTGCCATTTGGTTACACAAGGAACTGCTGCTGCTTCTTTCTCACTTTCCCTCTGTGAAATGGGGGAATTAATAGCATTCCTTTCGTCTACCTGTTAGCAGTAGACTTGAGCAAGATCTGCAGTGGTCTCTCAATGAGCTCCTAAGTGTAAATCGGTGGTACAGCCAGTCACACAGTCTTGGGGAGTTAAGATAGAGCTTTTGTATCTGGCTTAATAGGTACAAAAATACCCAAAACAAACCCAAACTGTTGCCCAGCCCTTGTTTAATAAATGCTCATTCCAGTGAAAGCAGTTAATTGCCTACTTTATGTTACAGATATTCCTCAAAATGGTTAGGCAAATAGAGAGATTCCAAATAAGCATCTTATTGTACATTCAAGGTGCAACTGCTAGTCTCTCCCAGTCTGCACAATAGTTATAGAGGTTCACTTTTTTGCTTCAGCGCCTGAAAATCCACCAGGCTGAAGTTTAATTTGATTTCTCAAAACAAGAAAGCCAACACTGGATCAGATGCTTGGAGATCACTGACATCCTAATTATTGTCAGGTCTGGATTGCAAAGAAGTGATTCAATAGCTGAACATCTGTGTACTTGCTCACACAGAGTTGCTGTTTCACCCACAAGCAGCTGTGGAGTAGACAGGCAAAATTCTGTACATGGTGATAATTACAGTGTGCATTACAAAGGAGGCATAGATATAAGAGCATGCAATCAGATTGGGTTTTTTAACTTTGGAACAGAGAAACACTGCTAGATCCAAGGCTAATATACATAAAATAGGTTTCTCAGCCAAAAGAGAGGAACATTTAGTCAGTTCTGAACAAGATTAGGAAATTCATTTACCAAGCAGGAGACTTTCTTGTCTCAGTTTTGCTTCTGTAGAAGCAATGGTTAAGAACTATGCCAGGCACACAAACTCTTCCAGAGACTGAAATACAATTGATTGTCTATGGATCTACATTTTGCTTTAATATGCCTTTATTGCTTGTTACATGTGCCTGCCTGCTCTGTCCTAAGCAGTGGCATTAGCTATTATACTATCATTACTGACCACTGTGGTGGGGGTGACAGCTGTGTCCTTATCAGAGCTCCTGATCTTTTCATCTCACCTTACGTTCTTTCAGCCTCTTGGTCACATCTTTACATGAATGTTATTGGAGCCCAGAAAAAAATTAAAATTGAATGCAATTTTTCTCACATCCAAGGCAAGCAGCTATATATGCACTGCAGAAACA
Organism: Dendrocincla fuliginosa; assembly: GCA_035047845.1. Lineage (NCBI taxonomy): Eukaryota > Metazoa > Chordata > Aves > Passeriformes > Dendrocolaptidae > Dendrocincla > Dendrocincla fuliginosa. The sequence continues at coordinate 111,011,178 of JAWWMO010000083.1, read as the reverse complement.
CTCTAAAGTAGAGCTTAAATTAAATACAATGTGATTTCATTAATGTATGATTCTTGTATGCAGGAATGCCTTTTCCCTGCATTCCATATCTATAAGCTCAACCTGCTTTTTCATTGCTAAGAGTTGAAAGGCATTCAAGTATGAAACAGTGCCTTCCGTGGGTCTGACACTTTGAATTCACTGTTTAAAGGTTCACATGGGAGTATGAGTGTGCTAGTGTTGTGTTTTGGGGATCACTGACCACACAGACAGAGTGAACAGTCTCATCCCAGGTAAACAGAGCAGCCTGCACTATGGCAGGAGTGAATATATCATCAAACATAAGAATTATGCCAAAGTATAAGAAGAATAAATGATGTCAGGAATCCAGCACTGCATCTTAATTGAAAAATGGCTGCATTTTATTGTCACAGGAGTTTCTGGCAGAGTAGCAACTACACAGCAAATTCCTTTTCCAAGCAGTAGCTTTGTCCGTATGTTTACATTAGGTTTATGGTGAAGAAAACTAGAAATCAAATTACTAGTGTTTATTTTACCATCAACAAGTCTTGGTTTTGCACCAGAAACATTCAGGAACTATATTTTCATTGTCTAAACAGGCTCCATTTTTCTCTGAGGGAAGATACTAGTTACAGCAAGATTTGTGATGGAACAAAAAAGAAAAAAAGATAGGTCACTCCAGGAGAAAGCAAACCAGCTCTAAAGGTTTTGGTTGTTCCCTTAGCAGGTAGCTGTGAAAAAGCATTGTTTGAATAAAATAACTGCATATCTGAGATTCTGGCATTATGTAGTGTGCACAGGAGGAAAATAAGGAAATGGGAGGTTTAATTTAAAGTAAATTAAAAAAAATTAATTTAAGGGAAAACCCAGTGAAGAGATATGAAGCGCGGTAATGGGAGCCCCACTCCTGCCTGCAGTCAAGGCCAGGCAGAAGAAAAGGGCTGGGCACTGCTGCGTCTGTGTTCTGGCATATCTGGTACAAAGGTGTGTGGTCAATGGGCACCTATCAATGGCTCTTGGTTCTTAAAGAACCTCTCTTAAAGAGAACCTCTCTTACAGAGTATCTGGTATTGATGATGTTGTGGGTCTCCCATCAGGAAAACTCTATGGGGTGGGTGCAGGCAGCCTCTGGCTCTGGGGAGCAGGCACAGGAACAGATCTGCAGCACCCACATTTGGCCCCAGTGTAATCCCCCTCACTTAAAGCCTGCAGAGAAGCAATGGTCCGTCGTTGCCTGTGTCCTTGAGTGGTATTTGACACTCTTACATCAGCAGTGCCATGGGGACTTGTAACAATTTATACTAGCTGGGGCTCATCCCCTTGTATTTTATATCCCACAATGGGATATAAATACAAAAATTCAGCAAGATGCTTAAACGTGTTAGTGTGAGTTGAACACAGTTGTTCTGCTGACCTTAATGGTGCTATTCACATGCTTAAAGCAAGGCCTGCGCTCAAGTACACTGCTGAATCAGCTCTTATGTGTGTACTGAAACACAACAGTGATTTCTGCAATCAAGGCCAGTGCCAAGCTCTGGTACATCCCTGCCTAGAGTCAAGATATTAGACCATTGCTGTTGTGTGTAGTAGCTGGCATTGGAGCTTCTCTTCCCAGGCCTGCTGAAGATGAGCAGGAAGCATCCACACAAATTGGCTCATGCCGCTTCTTTAATAATTCATGTATTTTTGCTCTCTTCTATAGTTAATGAACCTCCCCCACTCTCACCCTCGTTCTCTCTCCCTCTCCCATTCAGTCAGTTTGTTGTGGTTTCATGTATCTAATCCATCTGTCACTCGATTATAGCTATCGAGCACCTGTTATGGATTTCTAGAGTTTCATTCAAGCTGTTGACAAGTTATTCACAAATTGGCCCTTGTCACACTGTCATCGTGTGGAGTGCACTTTAGTGAATTCTTTTGGGTACACAAAATAATGAACAGAAGACAGCAAGGCTTGTGAATTAAACAGTTTCCTATCCCCAATATTTAAAGAACCGTTAGCTAATTGGAAGTTTCTTGTTGGTGATATAATTTTTAAGCCCTTTTCTTAAAATATTTTGTCTTCTCCATGCAGACCCTTTTGCATGAATAAGCACAACACAACCTGATTGAGCTGTCAGGGCAAGCTATGTTGACAATGATGCTTTATTTTATACAGTCTATGTTGCAGCTGCGTCAAGTTGATCACTGCTTCCTCTGTACAACACTGCTTGCCTATGCTGCCTTGGTACTATCAGGGACAGATGAGGGCTGGCTGACTGGCTAGCCCTCACTAGCTGTAAATCTCTTCTCTTCAGGTGGTTATTTGTTTGATTTTGCCCTGAAGGACACCAGGAAGAAGTCAGGTATCAGAGGTAACAAAGGTCACTATCCAAGAGTAAAGCATCTCCTGAACAAAGCCTTAAGAAAAGCTAAAGTTAAAAGTAAGTTCAGCTATCCTCTGTTTCATAACAAAATTTTAAACATCTCAGTACCAGGAGATCTAGAAATAATTTTTTTCACCCAGTTTTTATTTCTGCTTTCAATTGTTACTTATACAGTTATTAGTTAACTGTTATACAGTTGTTACTTAGACTTTTGTCCAGCACTGCTGACATAACTCTTGACTTCTGTCCGTGCTCTGCTGTCACTCCCCATATAGTCTCGATATTATAACCAATTTTTAGTGTTGCAGTAAGGACTTTGAAAGTAATGTGGTACCAGGATAACATAAGCTAAAAGAGGATTCTAAAATATTCTCCCAGTGCAGTGTGTTAGTGGTGTAGAAGAAGGCATTTGCAAATACAGGCAAAGTGATTGATCTGTTTGCAGCTTTGAAATAAGTTATTTATGCACAACTTGGCTCGAAACAAGTAAATGCAATGCATGCATATCTGTATATTTAAAATCTATTTTGCATTAATGAACATATGTACATTTCTCTAGTGTAGTCTGCAAATCCTTTGAATAAGATTCCAGGGCTTCAGTGTTTTGAACTTTGAAGAGGATTTTTTTTTCTAAATTCAAAAGGACAGAAACTAAAATTTAGCAATTGCCTTATCCATATGGGGTACAAATATAGCACTAGAAAATTATCTGGCTGTTGCAAAGGGGCTAAATTACTTCTGCTCACTTGTTAGATTTCTTACTGCTTAGAGGTTTGATGTAAGATCCCTTTTACTTTGCGGTTTCACAGGGAGAAATCCAGCCGGCCCGATCATTGCTCTGATAAACCAATAGGTGGCAGGACTTCAAAGCACACTGTGAAATAATAAAGCCATGTTCTATTTTAAAGAAGTTTAAAATAGAAAGTGCAGCTGTCTCAATAGTTAATAGCTTACCAGTTAACTCAGATGGGTTTTTTTTGAATATGTTTATAATCATTTAATGTTCAAATACGTGAACTGCAGTTCAGATACTCAGAAAAACTTCCTTTTAATTAAACAAAATAGTTTCTGGCAAGTTATGGGCTAAGTTTGTAAGGGCATTTAGGTATTAGAGGATGCTTATAGGCATTCACAATTTTTAAAGCATGTAAGGTTCAAAGTCATACAAATACTTAGATACCTAAATATTTAGTTACTTATGCTGTGTGATACTGTGATACTGATCACCTTTAGGAATCCCATCACAAATAGGTTATGATAATAAATTTCATTTTCAAAAACAATTTCCTTTGAGTCAGATCATACAACCAAACTGTGCACCTGAAGAAGCTTCACTAAGAATTTTACAACCACATCACAGTGAATCAATCAGTGCAAATTGGTACTGGTAACTTCTCACCTGCTGCTATCCAACACATTCAGATGAGACTGATCTCAACTTCAGCACCACAGGAATGAGCTGCTCTGAGCCCTGCCTCAGACATAGAGCCTACAAGCCCTGATACCAGGGTTTTAGCCTGGATACCTAGACTGTCCTTTTATTAGTGGTTAACCCATCCAGCTGTGTTCTCACTATGCCTGAGACATGCTATCTTCCAGCACCCCGGCAGAAAAAGAAATACAGGACACCTCTAGTTGGAAGGAAAGCCCAACTCCAGACAACATGACAGCTGAGGGATAATGAGAATAATAGAATAAGCACAGCAGAGATGGTCTTCAAGACAGGCAAAGGTTTTGACAACTAGGACACAGGCTGCTTAAGTAGTTGACTTGGCTGTGGTGCCCAAGTCCAGCAGAGAGCTCACAGCCAAGGATCCTGAGTGAGGGGAGCCACCTCTAAACTGGCATCACATCAGTTGCTTAGACACATAAGCCCCATTCTTCAGCCTTGCACTATTGGCTAAATTAGGCGGCTTCCCTGCTCAGCTGTTTGCCTTAAAAAGCTGAAAATCCCTTTCTTACAAGCTTAGCAATTCCCGTATAGGGAACCCAAGCTGCAAACAGACACTCAAGTTGGTGCTGAAATTCCAAGCTGCGAGCAGTCAAGGAGTTGTGTTGTGCATCTCTGCCAAACAGTGCTGAAAACCATCTAAATAAATCCCTTCAAATCCTAAATCTTGCTGGCTGTGACGAAACTAGGCTAGGGAGGCTTAAATCACTTTTGAAAATTAATGTAGGATCCTAAGTCACTTATGTGCCTTTGAAAAATTTACCCTAAAAAGTTGGATGCTCAAAAGTGATTTTCCTTCACAAGTACTACTGCTAAGTTTCAGAAATTATTCCTGAAGTGTGCATGAATAAAAAATTATTCATAGAAATAAGGGTATCACCATCTGTCTAAATAAAAGGGAAGCATAAAACAGGCCCAAAACCATATTGGTGTTTGGACTTTTTCAATTCATCACTTTGAAACAAATTGGTTTTCATTGGCTTTAAAAAAAAAATCACACTGTGTTCCTTGTAATTTTTTAAAGCATATAAACCCACATGTTTTCTAAGTATCTGTGATGGGTAGTGTGGGCATTTGATTACAGGATTCTGGTGATGAGAATATCTTGGCCCTTGGAATTGTTTTTGTGGGTGAAGTCAAACAGAAACCTCAAGGTGTTTTATAACTGCTGAAGCATTTTACTATAAGAACACTCACAATACCACAAGTTTTATTTTTAAATAAGAAAAAAAAGAAAGGTCTATAAAAATTATGTTCTACCTTCATTTCACTTGTTGCTAGTCTTCTGTCTTCGCTGTGATTTAGGGGTGTTCCTTCCTACTCTGAAATGGTTCAAGGAGTCAATAGCTTTGAGGAAAAGAAGGAAGTATCATTCCCAGAAGCAGCTGTTGAAGATAATTGACAGAACTGCATAAATTTGAGCTAGATTCAGGTGTTGGTTACATCAGTGAAAAATCAGCACAAATCTCACTTTTATACATGCTTCTGATGTTGTGGCATTTCCACAATATGCACCCGTAGTGAGACATGAGGCTGAGCAGAACACCTTGTCTTAGTGTTTCTTAGTTGTCCACTCTCTTGAGCAAAAGCAGCCTTTGCATATCTACTCATTTCCTTCAAATGCCTCTCAGCAGCTCTCAAACATTTTAAAAATGGGCTTCTTTTCTTTAATAATTTGGGTGCCTCTTATGGTCATGTATGGGAATATTCTACACGTATTGCTATCTCTAGCATGCCCCAAACTTTATATCCCAAACTCTTTCTCACTTCCCACTTCCATGTTGTGTGCTCTCCTAAAATAATAGCTACTTTTTCAGTACTTTAGTAAAGCCACCAACTGATAAAGCAAGATGTTCTGTTCTCTCATGCAACCCACGTGGCTCTCAACAACCTAACTCAAAGCTGCTTTGGAGAAGGGGAATCTGTGAGCTGGTTGTTAGTACAGAACACGAGGGTGAACTGAGCCAAGAGGAAGACATTCCAAACAAATGAACAAACAAAAAGCAAGGAAAACTTTTGTTAGATCTTCTTCTGCTCTGAAGATTTATCAAGTCTTTCAGGTACATCACCATTTCAAGCACTAGTTATAGTTCCTTTGAGCCATACAAGCAGTTTTGGGGCTGAGGTAGCTTTGTGGCAGGTAGTTGTGCTATTTTTTCCCCTTGACAAGTATAATCTCCTGCCATATCTTTTTCCATTTGCTTCTCTTGTTACTGAAGAAACGCTCAGTTTCATAAAAGCTGACATGCCCTGAGAAATTCCATGTACTCTTTCTTTTTCAGAGCCTATGCATGTAGATCTCTGAAGGCATACAGGAGATGTTTGACTTTGCCTAGAACAAAGGCTCCAAAATTCATTGTTAGGGAATGCCTGTGGGGGGAAGAAAAAGACCAACGAAACCCATCCTACTTGCCTTTTGACATGTACTATAAAAAGACTGAGTGAGTGAGAAATAGCTTATGTGCACAAAATAGAAATGTACTGCATCAGCCTTTTTCATTGGGGATTAGCAGAAAGAAAATTGATTTATTTTTGGTGGCGTTTCCTCCCCTGGGCCTAGAGAAAATCAAAACTCTAGATTATGGCCAGGTAAGGGTTTTAAAAAATGTGCAAGTGTGTAAATTTTTTGCCCCTAGTCAATATTACTAAATTTAAACTTTGTGTTAACTAATTTCTAATACTTAAATGTGGACTACTTGCTCATAAACATCTATTAAAATATAAAAAAATATTATTATAATAAATAAACATTGAAATATATGTTTGATATAGTGTTTATTTTACCTTCTTTCATTCAGCTGTCAACCACTTAGATGGAGAGGTTAATAGTAATGCAAAAATATAGCACCTGAGGTCTGGAACTCTTTCTATGCAGATGGCAGGGTGGATCGCTGCTTACAAATACATGTATATATGTATATATTGCTTGAATAACTATAATATATATATTAGTTATGGTAGCTTCATAGCTTTATATATAAATATAAATACATATATTTTGGTTTTGATGAGAATTATTTTGATTACCACTGTATCTTAGACAGTTGCCAATAGCTGCACAAATAGGACTGGATCAGAATGGTTAATTCTTGCCTGTTCTGCACAAGGGTGTATAAACAATACTGAAACCCATGGAGGAGTGATGAATCAGGCTTGTATACAGGAATTTTGATTCATTAGTGGGCCAGGTATACAGGAGTATGAGTGCATGCTTTTAACAAAAATTTGATGTCATTTAAAGCCACCATTTAAAGTGTTTATTCTAACCCAGCTGCATAAGAGCACAACATTAAAATCAGTCAAGTAACAGTAAGATTCTCTTTCAATGACTTCTCACAGCAAAAGGCTTTCACTGTCTCTATGCATTCACCTTTGAGCAAACACAGGGTGAGTTGCCATTAAAGGTTTTTCAGGACATTATTTGGGAGCATGATTTTTTTACTTTAATTTTCATGCTACTTTGCTTTTGACTATGCACGAGGGGTATTTTTAGATTATTGATGACTGCACCATCTGGCTGTATTCTATCAATACCAGTATAACTGAGTTTTGTAAACTCTCTCCTTCAGTTCAAACCCTTTAGCAACATATCTTTCCACAGTTACAGCAGGTACTTACTCTAGAGTGAATGACCTTGGTTGCATTAAGCAACAGAAAGTATTTCCTCATGTTTTAAGCAGTATTTCTACCTGTACTTTCTGGCAGCTGTGAATATGGGACTTCAAAGTAGAAGGACAGAAACAGATTTCAAGCCTAATTATCTCATATCCTCGACTCTAAATCCATCTGGATTTTGCTGAATGCAGAAACTTGATGGCTGGGGGTGTTGTTAGTGGTGTCATGGTCCAAAGAAATGCTGAAGGACTTGTCCGCTATGAATTGCTGCAAGAGGGCCCTCACCAAGGGTGTGGAAGTTCAGCGTCAGATTTGTTAGTCCAGTGGTGGAGCTGGACATGGAGAAATTCCAATATTTTTGACCCTGGAAAAATTCCTGCTTGGTCTTAAATAGGTTGATCAGAAAGTAGTGCAGAGGGTCTGGAATGAGTTTTTTGCAAACTCTTTTCCTCATGGTTTCCAACTACCACCTTAAGAGAAAAATTCAAATATTTCAGTGTTCATTGCTTTGCTTTTAACAACAGTTTGGCCTGCCTGTTTATTTTTTAAGTTCTGGCTACCCAACATGATATTTTCAGTGCTTCCATAATTTCTCTTAAAAAACATAGTAATTCACAGAATTCACAAGAATAATGAATTAAGCACTTGACAACCTAGTTAAACGGAAAGCTGTACTGGTAATAATGCAATCATTTAAACATAATTTTAGAATCTTCAGAATTGTGATATTTTCCTAACTTTTTTCTTTTTTCAGAAGTAAAGTAAAAATTTGTTGACACAAGGAGTTTTTATACTACAGTGCTGAATATCCATGAACCTAAAAACAAATGCTAGTCATAGAGACAAAGCGAAGTGCAAATAGTGAATGTCCCACGTCTGCTGCTCCCATATTCTAAGCTCTTTTTTTAAGTGTCAACTTCAACTCAGAACAAAATCTAAAATCATAGTGATATTGTCACCTGCATATGTGGCTCTGTATCAAGTTATCTAGATAGATAGAGAGCAATCCTTTTTAGGGTGGTGACAACAGAACTCGAAACAAGGATATTTCTGCTGTGTGAGCTGCAGAACAAAGTCCTTTATCTGAGAGAAGGGCTTTACCAAGTTCTATTCAGCCACACTGGAGAAACAGTTGGCTGACAACATAGTATACAATCTTTGTGTTGGTTATAAGCCCCTGACGATAATTCTTATGGAAATTATTTTTATCTTTTCCAAAGGGAAAATGTTTTGGAAACTCCCTGTGGGTTTCTCAGGCTGTTGGTTCATTACATGGATTACTCCTGCAGTGTTTTAAGGCATCCACACTCTGGACTGAGTTGTGATTCTATATCTATCTGCATTTCTTTCTATTGCTGCCTTTTTCTTTCTCCAACCCACATTTTTCCCCACTGGGAAATAAATTGTTTCATATTTTTCATTTGAAGCTTAAGTCCTTAAATGACTTCCATTGCGTTTTTCCAAATCAGGTTCCATTAGCAGAACGAAAATGAAAACAATTCCTGCTGTGGTGACCCTTAAGAAATGGGTTGTGTAATGAACCAAGACAATGGGTGATTGACAGTCAAGAATTTATTTGGCTTTAGCCCATTTAATGAAGCCAGGATACATACAAAAAACCCTCACTAACAAATAGACTCCCATGTCTTTCCTAATGTCAGTAAATAGTCAACCTTATCTACCAAGGTAAATAAATACTCAGGTTTAAGGATTTTGATAGTATATGTCCCCAACAAACAAAAAACATGGTTAATACTCTTTCTTGGGGTTAAAGAAGCAAAATAACTTCAGAGCCACCATTGCCAGCTCTGTGATTTTGGACTAGGACACAGGCAAAAATGGGAGGGGGGAAGAGCCAAAGTGGATGCTGCTAAAGGCACAAGGAACCACAGAGGTCTCCAAGAACTTCTGGGAAAGAAAATGGCATAGTGCCAGCTGGGCTCTTTAATGCTGGCTCACTGTCAGCACTTCAGGACACCAGATAGGTCCTGCAGAGCCACTTTCGTGTGTGGTTCCCGTAGCAGGCAACACTTCAGGGGTAGACTGAGATGTGTTATTGAAGCAAAGCACCTGCACAAGGACCAAGTTCAAACCATGTGCTGTCCTGAACCATAACATGTCTCATGATGGATTTAGTGTTAAGAAAAACCAAACACACTTCAGGAACTGGGCTTAATCCAGTGGAAATTATGTAGTTGGATAAAACTCATCCTACTAGCTCTAGCAAATTACCAGTGACAGCACACAGAGTGGCTCTACAGAGAACAGAGAACTGTTCTAATGTGTTGCACAGGACTCCTTACAGCATTAGCAAGGCACCCATCTCCTTCTGCATGTCTTCCTTGGATGTTCACACACCCAGATCTGGAACACTGTAAAGAGGGAGGAGAAACAATAATTCTGTGAGTTATCACCAGGGGTCTACTGCACCACGCACACAGTAAAGATATAACTTCACCCTAATATTTAATCTAAACCAACCCTCTCTCTGTTTGAATCCATTCCCTCCTGTCCTGTCACTAATGCTCTTGTAGATAGACTCCGTCTTTCTTGTAGGCTTCCTTCAGGTACTGGAAGGCTGCAATTATGATACCTCAAAGCCTTCTCTTCTCCAGGCTGGATAATCACAATTCTCTCAGCCTTTCAGCCTTCTTAGATAAAAGGTTGCTCTTTTCTGAAAGTCTGTCTTTAACATGTTTCAAATGATCACTTAAAACCTGAGGCAGCAATGTCTACCGGATGACTCTGAAAATGTGGTCTGGACTTTACGAATATAGTATTGCAAGAGGAGATTAGCATTTGAATAGTAAAGGAATGATATTTGGAAAGAGTGAGTAGACTTTTCAGTCCAGAAGATTCACATTCGGTATCATCAATTAAACTATCCTACAAAATGTTCCCATTGAAATCTCAGAGTATATACCATAGGCCCACTCATCTTTTGTAAGAAGTGAACACTTGCAACTGCCAAAGACTTTGGGGAAGCAGAAAGCCTTCAGAGCTTCAGGTAATGGGCCCTTACATTGGCATTTTTTCCACCCTAAACTGTAAACATTATCTGCTGTGTTTTGGTTGCTGGCCACTGGACTCCTCAAGATTCCACCTGAAAGTCTGGACAGACTCAGATCATAGCACTCAAAGTCAGTCTTTAATTACAGGCAAGGAGGAGAGGAGAAGTCTGATCTGCGCTGAAAACTACCTGTTTTCTGCTTTGCAGTATTTTTTTATTTTGGATTAATAAGTGACTTTTTTTAAGCCTCATCCTGCATGTTTTTTTGACAAAAGTACGATGAAAACATTCTGACCTGAGAAAAGCCCATGAAGTTGCTATGTTATGAGCTGGTGTGGAGGGAAACTGTTTTCCTGTTAGTCCTGTGACACATTTTGTGTTGACAGGACTTCTGGATAGCACTGGTCTGGACAAATACACCACAATGTCTCTACCTGGAAAAAAACAATTGTTTTCCTCCCTTTCCTCCCAACCTATTAGGTTGCATTGATAATCTTTAATAAAAGACCTTATTATTGCCATATAAGCTTGGGCTATGGATACCAGCATTTTTTCTTCTCATTCTGGAGGTTGTGACCTCAAAGAAAGCTGCAGCACTTACTTCTGTAAGCCACCTATGGTAGTTGATAAAAACCATGACCAACAATGAAAAGTAGGAGTGCAAAGGCAAAACATTTGGGGACCACCAACCTAGGTTATTGATTTTTTTTCCTTGCTAAATGTTTTTACATAAATTTTAAAATCAGCCTCAGCATCTTCTGATTCGGTAGTTACCTTCTGTAAGAGAGACTAACAAGTAGTTAATGTGAATAAAGTTTTGGATTAATGCTTCGTGAAGAGTCATAAACAAAGCATGTTTCCACTTCCCATTTGCAGTGTGTCTTGGGGTATGCAGGAGGGCATTAATCTTTTTGAGTCCTAATACTTCACACATTGTCAGGGTAACTAACCCTGCAAGATGTGCTCACGCAGCTCTTGTCCACCACAACTGCATTTTGTTCCGAACACTGGCCTACTACAGCTTTTCACAGGAAGCTACTCCACAATACACTAGTATTATTGGAAAACATTTGATAAGCAGCCCTTCTCTTTCCTCGCTCCATTCCATTTCATCACATTTTATATGTAATTTTTTTACTCTAATTGTCCTTTAAAAGTTTACAGCCCTATAGATATTTGGAAGAAGTCAAGCAACTGTAACAGGTAGAGAGGCTTGAGCATAAATTATGGAAGGGAAGAATTGGGCTGTAATTAAAAGGGAAGCCTAACTGGCAGAGAGAAAAATCTTGTACTTATGAACAGAACATACCTGGGCCACCTCAACCACTTTGATCCACACCTGGCACTTGTAGGAGGACTGGAGGAAACAGCTTTTATTCTTGTAATACCAGAGATGGTTCTCTGCAAAGAAGGTGTGTGCCTACAGAGATGCTCTGACCTCTAAGCCTTGGCACAGCTTTTACCACATCTTCCCATTTGCTACATAAAATGATTAAATCTGGTTTTATAGGTATTGTCCACACGCAAGACTTTAGGACAAACCCAATCAGACTGGCAAAAACAGGGTGGAGTGAGTGAAACAATTTATTTTTGTGGACTAGAAGCAGAGCTCCAGTTTCCTTGAAAACTTCCATGTCCAACAAGGTTGAGCTGTTAAATATAAATATCTCCACAATTAGGGAGGACTATTTTAAGTCTCAATTTGGGATTTGGGAATTTTTCATTCTAGCCAAGTCTTTCTGGAGGATATCCTAAACTTCGTAGCAGGTATTTATTTCAACTAATTACAGACAATCTGTTCTGGAGTAAATGAGTGTTACTACAGCACTGAAATATAACAGAAGACACATATGAGTGTCTATGCAACATTCCCACTTACAAAAAGCATCAGAAATTTTTGTTTGTTATTTTAAAAGGAACCTCAAGTCACCTGATAATATAAGTAGCCCTCAAATTTCAAAAGCCACAAAACCCCCAGGCTTCTGGCCCTCACCACATTGTTCCTTTTGACAATTTCCTATGATTCTTTTTCTACTGATACATATGAGCTCACAGAATGAAAACAAGGCAACCATGAGAGTGCTCCTGTTTCAAGCAGAAAGAGGAATCATGTGTATCCTGCAAATTTCAGGTTGTAGTGTAGGATCTATAGAAACCCCATCTAACGGATATGAAGGAGTTAGCCTAATCTGGGTGTATTACCGTCATCATGACTTGTGCTTCTGTGCAGGTGTGCCTGGATACAAACTTCTAATATTTTAAGTCTACACTCCATGAAGTTAGACAAAAAGGATTGTGATGAAAATAGGAAGACTAAAATACTGCTTGTTCTTGAAAACTCATTTTATACTATTCAAATATTTTTTACTAAGTTAAACACAAACTAAGCAGTGTTGAGACCCCAGCTTGAGTTCTGCATCCAGCTTTGGGGTCCTCAGCATGGGAAGGACATCAACCTGTTGGAGCAAGTCCAGAGAGGAGCCACCAAGATGATTAGAGGAATGGAACACCTCCCCTTCGAGAAACGGCTGAGAGAATTGGGATTGTTCAGGCTGGAGAAGAGCTTTGGGGTGACCTAATTGCAGCCTTCCAGTACCTGAAGGGAGCCTACAGGAAAGATGGAGAGAGACCTTTTATAAGAGCAGGTAGTGGACAAGGGGGAATGGATTCAAACTAAGAGTAGGTTTAGATTACGTATTAGGGAGAAATTCTTTACTGTGTGGGTGGTGAGGCACTGGAACATACTGCCCAGAGAAGCGGTGTATGCCCTGTCTCTGGAAGTGTTCAAGGTCAGGCTGGATGGATCTCTGAGCAACCTGGTCTAGTGGAAGGTGTCAGGGCCCATTGCAGGGGAATTGGAACCAGATGATCTTTAAGGTCCCTTCCATCACAGGCTATTCTGTGATTCTATGGGTGCAAGGAAAGAGATCTAAAACCAAGTCACAGACTAGTGCTTTATTAGTCTTGCAGTTGTAGCACATTCCATGAAATGTCAAAAAAAAAGATAACAATTGACTACAGCATCTTAACAAAACTTCAGGACCAAACTTTAAGGAATCTTTACAAATCTCATCAGGGCAAATATTGTAATGCATTACATAAAATCCTTTTCAGAGTAGGTCATTTAAAAGTTTTTAAATTTTTACTATTTTACTATTTACTATTTTACTGAAATAATTACTTTGAAGGAAGTGAAGCAATGAAGTTTAAAGCACCTGATTTAGGAACATTATTGTTGCCTCAGGCAAGTTGGTACTAAAGGCTCCTAATTGTCTTTAGGATAACAGTGTATTATAGACTGCCACAAATAGTCACAATATAAGGATTACCCATCTGACATAAAATTCTGAAATGTAAAGCATGATCTTCATTTTGCTGTCCAATCTTCGTTCCGAATTTGCTCTCAAGTATACTAAATAGTTATTCTGCTATAAGGAGATCCAAATTTTTTGTTTACAAAAAAACCCAGGGAAATATCTATATTCTATAATGCTAGGCCATAGTGCACTTCATTTATTTTGTGCAATGAAGGTATCCCCATGCCAAGAGCATAATGCTAATAATCTAAGAACATTCATACTAGAGCAGTCAAGGCTGCATAAAGATGCATTTTACTACTAGACGGGAGAATTTCCTCAACATTCCTTGGTTGATATGCAAAGTTCTTAATTGAAAGTTGCATAAAAGTCATCTTACCTTTAATACAGATCCTCAGTCATTCAATTTTCTCCTTTCCCTCTCCCTCTCTCTTTCTCTCTCACAAAAATCCTGAAAATAACCTTCAGCTTCTTTAAAACATAAAGCTTTGGTGTTTTGGAGGAACTGTAATGAGCCAATAAACCCAATTTGGAGGCTGGTTAGTACCACATAAATTAATTTCCCTGCTAAATGATCAGAGTCACATCCACCTTTTTCACTACCATCTGCCTCACAACAAAGTTGGCACTGTACTCCTTTGAGAGGTGGATTGTGAAAGTGTCATTTAGGAAAGGCTTATTAACAAAATCCTTTCTAAGTTCCAATTTTCCTGTTCCAGGGTAATGATCACAAGCAGCATATATATATCATTAGCAGGAAACCCTCAAATGTCCATATGGCATGTACTTAAAAAAATAAAATTTAAAAAAAAAAGTAAATTAAATATATGTACAGATCTATACAAATATTCGCCTTAATTTTCAGGGATTTTCCTACGTATTTGATCATGATAATTCTGCTAGTTATTTGTTCTGCCTATGAGGGAACAGTCCCTGCCAGCTGGGGTATTTCAACAAGCACTTTGCCACACCTATAAAATGGCACTGGAACAAACCACTTTTCCTGAGTTTGCTTTTAATTCTGCCGCTCCTCGTGCCCTGCCCTCCTCCCCCTTGATGTGTGACAGACATTCAAAGTCACTCACTCGGCCATCTCGTTGAATTCCTCAACTGCTGGGTAACCTGGCTCTGGCTGGAGCTGCTCCTAACCTCCTGGGACTCTGAAGCAACACCTGCAGAGCTCCAGGATAGGGCATGCTGTGCCAGCTGTCAGAGGAAGATCATACACACTGGACAGAAGGGTCCTGAAACCTATTTGGATGTCTAGTGCTCCTATTACTCTTGTTTGCATTTATCTGTTATTTCCTGCCTATTTTCTTCCTCTTGCCACACAAATGCTT
Organism: Dendrocincla fuliginosa; assembly: GCA_035047845.1. Lineage (NCBI taxonomy): Eukaryota > Metazoa > Chordata > Aves > Passeriformes > Dendrocolaptidae > Dendrocincla > Dendrocincla fuliginosa. The sequence continues at coordinate 110,996,080 of JAWWMO010000083.1, read as the reverse complement.
TTCCTTCCTCTCTGTGTGATGTGGAAAAACAATCTGGCTTTCTAGTTTGCAAAGGCCACACAAGCTCTCTGAGCTTACTTAGCCCTCATGTTTACCTACTGTTGTAAAGCAAGAAATCATCCAAATGTTGTTCCTAAATTCTGATTAAAAACATATTTCTGGAATTTTTTACTTCTTGTGGGTAAATGTACATGGAGGCTCAGATTTTCTTTATATTGTGAAGCCTATAGTGAAGACAAGGAAATTTTAAATTTAGACAAGGACTTTGATTTTGTTTTTCCAGCAAGGAAAAAAAATGTGACAAAATTGATTCACAGGACAGTGGAGTAATATATTTGTCCATGTGAAGGAAGTGAGGAAGAAGTTGAATACTCAAAATGCTTTGCTTTTATGTAGCAGAGTCAGAATTAAACAGTCCCACCAAATGGAATTTTACTAGTGTCATTAATTTTGCAATGAATGGTACTGTCCCTTCCTGAGCTGAGATGTGACTGGGCCATGAGCTTTCAGACAAGGGACCAGTACCAATGTGACATGTAAGCAATTGTGTTACATTGTTCTCTTTCATTACAACACGATGTTCACTACAGCCTGCTGTCTACGATATATGGCATAGAAAATAGCTTTGGGTTGTTTTCAAAAATAAAATGTATTTTTTATTCTCCAAATTCTTAAAACCTCCATTTTCCCCCTCTTAACGCTAGCCCAAAATCCTGAAATAGTAACAGGAATTACTTGAGTTTCAATGTTGTCTCCTTTCTAAATGACTGGAAAAGGCGTCATTAAGACAGTTTCCACAACTTTCTATCTTATTAAGTATAATTAGATTCTTTAGTACTATTTTCCCCTCTTATGCCTTATTTCATCTGTTTTGTTTTTGTAGCTGTTGTAGGGAGCACTGGGTTTTAAGAAATTATTTTCAATAAATCTACTTAGGAAACTCTTCAGACGATGAGCAACAAAACCAGTAGCAGTAACCACATCAGTCAAATTTCACTTCAAAGAAGCTTTTGAAACCAAACTGTGGATTTCTGATCTGTTTTCTGTCCTCAGAATTGAATCCAAATGACTTGAGTGTAAATTAAAAATAGCAAACTATATGGTTATTGAAAACCTATACCACAGAATTCCTAACAGTCTTTCTTTCAGATCTATTGTCTTCCTAAATTTAGAAAAAATTGAAAGCTTCCTTCTTCTCCACTGAAAATTAGCATTGCCACTAGAACATCTAGAAAACTTATTGTATTAAATCTTTAATTCACTTTTCTCAAGGTCATTATCATCACAAAATAACACTAGAAACTCCAGAGTACATGCATTTTGCAGTATGACAACACCAATATTAGGTAATAACAAAACCAACTTATGTCCGTGTCTCAGATACAGTAAACTGAAGAGGCAGAAGCTTCTGTTTGCTCTCATAAGTAGCTCAGGAGATTCTCCTCTATTTCATCATTCAGTGGTCAGTGCAGGTTTTCCATGCACTATGGGAGAACATTATTGTTCTTACCCTGTCTTGACTGCAATCTGCCTCTCAGATCTTGAAACCACGGATATGCCTATTTTGCGCTCAAAAATCATCACTGACACTATTAGCTAAACTCTGTGCTCTGGGACTGGGGTGAGTGCCTTGAGGTCTCTTTGCTTTGGTTAGGTCTGAAAACTGGCAAATTAATTGCCCTGCATTTCCCAGGAATTCCAAGTAATTTCCATGTGAATGAGATTTAACTGAAATCTCTGAACTCCTCACAGCTAGCTTCCCTTTCTCCACCTGTATTACAGTCTTCCAGCTTCACAAACATGGAAGTTTCTCCTGGGGAAGAAAATTCTGAGTAGATTTCTGCCCAAATATATGAAAAATGTGAAAAGTGCTTTCAAGTTACAAAAGGTAGCTTCCCTTCAGCAGGAAGTTTAGCTAGCCTATCCCTTCATTGCAGACTCTTTGTTAACTGCTGGGTGGCCTAGACAGCTTCTCCTTAGCAGGCAGTAGTCTAATTGCAGTAGCACAAAGCTGCTGAGCCAGATTCCTTCTCCTAAGAAACAGGGCACGCTGCACTTCTCAAGAAAGTTTTAAAATACATTTTCCAGGGGCTTGTGGTTGAGTTTGGGTGTAGGGAACATTCTAGCAATGCTTCAAAATTACTAGTTGCCTTTCTCTTATTTCCATCCTCAACATCCTACAAATACAGCCTCTGTTTCATTCCTGTGTTACAGGTTCAGCGCCATTTCACTGCCAGCTAAAAACATAGGATTTGTTTACACTGGTCCTTAAAACAATGACCAGTGTACCTGAAATCTCAGTTTGTCATGAGAACATTAATCTGGTCAATTTTCCACCATGTATACAATCACAAAAAGTAGAACTCTGCTAGTCCTTCGTGCAAATAAGATTATGTGCACAAGGCACACTCTTAGTGTTATCACTGGAGGCATATTGTGCATTCATATAAGGCTATTTTAATGTGTTTCTGGTGTATCATACATTTTACAGACATGGTTTCTGATTTTAAAACAAATCCATTTTTTTAGCTCACTCAAAAACAAACCTAGAGCTTGGAAATATAGCTGCTATTTCTGTGTACATATTTCTGGCACAAATACAATTTTTTTATGGTACATTACTTGATATTCTACAGATGAAAATGAGCCTGGTCACTGCGTGTTTTCAGCTGACTGGATACAAATCTTTGAAGATGAAGAAGCTACATAACAGTATTTAAGATGACATTGTGCTTGAGGTGGTAAGTCCCACTCAAGCACAACAACATACTATTTGGAAAGCTTGCAAGATTTATTAACCTGACCACAGTACCATGCAAAATGTGGCTCTGCCATTTTCTATTTTGTTCTGAGCATATCCAGACATGGGCCGCCCTGGATAGCTACATTTTGAAAGCCAACTGTGAACACACAATGTTCAGCTAGGAAGAAGGCATAAACAAGTCAACTGCAGGTCAAGTTGTTGCCTGCTCAGTTTCTACAGTGAACTGACTTCAGCAAAACAAGTAGGAGGATGAAGCTGCAGAACCTGAACCTGTGCCCTCCTTTTGGAGCACAGTGAAATGCTGCAGTGACTGCCACCAGGAAGGACCAAAGATATATTTTGAAACTCTTTAGATGCTCATCCTGAATAAGCCACACCATAAGGCAGATCTCTATAAATCTCTTCCTTAGAAGTAATCAGTCCCAGAATAATAAAAAGTTGGGTTTTACATATATAAATATATTTAGAAGTCAGGATTTTTCAGACCAGACACTAGAAGAGTGTGCTTTTAAAATTGAGAAAACTCAAAAAGGGAAGACAGAAGAGAATTTGAGGGTCTCTCAGTTCCAAGTATCATTCCAGAGCCAGCCTTCACATCCAGTCTTGCTTTCAAACTCATAACTCAGTGATTTTCCAAGTGCCCACACTGCACTCTCTTAAATCTTAGGGAAGAGTGATTTTTTATCTTATCTCCTGTTTTGGCTGTGATTTTGATGTTGCTCTCCTCAGGAGTCACTCACCATTGTTTGCTGTGCTGTTTTCTTGCTGAATCTGCCATTTTCCCTTCTGTCTGCCCAGTCCTTCAGTTGTGAATCCTCCCTCCTCAGATCATGTCCAGCAGTTTCTGGGAAAAGCGGCATCTTCAGGAGGCAGAGGAGGACCCAGTGTGCTGCAGCTAGGACAAGACGAGACAAGACTTCCTTTCCACTGACCTGCCACACACTTTTGAAAGAAATTAACTGACAAAATTTATATTCCCCCCATATCCTAAAAATCCCCTAATCTTATCATAATGCATCTTTAAAACTGGAACTAAAAACCCATAAAAGACATCTAAGATACAGAATTACATCAAAGCTTAATGTAGCTGAGCAAATGTGCCATGACAGTATGTACTGGTACATCTAAGAGATTCCTTCTCAGCTGGAGTACAGAACAAATGGAGTGAATAGGCAGACAGGAAAAGCAAAAGATGACTCCTTTCCAAGCATCATTACATTCCTTCTTTCCTCCACACATTTGCACTCTAAAGCAGTGTTTCCTGGGCTGTGCTCACGTCAGGCTCTGCAGGTCTTGAAGCTCAGGTCCATGGGTCGTACACAAGGTACAGAGTCCCTGGTGTACATGGAATTTCATAGGGGACACATTCAGCATTTCAGTGGTGCCTACTCAGCATTTTGACATGTTAGTACCCTCCTGAGTGCACTGGTCGTGCAGTCTGGAGCAAGTCCTGGGTCATACCACCAGGGCAAGTCATCTCCACTGAGCCCTACAGCTCTGGGCCTCACCCCAAGGTAAAAAAAAAACACAAAAACAACAAACCCAAATAAAACCTTCAAACCTATCGGAGACCAGCTCACCTTTACCAGGTCTTAGTAGCTAACAACAGTATTCCATGAACAGAAGAGAGCTCATCTGTTTAACAGCTATGTCTGAGAAAATTTCTTGGTAAACTGTGCCTGGGGACAGTGTTTGAGAAGAAACTGAGGTCCTGCTTCAGGTATTCAGGTGCATTTTCTCCACCTGTAATTATGACCAAAGCCATCCAGGACTAAAAATCATATGATGAGTGCAGAGGTGGACATGGACTGGTCCTTGCCGGTGTAGGCAAACCCTGAGGGGCAGGACTAAACTGTGCAAGTGTATCACTGAGAACGGATCCACACATACACACACACACTTGCCTGGTTTCAGGTCCAAGTCTGCTATGAGTTCAGCTGCCTTCTGGCACCAACCAAGCACAAACACCATTGCCTGTCGGTCACAGCCAGAGAGAATTTGGTTTGTTTAATATAGAATAACAAAGGCCAAGAGAACATTTGTCTTCTAAATATATGTACTATGTAAACTCTGGGGACAAACATCTACTCAAGTTTAACTTTTGATTGGAGACAGGCATAGACTGGGCTCAGATAAACTTGGGTATGAACATGTGAACTGTGAGGGTCAGAACCAGCATTTTGGTGAGAATTGCAGACAGCTGGGGAGGGGAAGGCAGGAGAACAGAAGAGGAGGACAAAGCTGTATTAAAGCTGTTTACGGACCGTAGTTAAGGGTGAATAAAGAGCTGTGAAATTAAAAACAAAAACCAAAAACAAAACAAAAAAAAAAAACCCTGAACAACCCAAACCAACCATAAAACCAAGAAGAAAGTAAAAAGATGGTAATATCTAAGCCAACAATATATCAGTCTGTAGACTGTTTATAGACTGCCTGCTGTAATCAGTAGATATATTTTACTGGTATTGGAACACTAAAGTCAGAGAGATAAAAGAACAGTGTATGTATAAGCATCAGTCTGTGTAAGACTGTGAAGTGACAGTGACTGTGCAGGGAACAAGTTACTCAGATGCTGCTGCCACTCATAAAAAAATAAAGCTTATTTGGCTAAGATGTATAGATGGTGTTTTCTGTGTACACGTGATGGTACCAACTATTTCACTATTCTAAAATACTTGTTTCCTTTGGTTATTCAGGATTTCATTATTGAACTTTTCATTCATCATTGAAAAGTTTCAGTGACTGTTTTGCAAATACCTGATTTGTGCTTCTTTTCGGTTTGGACTGGGTTGGGTGGGTTTTATTCTGGTGGGGGTGGGGAGGGGGGTTTAGGTGAAACCTTGAATTTTGTTGTGTGAGGGAAAGAAATCAGAATGAGGGCAACAGCACAGCTACTCTGACAATCTTGTTCTCCCTTATAGTTTTGGGGAGCAGTCAGGAAGATCACTCTATCTCCCCAAAGACGCAGGATATACATAGAGAAAGAAATTCAGTGGGAATAAAGGTGGGGAAGCAATTTACTTGGGTTAGGGCTTTACTTGTTTTGGGCTTATTTTTGCTGGTAGTGAGTTCTGGGGTTTGCTGCTTGGGCTTTTCTTCTTTTGTTTGACTTCTTGATGTAAGTCTAGCCTGCGGTTTTACAGTTTGTAATATGACTGTGAATGATGAAGCAGTTGGAAAGATGTTGCTGACCTCTTTCAAATCCCTTAAAAAATGAGTGAAGGAATTATCTCTGTAGTTGCTGAAGGCCTCCAGAGCATCCAAATAATCCACCTTCAGCAGGGATAGGGATGCTCAGTAAACTAAGTACACTGTATTTGGCCTTTTTGTGCTGGAAAGAGGAAGACTCTGTCAGTCCTGCTCACTTCTGCCATTAACCCTGTTTTGTTTTTTTCTGAAATATATTGCCATAATGTATGTCTGTGATAAAAAATATTACCCTTGACTAGCTAAGTGGTCCTCTCTGATTCTCTGTATAGAACTATTCTGACAACCAGGTACCGAAGGTGTGGTGCTTACACATTAGAGTGGTAGGGAACTTGGATATCTAGAAAGATCCCTGATAAATGATACACTCTGCAGATAAACGTCTGCCAAATTCTATTCAAATAGCAAAGGAATAATGTGAATATGACTCTAATGAAGGAAGGCTAGAGTTGCCATAATGCACGCAGGTGCAATTGCTCCAAATCACTCTTAAAATCCATTTTCCTGCCAGTGCTCATTCTTCCTTTAAACAGAAGTTAATACTCTGCTGACATTACTGAACTCCATCATGCTCATTATCTCAGGCTAGCATTTAGATCAGGTTTTTGGAGGTGAAAGACCAATTCATTAACTCTATTGTGTCACTCAATGACTTCCTGTGGAGAGATCATAAGTCAGATGGGGGTGTCACTGCTGGAAGATAAAAGACAGCTATAAAGTAGGAAGACAACTGGTATAATTTGCAAAAATTAGGAAAAAAATTACTCTATAGCCTTTAATTTCTATTCATAGTTCAGGTTTTAAGTATGCTATTTAGATAACAGTGCACTTCAGGGATTTTTTTTTATGAGTTTCAGATATGGAAGGGAAGAGGTTATTGGTTGGTTATTTGTTGTTGATTTAAAGGGGGAAATTAATATAGGTAACAAATAACACAGGAATTTCTGCAAAAATGAATAAAAATTGGTGCTCTAAAGCCAGATGTGTTAAAATGCCCACATATACTAATTTGTCTTGGCTTAAAGAGGAAAAAAAGGGTGTTTGGAAAATTATTACTTTGTCAAAAAGAGGATGTTATGAAACTGCTTGAATTATCATTAAAGAAAAAAACATCTGCCAGGAATCAAAATCCACCTATTTGATTAAAACAAAATCCACCGCTGTTTCCAGTGGGTAGAGAGAATGTTTATTTTTAGAATACTCTCTTGAGTATTCTAAAAGAATTTTTTTTTCTCTGAAAGAAAGAAAAATTCTCTGAAAGAATATTTTTAGGACTTTTAAATAGAAAGTAGGTTCCTACTGTTACTGGTTATGACTGAACATGAAGCTTCTCATGGGAAATAAACAAGAAAAAGCTTGGGCTTTTTGTGTTGTTGTTTTTGAGGGGGTTTTGTTGTTTGGTTTTTGGTTTGGTTTGGGTTTTTTGGCTTGTAATTGGGTTCTTCCAGGAAAAGAACCCTCTGCAAGGGTAATAAACAATTACTTAATGTGAAGAAGCAGTGTCAAATAAGGAATGCCTTCGCCAGAGCTTTGCAGCTTCTATCCAGCTTCCCCCTACCTGTTGCTCAATAAAACTGTGGGACATCATAGAATCATCGAATGGTTTTGATTGGAAGGGACCTTAAAAATTATGTAGATAAGACCCCCCTCCCAGGGGCAGTGACACCTCCCACTAGACCAGGTTGCTCAAAGCCCTGTCCATCCTGGCTTTGAACGCTTCCAGGGATGGGGCATCCACAATTGCCCTGAGTGGCTGGTTCCAGGGCCTCGCCACCCCCACAGTAAACAATTTATTCCTGATATCTATATATATACACCCATAAACCTACTCTCTTTCAGTTTAAAGCCATTACCCCTTGTCCTCTCAATTCACATCCTCGTAAAAGGTTCCAGCTGTTGTAGACCCCTTTCGGTACTGGAAGGTGCTCTAATGCCTCCCTGGAGCCGAGCCTAAGCCGAACACCCCCAGCTCTCCCAGCCTTTCCTCATTTGTGCGCCTGCAGCCTCCCTAAGCTGCAAAAAGCCCCGTGTGGCGGAAGGGTGAGGGTGGGGGGTGTTGCGGACGCCCCTTTGCGCAGCACGACACACAGCGCAGCGCAGCGGGGCTGGTCGGCGGCGCGCCTGCAGCAGCCGGCTGCGGCCAGCAGAGGGCGCGCCCCGCGGGCTGCCAGCGGGCGGGGCTGCCCGTTGAGTCTCCCGGTCACCCAACAACAGGAGAAGGATTCCGGGGGAACGATGCCGGCGTTAAAACTTTAGTACCTTGGGGGGAACTTCCTCCTTCGGTTGCTGGCAGGGGAATTTCCAGCACGGAACACTGCCCAAGGGCGGGGAGTAGACACGAAAGCAGCAGCTGTTTATCGGTCACAGCGTGAAAAGCAACAGCACCGCTTTTAAAACTTTGGAGGTCTTGAGCTAAACAAAAGAACCCTACGACTTGGGAAGCCTAAGATCTTCTTCAGTTTCAGATCTGCTCACAAAACCACAGCATCACCGAATCGGTCAGGCTGGAAGGGACCACAGAGGGTCATCTGGTCCAACCTCCCTAGAGCACATGGCACAGGATTGCACCCAGAGAGCTCTCGAGTATCTTCAGGGAGACTCCACAACCTGTCTGGGCAACCTGTTCCCGTGCACAGTCACCCGCACGGTAAAGTTCTTCCTCATATTCAGGTGCAACTTCCTGTGCATCACTTTCTGACTGTTGTCTCTTGTCTTTATTGAACTGGCACCACCAAGAAGAGCCTGACTCCATCCTCTTGTCACCCTCCATTCAGGTACTTATATACATTGATGAGGTATTGAAACCCCTTCCAGATTTCACAGAATACTCTGAGTTGGGAGGGACCCACAAGCATCATTGAGTCAACCTAGCACCATGCTCTAACCAGCTGAGCTAATCTCTTATCCTAGTAAATTCTGGTGGATTTTTCCTCTTTGTTCCTTCCTATTCATTAGTGATAAAAATCAGTGCTGTTTGCAAGCTAGAGATGAAATAAAAAATAAGTTTTCCCTTCTCCTAGCTGGTTTGGAAGCAGCTACCTTCCCTTCCTTGCCCTGCCCCCATTTCAGCTGACAGTCTTTAATGCTAAACTATTCCTACCTTAAGTGAGAATCCTCTTCTCAGCTCCTTTAAAGATGAAAAGCACAACTGAAAGGAAACGCAGAAAGAAAAAAATGCTAAAGTGGTGTCAATATCAATCTTCCTAGTATTAGTACAGTTATTTATTGATAAATTTGGCTCCTCTTACTGTGTTATTGGGAGCATCTTTTGTTCAGTTTTTCATCTGGATTGAGGCACTCTTCAGAAAACCCTTCTATACTTTTCATCCATGCTGTTTCTTCTGTTCCCACTCCCCACACCCTGCCATTGCACTCACTTGCAATATTTTCTGCTATTAACAGAATGGTTGAGTTTTTTTGCATCAGGTAGCAGCTCTGTAATTGGAGACCTAAGAGTTACTTAATATAAAGATCACTGAGAATCATAAACCATTTTCTTCTTGACCTTTTCCACCAAAACATTGGCTTGAGTCAGCCTGCTTTGAAGCTACAGAAGGACTTTATATTGTCTTGTTGGTTTCTGACTTCAAGCAATTCTTTTCTTCAATTTCCTCCTATTTTTAGCATCTGAAGGCTGAAATTTTACAATATGCTATTGCTTTTATTTTTTTTTTCCCAGGAAAAAATGTCAGCACATCAAAAGCTCACTGCTTTTAGTGTGTGTCACTCGAGATCCCTGGGAAAAAAAAAAAACAACTTTGTAAATCTCCTTATTGAATCATTAACCGTAGGCGCTACTATGAATAGTTTTCACAAAAGTTCTGGAATCAGTCATTTGAGCATCACTTTGCTGCTAAGTAAAATCCATAAAAGCTCTCAACACTGAACAAGAGAAGAAAAATGAACATTATCCCCAAGGTGAAGGGGTATGCAATCAAAACATTTCTCTTGTGTGTAGCTTTTGTATGTGTTTTGTTATATACCTTATGATTCTGCACCCCCCCAATCAATTATATAGCATTTGCAATGAAAATAACGGTACACGCTCACATACACATACACTTCAGCTGTTCACCTTCTCTCCCTTTGTTTAGATGCCAATCTTAAATCTTCCAGACTTGAAATGCATTCTGCAGCAATCCATTCCTCCCAGACAACTATATGATAGTTGTTTGTTAGGAAAACCTCTTTCAATTTCTACGAAAATGGTTCATACCATCTCTGTGATATTTGGCTAGCAAGGATAGGGGGATATGGGGTCACTGCTGACACATCTGGCAGAAACAAAGGCCACAGTAGCTCCCCTGCTTCATCTTCAGTGTATGCAGCTATGTCATGGTCATACAGCTGTGGCTGTGGACAGGGTCAGTCTCCTGACCATAGCATATGCAGCTCCAACTCCTTAACAGCCTGCAACATAAAGCTAGAAGAACTCATTTTTTTCACAATAATCAGTAATTACCTTTCCTGCCAGCTAGACAGAGGTGTTCCCTCAGGTGTCCAGAGGCACTCACTGAATTTAATGAACCTCTGGGAAGGGTGTGATAAACAGACAGGCTTAACAGATTTGGCAGGAACTGCCAGTCCAGGTTTTCCAGAACTTTGTTCAGTTTGCTATTCATCAAGTTTGTATCTAATGTGATAAGGAAACCAAATACATTAAATATTTAGAATAGGGCTGCTAAATTGCCACCTAGTGGTCTTGCAATGAAGCTAATGTCTCCAGCATGCTGATCTGGTTGAAAAAATATCAGTGTGAGTTATGTATTTTTGTCACTTTGATGCCATGCACATAGTGTGGTTGGAGCGGAAGGGTGGTAGGGCACAACTTCCGAGCCAATGCAAGACAGGACCATCAGAGCTGCTGGGGTACCAGGGGCAGCTTGTGCAGGAGTTACAACACCGAAAGGGAATTTCTGAGCCAGTCAGCCAGACTGTGCATAGAATGAAAAATGCTGCCAGGTAGGAGCCTTAGTCTGTTATCTATACTCCTTGTTAATTTTTCCTTTTTAAGAAAAGAAAAAGTAAATAATTTGATATAAAAAGAAATAAAAGGTTTTCTGACTGCTGGTAAATGGCCTTTCAGTACCTGAAGGGGGTCTGCAATAAAACTGGAGAGGAACTTTTTACAAGGGCATGGAGTGACATGACAAGGATAAAACTGGAGAGGAACTTTTTACAAGGGCATGGAGTGACATGACAAGGGGCATTGGCTTTACACTGAAAGGGGGCAGGCTTAGAATGGATATTAGGAAGAAATTCTTTTCTGTGAGGGTGGTGAGGCACTGGAAGAAGTTGTCCAGGTAAGCTGTAGATTCCCCATCCCTGGAAGTGTTTAAGGCCAGGTTGAATAGGGCTCTGAGCAACCTGGTCTAGTGGTAGGTGTCCTGGCCCATGGTAGGGGGTTGGAAGTAGACGATCTTTAAGGTCTCTTCCAACCCCAGTCATTCTACAGTTCTATGATGATTCCAGTGTAGGAAGCACTTTGCCCTGCTGGGATATTCTCCCACCTTCTAGTCTTACTCTGCCTGAGCCATACGTTCACCAGCATGTGCTGTTTACACAGAGACAAGCAGATGAGAAACAATGAAGAAGCACATGTGGAACAGTAAGTCTGGCAGTTCAGCTTTTGTGATTAGTCATGTACGTCTGCCCAAAAGCTACTATGAGAGACTAAAAATAATTTTCCATATGATGAACTGCATAAGCAATGTCTCTGGGGATTAATGTATCCTCGATCATTTTTCTAATAATCAGTTTGGGGTGCACTGGACAGTGTGTTGACAAAGATGACACTCACAGGAGGTGGAGGTGGTAGAGGCCTCCTGTTAGGAAGCAGTCCTGGAGCGGGGGCTGCAGGCTGCATCTCTGGAAGGACACATGAGTTGTTTTAGATAAGTCAGAGATAAGTCAGTCCGTGGTAAAAGAATCCAAATGATTCATCTTCCCCCTCCATCCTGTCACCTGCTGGGACCTAGTGCAGTTAGTGGCTGAAGAAGAAACATCAGCCCTGGAAGATGGACTGAGAACCCTTATTGCAGACTTACTGAGGTCCTGGGTAGTATAAGGTGTCACATGCGTACAGCACTGATCTGAAGACGCTGCCTAAACTGAAAGCTTAACCCTGCCCAAAACACATCCCCTTGCAGATAGATGCATCCTTGATTAAGGTATTGGCACTTCTCATGCCTCCTCTACCCTTGTGATGAGCTGAAAGCTCTGTAAGCAAAGATCATTGCTTTCCACAGAGTAAGAGATGAGACAGGTCAGGAAACAAGAAGAGAAAAAAGCAGGACTGAGGCAAAGGATAGCACTTGGGTAGCAATAAAAATGTTCAACTGTTGATATGAGTATTGTCTTCCTACACTTCAGATTTCATGACTAAAGTACAACTCACCATATAGAGCACCATATATAGTTCTGTTTTTCCTTTAATATCACTTTTGACCTGGTTGATCTTAATCTGTTTTAAGATACAGTCTGATTTTTATTTGTGGGCATTTTTACCATCTTTTTGTTTGTTTGTTTTGCATTCACCTATTATTCTCTTAATTTGCTTCACATTTTACTTTGTTCTTGTACAAGATTTATTCAGTGAAATTTGTACCTCATTGCTCTTTGTTTCACAGACTTGATTTGCATATTGTTTTGCTTTAAACAAGTATCTCTTGTTTCACTAGTGTCTGACCTCACTCCATTAACTTAATCATATTTTATTCAATGAAGTTCTCGGCAGAGTGAATTCCTATCTAAACTAATTAACTTTTTTTTTTTAACCCCTAAGACCACAGCTTCCCTTTTTTAGTTGTTATGGGAGCACAGTAATAGAGGAAGCTGTAAACACACTCTGCAAACTGACGTGCCACTAATCCAAAGTACCTAGTATAATAAAAAGGCATTCAATTGAAAGTTGGTTTACTCCTTAATGTGCTCTAGGTGATTTGATCTTTAAGGAGTATACAATAAAATGTGAAAGGTAATCAATACAATACTGTCTGAGAAACTGCAGGTATAACCGCATACCTGTTGTCAATAAAATCCAGGGACAGAATGCCCCATAAATGCAACCAGCTTTTACAAAAAATAAACACCCTGTTCCAAACCTGAGAAGCTGATAAGCCACAAAACAGAATCTAGATGGCAATTACTCATTTCAACTTTAATGTGTGCCATGAATTTCCATTTCCCCTAGCCTTTCCTGAGTTAGTCTCTTCAGGGTTTATTAGGATTGGCTTTGACTAAGGGATTTACCATAGAGTCAATCTGTCACTATTCTGTTACCCCAGTAGCCTCCCGAGTTCTCAAATTCTGTTCAGATTGCCATGCCAAATATATCCACATATCTCTGGAAGACATTTGATTTCTAGGGCCTCCTGCCTGCCATAGGTAATACTGAATGCTTTCAAATACACCTCTTGACAACGTTTGCTGCTCTTTCCAGGTAAGAAGTCCTAGATCCTTCTGTTTTCACCTTCACAAATAGCCAGAGCAAATGGCTTGAGAACATATTAGATGGATAATTCAGTACATTTTTTTACTTTATGTTTATATATACATTTGCAAAACCACCAAATGCTTCCAGTAGGAAGAAAGCATCATCCAGTGTTACTGTGCCAGCATCAAGTAAGTGAAATAACTACCTATTCAATTGCCATATGTAGTGGGGAGAACTTACTTGCATCGGCTCTGAAATGGTATACTGTTTCAGTCTTGTCTTTGTCTTATAGGGCCTTAGTCAGACTGAATTTATGCCCCTCCTAAAAAACCAAACTGGTTGTCATACCTGAAGATACGCTGTGTGAGGCAAGCTATCTACACTCACTGTTCTGGCAGAAAGCTACCTTAAGATTTTCAAAAAGTGGAGGACATCAGGTACTTAAAAATGGGCCATAGTTTTCTTGGCTAGTTGGCATATCTCATGTTAGCTGCCAAAACAGGGCTTTCACAGAAATTTCTCTGAGAGATCTTAAAGACACAAGCAGGGTACTCAACAGTAACAGGACAGTCGTGGTCCAAAATAAGATTGTTCACTGAACATATAGAATGGTTTTCAGTCAAAGGGATACGAAAGTTGAAGTAATTGGAATATTGTGGGATTTACAAATAATTTCTAATAAAAATTGCATGTGGGTGAAACAAGATTGACCTTTTATAAGCAAGAGTTACTTTTATTTATTCATTGTTTATTTTCACTTTGCGTGTGTGTGTCTGTCACCTCCAGGAATAAAAACACTGAAGTCAATTCTCTTCTGCCTTTCTTTATATGGAGCTGGTATTTATAATGAGCCTCCAGTCAGCTCTGTCATGTTAAAATGAACTTTCTGAATTATTGTTGTTCGCCTGATTTCACAATCAGCCCTCTGCGACCCACAACACTGTCACTAACAATCTAACCAAAGGCAAAAATTTCTTTAATGTCTAGATCACTTTATGTTGAATAATCTCAACACCTTTCAGCAGCAGTAGTATTTAAATACAGCTGGAGTGGAACAAAACAAAACATCTGAATTTTCAAAAAGCCTCATGCATCCAGTCTTCTTTCTCTCCTGCTGGAATCCTGTAAGTTATAAATTATATGGGCTCTTTTCTAGAATTTTAATCTTTGCTAATACTTGGTGTCTTGCCTTGGGTGTAAAGGTTAAAAACTTTTAAGGTTGATAGTCTTTGACATAGGAAAGTGACTTCCCTGTTAGAAAGCCAGTAGATTTATAAATATATATATACAAATTCTGTATTTAACAACTTAAGTCAAGAAAAGTAGTCCATTTATCAAGCATCTATCTGTCCTCTTTTTGATAAACATAAAAACTATTGTCTTTTGGAACATTACAGCAATAAAATGGCCAGAGATGCTACCCTTAGTTGCAGCTTGAAATCCATTTCCAATTACCACTTCATATATATTTTTCTTTACTTTTTTTGTTACTAATTCTACCCACAGTTTTTCAAAGAAAGACAATATCAGGTAGATAGGACTGAGGGAGGTGGGGAGGGTGGGGTAGGGGAAACAATTGCCTATGTCCATTCTCTATTAATCATCTTTTCAATCACCTTTTCATGTCCTCTTCTAAAAAATTGAAAATCTTCACAAAACAGTAGGTAGCTAATTCTTCCCATATATATATATATATATACACACACCTGTTACGGGAAAAAAAAAAAAATATTTTCATGTGTGGTTCTAATAACTGTGTTAAAAAAAGAGACTGATATAGATTAACAGAAGTTCATTTTAAGAAAATGTATTAGGTATATAAGGAATTAATAAGATTTAGAAAATATTTTTTTTTAAATCCTATCTCTAGCAGCAACAGAACTGTTCAACTTCTATGCTCCAGACTGAGATGAACTTTTAAAACATACTAGAGATAGGCCCCTGTTCATATTACCAGCATAAATTCTTTCTTTGTTATCTAGTCGTCTTTGTGTAATAATGATACATGGGACTAAGTTCTGAACAAGATGTGTTTTATTTCTAGTCCTATTACAGAGCAATTCAGAGTACAATCTGACTTTAACTATTTCAAGGGCGGTACAACTCAGTCAGGGCAGGGCTGCATGAGCTTTGTCCCCTTTGAAGCAGCTCTGAAGAAGCCTCACTAGTAACTCACCCGCTTGCCAAAAGAATTAACAAAATTGCAGATCGCTAGAAAAGCTCTGTCACTGAGCTTTTAGTGGGGAAGGAAGGATGCGCACCCAACTGTTAATTCTCATTTTTTCAGTACTTTAACTTGCCATAAAGCTTTGCACCACCAGAGGGCATTACATGCCTCAATAAAATGCAGATTAGTAAACAATTTGAAAGCAAGAGGACGCTCTTCTAGCCCTCTTACGATATTAGACATTTCATATTACTAATCGAAAGCTTAATACATAATGAACTATCCCAAGCACAGCATGTATCAGGTATTTCTCAAATACTCTTTCATTCCAGTAGCTCCTTTACTGGGTAAAATAGAAAATTAATTAGTTCTTACTTGTAAAGAGAGTGAAAATAACCTATTAGAACTGAAGACGTTTTCCCTTCTCAACAGATGAATCTGAGGAAAACCTAAGATCATGTTGATTTTTCACCTATTAATTGCATAATTTTAGGCTTCATTTCTCCTATGGCTTAGCTAACACACTGCAGACTTTTCCTACTTAGTGAGTCATGTGTTTATGTGGATTTTGCTTTACTAGCATCAAGTAATACTGAATTCCATCAGCTGAGGAGCCAGCCTTTCACATATCATTAGTTATAGAAATATGGCACAACTGGGAATACATTTGTCCTTTAAAAATTATATTGCAAAAATATGCTTTCATTGTACAGGTCTGCAATCCTGTATAAGGATCTGAAGATTGTTTTTCTTACATGTAGACAGCCTCTAAATTTAGACCTATAAATTGTAATTTTCTATAAATTAAAAGAAATGAACTGTGTCACTTGAAAATGACGGGGGAAAAGACAAAGAAAACTGCATTTCTTGTACTTCTGTGCAGCTTTTCAATGCAATTGGTTTAATGTTGGCTTTTGAATTTTTTTCAGAGTCTGAGAATTTTAGCAGCCCTTGGCGTTTGAATTTTTTTCAGAGTCTGAGAATTTTAGCAGCCCTTGTAATGACCCCTCAGCTTCACATATGAAAACAACTTTATTGTCCATCTCAAGATTCAAAACTAAGTTATTTCACAAACTTCTTTTTACCAAGTAGTGTCTTGCTACTTCATAATGTTATTGTATTTCTGTTCTTCAGATGCAAATGGGGTCTTCAGAGAAGGCAATACAACAGGAGAGTTCACATACTAATGCCTCAGTGCATAATTAGATGTTATCAGCTAATCTAATGCACACTGCTAGCATACTAGCAATTTTCTACAATGTTCTAACAAAAAAGGAAGAAATGTGGGTAAACAATCTTTTTTAATCTACCCTAGCAGACAAAGTTTGGAATAATTTATATTTCTGAAATATATTAAAAACAATGATTACTGAATAAACTGTGTAAAATAATACATTTCTTTCTACAAAAATACTTAATTATCATTGAAGTTGTTGATTAAACGTTGTTATGTAAGAAAAGAAAAAAACTAAGATGTGGGTAAGTCATCAGATAGTAAGAATGGAAAGTAATTTCTTCAGTGGAACACTTATTTTTACACAAGAATGTAAAGAATATAGCAGCCAATGATCTTTTTATTATACAAATCATCCAGCTTTTCAAGGCTGTAGATGGGTACCTAATTTTAGATCTTAGAATGTAAACACAGCACAATAACTACTTGTTTGTTTACAAGGCAGGGATGTGCAGTGACATCTATTGCTTGGATAGCAGAAGCCCATTTGGTCATTTTCAAGGTGATTTTCAGAATATCGTTACTGGGTAGGATGTACTCACTTGCCTCTTCATACAGTGTGGTTTTGCTTCCTTACATGGATACTGGCACAGCCAACTTTATAATAATACGTATATCAGAAATCTAAGATTTGAAAGTACGATGTTTGCATTTAAGTCCACTCCTAAAATTAAAAAAACTATTTCCTTCTGCTTCAGTGGATAAGAAGAAAAATGCCTTTCTGAGGAAAGGATAAAAGCCCAGAGGCATGTACAAAAATGACTCACTGACACTTGGTGTACATTTTCCTTCTGCTTCTTTCAGAACTCCGCAAAGCACTTTGTTGGTCATAGATGAGAGGTGGCCTTGTCCAGCTAATCCTAAAATGATCTCAACTTTCATCATCATCTAGGCTGCTCTATGAACAGAAGGAGCTGTGCTAGGAAGCAAAGGCCTTAAAAAAGGTCTTAAAAGCAGCTGTCCTGATAGGTAGAATATATATTAATGAGAAACTGTGGGACAATATTAATTCAAATTCTAAGGTTCATATGGACAGTATTTGAGTTGTGAAAGTCTCTAATGCAAACAAAAAGTGCTTTGAGTTACAGCAGACTGTGACTTCTACCCACAAAGCCTGTAAGTCACTGAACTAGAACTTGGTTCAAAGCCTATTTCTGGGTATGGGCCCTGCAGTCTCATGCTTTGCTGCTATAAAAACCTATGCAGGTGCTTTGAGCTATCAAAGTCAAGGAGACTGCTCTAGGAATAAAAAAAAATAAAAAAAAAATCTTCATGTTGGAAGGAAGCCTTCAAAATACCTTATTCCTTACTGCTTTTGCTGACACTTGATGCTTGCTTTTTTTTTTGTCAGCTGTATATCAGACACTGTAACCCAGGTGGATTGCAAAGAGGTTAATTTGACTCATGTGAGTCAAAGGTTCTTAAGTAAAAGCTTCTGCAGAAATTATACAGAAAGATTAAGTATGCATGTGGTAAATTTTCATTCATATCTAAACTCGTAATTAACTTACTGAAAAGTTATGCTCTTTAGCAAAAAGGTTGGCTTTCAACAAGCGTTTTGAATTGTTATTGCTACTATATGCTTATTAGATCTATAAGTTATGAATGTGCCTGGGGCAGCTTTTTTTTGTTTGTTTTACTTTTGGCACATTTTTCTTTTGATGAACAATAGATAGAAAGGAGTTGCTAACAGTCATCCCAGATTATACCAAAGCTTGGTCAAAAGAGAAATTTAGCCTAAATAACATGGGGAAAAATATGCTGCCTCTAATATTGGTGCAAAGAATAAGAAATGCAGGTCAATGGCAGTGGCTGGAGGGAGTCCAAAAAAGAGGCAAGAGGCTAGGAGTCACTCACATGGTCAAGGAAGAGATGCTTCTGCATCAACTTGTAAACAAGCACTTTAATCATGTTTGCTACTTCATTAGCATTTGAACAATACAGATTGAAATATGAAAGATGGTTTTATCTCCCTTCTCTTTTATGCAGGTCCTGAATGGCTTTAAGCAAAACACTTCTCATCTGAATGATGAGGATACCAATAATAACATTTCCCTGTCTCAAAAGGCTGATTATGAGAATAAATTAGATGCTCAGATGTTACCGTAATGCATCCCAGTAAATTAAAAAGGATTTTCAAACAAAACAACCACATTTACATTTTTTTAGATACCTACATTTCAAAAATCTCTTTTTGGCAATCATAAGCTGTTTGTATGTAAACAAGAAATTTCTGGATGGTTAACCCCAGAAATGTGAAGAACACTTATTGGGAAATACTTCAGCTAGTTGACAGCAGAATTATATAAAGAGGACACTATTAAATTATTAAATGATCTACATGACAGCTTCTTGTATGCAGTTTTGCAGCTGGAGGAGAAGTGACTATTAGGATGCTTAGTTTGGTCTCTTCAAAATGTCTACAGTGAGGCTCTGGTTTGAAAAGTGATTATGTAAAAATAGCACTTCCTACTCAGCAGATCTGTTCTTGTGCACTTTAGTGGGGAGAAAAAAAAAAAGGCAGAAAAATATCACTGCATGTCTTCACTGCTGAGCCACCATATATCTCTTCTGGGGGGAAGAAACTGCATTATAGTCCACTTTATGCAATTTCATCGAAATCACCAATTTAAAGCTATACTGTACCTAAGCAAAACCCATCATTTCAAAATTGTGCCCTTTGAAATCAGACCTGCATAACCTCATTACCTTCAGCTGAATGGAAATGAATGAAATGAAAGGAAATAAACCCTTCAGACTGAAAAATCATGATTGGATTTCCTCCAGCTTCCTATCATCACCCAAACTAATCAAGCTATTTTCTCCCCAGGTGGAAAATGAATAGAAAAAGAGAGGTGATGATGATTCTTTTTTTAAATATTTGGCAGGTAGTCTCAGAGTATGGAGCCCATGTAAGTTTCAAGAGGTTACACGAGGACTACAGAAGGCTAATACTATGATAACAGCTGCTAGCACAGGGGTGTAAGCAATGCAAAAAGCAGATTCATGCAGTTTAGCCAGCCTGTTACCAGGGTGTCAGACTCCTAGGTGATGGAGTGGGCCTTGCCACTATCGGCTGCTTTCAAAGGATCAATATATCACAGCAAATGTTCCTCTTCCAGCTTTTCAAAAGAAGTCTTCTTTGTTAGCATGATTTCTTTCCCACAAAAACAGATGATGTTCTTTTTAAAAGCAAAAAAAAAAAAAAAAGTGCAATTTTTAACACAGGAAAATGCATACTTAGTATCTGTCTAGGGATTTGAAAGGATACTTTGATCATTCTTGCCAATTACATACCTGTTAGAGTCGAGTATATTTACATATTTAATATTCGGCTAATCTCCCAAAACTTCTTTGATCAAACAGACATGCCATTTATCCTCAAACACTGTGCCAAAATCTCATCTGCTAGATAGCCTAATGTGTGAAGTGATGAATTTGTTTTCAAGTCTTTTACAGAATGTCTTCTATTTTTCACTTCATATAAAACACCTACCCTTTTAACAAGTGTATTGCTTCTCGTGAACATTCTCTTTAAATATAAAAGAAATCAGACCAGAATGGTTCCCTCGGGGTTTTGCCTTTTGACATTTCTTTACTTAGAAAACTTCTGAGAGGAAAACTAATGGCATTACGCTTGCAGACACAATCCTTTCCTAAATGAACAGAAATGTCTACATATTTCTCCTTCCCATCTGTGACACATTCTAGTTTGCCTTATAGACAGAGATGCTGAATGACCTTCACTAAGTCCCTGGAGCAGTGGATTTAGAAGCTTGACTAGCCCTAGAACTGCAAGTTCTGAATTAGGGCTTGTGCAGTTACTGCCTAAGTTTGCAGAAAAAACTCATGTAGATTCTGACAGAAAGCTGTCCAGCCATACAAGTTTTGCAACAGACTTTAGACTCAGGTTTGTTAAGAGTTTGATATGACAAATCCTGATACAAAGTGCCATTAAATTGTGTTGGTATAGAGTACATTCTTTCCAAGCAATGTTGTAAACTTGTCATGCTTTTCTTCTTTGTACCAAGCTTTCTCTTAAATCTCCTATAAAACTCTTCCAAAATAAGAATCCACCCAAGAGAGCATTATTTCACAAAGCAAGAGATGCAAACACAGCATAACAATTCCTTTATGTATTAAGAATGAAGCATTGCTTGAACTTCAGACTAGATCTTGGAGATCCTTCAAGCATGGTCTACATGTTTACTGAAGTACCAGGCATTCTAACAGTAGAGTGTTAAGACCTCTGGCAAGTAAGGCATGCAATCTGATAACAACTGTAATATATCTGGAGCCACTGTCATAAAAGCACTCCTTGCTTACAGTCCTAAAATTGAACTACCGGTGGAGTCTGGGGTCCACTCCTCAGCAATATGCCTCACTAGGGGCACTCAGGGCTAGAAGTACTGACTTTGTACAACTGTTTTCAGGGTGCAAGGCACAACTGCATGGACTTATCTAAGCATGGATTGCAGAGCTTGCTAATCTATAAGATGGAAAATAGGCAATGAAAATACGGAACAGAAGAAATTCTCTTTCAGAGAGTGGAGAAACCTTTTCATTCTCATCTATCACCGAAATATTTTGGAGGTCATAAATCATGTTGTCTTACCAATGATTAGATCAGTAAACAGTAGAACCTACTACAAGAATACAAATAATAATCTTAAAAAATTACGAAGATAAAATTAACCACCCTTCAGCAAGATGACTTTTTTCTTTCCACATCACTAGACTTTTTAGTTTTTTTCTTTTAGTCATAAGACTCATTTTCTGTGCAAATATTTTTTCTACCTGGGACAAATTTGTAAAAACTGATTTATTGAGAAGAATTCTGACACTTTCCTGGCAGCTTGCAGTGATGGCTGGTGAAAGCAGCTAAATTTTGCTGTGGAAGAAATTTGCAAAAACTCATGAAAACAACTTTTGAACTCATCCAAATGTCATCCCCCTAAAGACAAATCTAAATAAAAATTGTAATTTTTTACCTACTTCAGGACTCCATTTGTTATATCATCTACACAGCTTAATATTAAAGTTGTTCTTTTTTCTTTTGTTCTGTTTTCCCCACGGAAAAAAAAAAAAAAACTTCACTGACTTTAAGTCTTATTTTTCTTGTAAAGCTGCCTAAACTGTGTATCTGTTATACACATAATTTTGCCAAGAGACTGTTTTGTTTCTGGTGACTTCACCCTGAAGTCTACAAAATCTTATAAGATGCATCAAGCATTTAAAAAAAAATAAAAATGCTGGGTATACCTGTTTTTCTCACCTCCCCATAATCAGAAACAAGCAAGTAAAAGAGGGACCAAAGAAAGCCAAGAGCTCTGTCATGGCATGTCATGAATTACAGATCACTCTCCTTTGCCTTGTGAAAAATGTAAGGCTTGTAATACAAAAGCTATCAGAGGACACTACCAGTATTTCAGGTTCCCTACAGCAGCAGGAAACTTGTTCTGCTTAGACAAACCCAGCAGTACAACAACCCAGCTATTTTTCCTATATAATGACATTTTGTGCTTTGTTTTGGTAAGCACTCCAGTCATGAAAAGAAAGTTCACAAGAAATCTGCATCCAACAAAGCAGCGTGATAGGGACTTTAACTTGTGTACACCTGACGAGACTCATCCTCAGTGCAATGCTGTTTATATCCCCAGTCTTGATAGTTAATTTCCTAAATAAACTTTAGAAGCCTCTCATTTAAAGTCTTCATAGGTATAACCTGTTAAAGATGTTTCAGATGACACTATCTTGTGATCTTGTGAAAACAGAACAAGGTGACAAGAAATTAGAGTACTATTCTTGGTTTTCTGTATTTTTTTCTAATTCTGAGAAATTTGTTTAACCTTGCTGTACTTCATTGTACTCTAAGG
Organism: Dendrocincla fuliginosa; assembly: GCA_035047845.1. Lineage (NCBI taxonomy): Eukaryota > Metazoa > Chordata > Aves > Passeriformes > Dendrocolaptidae > Dendrocincla > Dendrocincla fuliginosa. The sequence goes on along the minus strand of JAWWMO010000083.1, from coordinate 110,973,397 downwards.
ATAATGACACATGCCTATTCTACAGAGACTGGGAAAATAATTATCTTTAAATTTCAAAGCTAGGGGAATGAAAATTATTATTACTTCACTGTTATTTAATTGTATTAAAAATTGTCCTTCAGCTTCCATTAAGGTCTCTGGTATTTAATATAACAAAAGTGAGCAGAAGTAATGAAGGCCATAGAGCTGCATTTTCTCTATGGGTAAAGGTGTTTACTTATATGAATTGACTGGCAGAGCCAAGTCTTTTTAGAGAAACAGAGCCTATCTTCTGTTTGAAGGAGGAAGTCCTATCAAACTTGTATCACCAGTTTAGTTTATGTTCTTTCCAGACATTTTGTAGTGTTTCAGGCCTGGGAGCTTTTGGGTTCTGTGAGCATTACAACACTGCTGTAGTTAATTACAGTGCAAATAAAAATAATCGAAAAATAATCTAAAGAAATCAAGCTCTCTGGTCTTAATATCCCAGATGGAATGAGAACAACTGATTAAACACAAATCTCTCTGCAACATTCTAATAACATTTCCTCAATACTGTGCTGACATAAGTAAGGTATTTAAGAGAAATTTTTATTAAATATAAATCTTGCTTTATGACAGATATAGGGGCCCACCGAAAATTAATAACAATTATGAGTTGTGCAACATAACCCCCTCCTTCCTTTGCTCTAACCAATTAACGGTGTTTCTGAAAGCAATTTTGCAAAATCAGAAAAGCTGTCAGCGGAAAGATGACTACATTGCTAAGGTCAGAAGCTATTAAAAGGGAACATTGTGATAGCTGACCTACATGGGTGAGAGAGGCAGTCATAAACCCATGTAATGACATCCCCTGTTCCCAAAGAATTTACACTCTGTCACTAGGCAGATAGAATAGTGACGCTATTTTGGATATTACTGTACTTCACAACAACACCATCTTTGGTTTTTACTGACCCCTGTGACTATCGGAAACAAAAGTGTGCTAGAATAACTGTGAGAATATTTAGAGGGTGTTTAAATAATAGCCCTCAAGAAATAAATTTCTCAGAGTTAATTATATATAGTTATTGATATTAAAATTTGTTATGGCTTCAGATAAAGTGTAGGTATTAAGTCGGTTTGAAATTCTGGAAACTAGTTATAGCAGGTTAGATTTATATCCTAGCATGTTCAAAAGTTTACATCATGACTCACTAAGAAAGCAACATTATTCCAGTGCTGAGTCCTTACCTTTATGTCTTTATGTTTCCATGTATTTTTTTTTTTCTGTGAAATAAGGAGTGAAGAGTGTATTCCATCCTGTAACTATAAAAGTCTTCAGACATTAAAGTCCCCTGCAGCTCAGAGTCACAAATCAAGTACTTATTACAGTTTGGACTCTCAGTATCTGAATGTGTTTTGATTCCCCAGTTCTGATTTCAATGAATGGTGTCACTCTTCTGCAACAATTCAATTAGTTTCAAAAAGTCATACAAACACTACACTACAACCATATACTTACTTTGGTTTTATTTCAGAAAACTAATTAGCCTGTGATAAATTAATTCTAATGTTTGAAGGGGGTCAGTGAATTAATTAAATGAAAGGTCTATAAAGACTTCTCTTACATTTAATCACCAGAATAAAGATGAACAGCTACTGTTATGCTCTGAAATGATCCTTCATGGCTGTAGGGTAGAAAGTCAGAATAAAGAAAGGTAGTACATTGACTTTATTAATGTCAGTGATAGTAAAGACAGTACCAAATGAAAGACCATGAAAAAAGGCTCCGGGTCACTTGACTAGATGAACTTGCAACAGCAGCATACCCACATTACACTAGGAATTGGAGCTAGGTACTCTGACAGTCAAGGTTTAAAGGGCCTAAAAGTTCCAAGCAGAAAGTGCCACAGAAATTTTTAAGGATCTGAGATAAAGTTGGATTAAGCAATGTCTAAAGCTGCTTTTGTGTCAGGAAAAAAAAAATCCTAAACTAGAATCCAAGAAAGTACGACATTTGTAAAGTTATTCAGAACAACTCTTAAATAGCTATGATACATCTTCCACTGTGGCTTTCTAGAGTCTGTTCCTTGGGTATTATTCCAGAAAATAAGATGTTTCTACTCTGTCCTCTTCACAGCTGAGACTCACAAAACTACTGTTATTTCTTCTTTTGTATTTCTAAAAATTCATCTATATATTCTGGCAACTTTTGGAAGGCAGAATACTATGACAAATGATGCAAAGAGCTATGCAGTAGCCTTCATCTAATTATTTTAGTGTTAAAAGATGTGTATGAACAAAGTGGAGCAAGATTAAATAGCCTGAGTTATACAAGTTTTAGCTAAGTGCTTGTTTATATGCCTATTTACATGCTAGGTAGTGCTTAGTGACTTCCATTGCCCTAGAGATTTGAAACCATCTGGATGTTATTCTACTCATATGTCTTAGTCACTAACTTTGTGTTTGTTATTGGTTCAGTTTGCTATTATATACCAAAAATTCAAGTTTATTCAGGTGAAATAAAGTATATTGAGAAAAAGTATAACTTACTTTCACAGAATGGGTCAGGTTGGGAGGGACCCAACTGGGTGTCATCTAAGCCAACCTTCCTGCTCAAGCAGGGTTATTCAGAACAGTGTCCAGACAGCTTTTGAGTATCTCCTGAGAAGGAGACTCCACAACTTCTCTGGGCAACCTGTTCCTTTCTAGGCTTTCTCACAGCAAGGAAAGTTCTTGAGCTTCATTTTTTATTCTTTAGCATGAGTCTTCTTTCTAGATGCTACACCCCAGCCCAGCTTTACCGGGTGCACATTTTAATTTTAGACTTCAAGAGATTTTCCCACACAAACTTTTGCAAAGCAGTTGGTTCTTTGATACTTTGAGTTCACATCCAGAGGAAAAGCTACAGTTTTTCTCTAAGACATTTCTTTTAATTGGGTGAGAAAATACGCGTTTTGGCAAAAAGGGTTTACAGGAATAACATAGAACTTCACAAAAGCATTACAACAGACTGCTAGAACTAGCAAGCATTGCTGTAGAGCAGGGAACCTTTGTTACCTAGCTTGTGGACAAAAACTGAAACCATTTAAGGTTATTGGCCATACAAGGTGGTACAATGATTGGCAATTCTCTCTGCTCCCTAACAGCAGGCGGCAGTGCACTGACTACCCCCAGCAGAAGACACTCTGGGGGAAGTTTGCAAACAGGACCCTCGGTCTCCATTTACTCAGACTTTACTTAGCAAGCTACTTGGAGTAAGGAACTTACGGCCTGCCTTGTAGACAGCCCATGAGCTCTGCTCCTATACGTCCCAGGGGTTTCAGGCTAGCAAGCGCTGCCGTGCTAGGGTAGGGAACCAACCTTGTTCTCACACAAGCAAGCCAAGTTTAGCACGAGTTGAGGAGCCTGGCTCCACCGTGCAAAGCTCCTCTCCCCACACTGAGGCAGACACTCTACAGCCCCAGCCCCAAAACTTCTTCTAAGCCGGGCAAAGTGAGAGAGAGGGGATTAGGCTCTACTGTGCTGCCCCAACTACAAGGCAGGAACAATTCTCCCCCCAACCCTCCAGCATACAATGCTGCAAGTCCTATTGTGGAATTGGAAGGCTCCGCCCCCCCCCCCCCCCCACCCGAGACAGAAGACAAAAGAATTTACCTCCCCCAGGCACAACAAACTAGTTTTTCAAGTTCTGCTGAGCTAGACTACTCAAACTCCTGGGCTAGAACAATTAACTCCTAATGTTTTCTATTGTGTGACCTCGAATGGCAATCTCTCCTCTTGCAAAGACAGTACCAAGGTTTTTTTGGTGTTTTTTTTTTCTCTTGTTTTTCTTTCAGAAAGTTTTTTACTAAGGGTTTATTTCTTCCTTTCCCACCCCTGAAACTCAGTTTTCTAACTGAAAAATCCCAAATTCAAGAAAATCTTTTCATCTATCAAGGATGCCCTGCACGCTGTGCCATTAATGCAACATTGCAGCTCCAGAGCTGCAGGCTCAAGGGCTTAGCTAGTTTACTTTAACATATATAGAGCTCTTTAATACCTTGAGATAACATTAAGAGAATAAGCCATGGACTTGTTCCCAAGAGGTATCTTTATTAATTTAGGGGAGAAAATAAGGGAACTCGGCAAAGGTTCAAAAAGAGCACTACACGGGCTAGCCAGAATGTTCCATCACAGTACTAACTCAACACATATTAGTCAACAACAATTAAGTCAAGATCCAATCTATCCACAACACTTGAGTGAATTTCCAATCTCTCCTGTTCCACAAGGTGGTTCTGACCCCATACTTACTGATCTGGTGTCTAACACTAGAGCACAGGAGCGTCCAGTCAGCAATTACCAACTACATGGAAGCTAAAGTGAGATTGAAAGGCAAACTTTGCTCATTGATTTAACATTATGCTGGCAGAATATAAATATACACGTTTACCTGACACAGCTAGATTTACCTGTGATCTAGAGTACACTTATTTTTTTTCAATAGGAAATGGCTATGTGAAGCTCTAAAACACCTAAAAATTACTTACAGGCTTTAAAAACAGGAAGGACAATAGAAATCGTTTGAGGGGATTCTCTAATATTGAGAAATAGAAAGGTCGGTTTTATTACAAGCAGATGAACTGAGCAATATGTATTAAACAAAGATGTAGTTTTTGTTCCTTATTACTAACCTATAGGCGCTTCGCGGAAGTTGTAAGGCATCCAGTCCAGTTTTGGAATGCATGCCAGTGACTAAGCATTCGGGAATAGGGAAATTGTATATTAACTAGAAATATAGCTTACGCAACTTCGGGCCATGTGGCAGACCATGAGGCTGGATGGAGGCTGACATATTGCCTGAAACTCCACCCCTGGCATGAGGAGGGGCACAGAAGAGCCAATCTGAGGAAAAGGAACATCCTCCCCACATCATCAACAGGGTTGGACTTTAGAAGTGTTTAAAAAGCAGGGATTTTGAATCAGGAGGTGTGCTCTTGGGAATCTATGGACCTGAGCACCCAACATATGTTGTGATTAAATTTTTCCTACTCATATTATTTTCCTTGTTTCGTGGATTATTTTTGTCATCGTCCTAAATCAGATATTAAGAGATTTTTCTCACATTAACATGTTGCTAGTATAACATTTTTATGAGTGCAAATTCCAATTTATTGTATCCCAGAATATGCAAAAAAGCACATCAGTTCAGTTAAATACAGTTCATCCCTTGGGGGAAGAAAAAAAGGTTTATATCATCATTGCATTTTTGCCTGCTTCAGTAGCAGGCTACTTATGAAGTCATACACAGGCAAATTTAGCATATAAAAGAATTCTGTTCTTTTTCTTTAACCAGTTAATGAGATTTTAATTGTTCCAGAATCAGATTCAGCCACTGTTACAATGTATAGCATACTGTTAGCAGAAGACATACTTTTCTAACTCATGAGTCCTCTGAAGACTTTCTTGCCACTGAAAGGCTCAACATGCACACAAGAAGAAATGCTGTGTAGGTATACTCTGACACTTGTGTGCCTCCCCATTGATTTCAGGCTATTTTACTTGAGAAGTTGCATCTTTAGCAGAGTAATTTTCACACTCTTACCATGTTTTTTCACTATTTTTTTTTTCCTTTCATATAACTGTATGAAAAATTAGAGATTAGGTAAAACAGTTAAAGGCATATAACCCCTATGAAGCTTTACAGTTCTTTTTGTTGCCAAATATTTGATTATTTAGCTTTTTTATTTTTTTAGGTTAGCAGAAAATTGAGAACTGACAGGAATCAAGATGAAACAAACACAGAAGCACATATTAGTTTAGTGTTGAAAGGGAACTTATAGATCTTCTCGTCCAACTTGCCTTCCACTACAGCAGGTTGCTCAGAGCCTCATCCAACCTGGCCTTGAACACTTACAGGGATAGGGCATCCACAGCTTCCCTAGGCAGCTTTTCATGTGCTTCACCACAATACAATCTTTCACATGATTTAAAGGGTGGAGATTTAGGCACTTACACAGATATTTTGGAGTGCAAAATGCTCAGTCCTGTAACTGCATGCAGGAACAAGTTAGCTTTAACAGAAAACACTGGCCGTTGGTAATTACTGAAAGCTTAATGCAAGCATTGGTCTGCTTACTTGTCCTTGTCTTGCACATTAAGATATATGTGGTAGGCCAAATAAAACAAATGACAGAGATCACAAACCTATTTCTTATGACAACAATTAGACACAAAATTTTTATTAAGAGAACAAATGCCTACCTAAGGTCATCTCAAACTATTAGAAGCTTTTTAACTTAGCGTATCTTAAACATGACTAATCAGTACCATCTTAATCTGGTTATTACACTCTGTACTCGTGTATTCACTGCAAAGTTTGGTCTGCCAAGTTATGTCATTTAAGAACTCCATTTGGGCTTGATTAGTTGAAAAGCTCAACATCGTAGTCCAGTGCACCAAGAGGCTGTAATAGACCTGGTAAGACTCCACTCACAACCCCTGCCCATCGCCTCAGAAGAAACCACACCGCTCTGCTTATTCAGTTCAGGTGTGATTGCACTGTGTAGTAGCAATGAAGGCATTGCTCATCCTGTGCTGTGGCTGCTCCCAAGCTCCTGGTTTGCATTTAACATTGGAGTCCTGCTCTTGCTGCTCCCTGGCACTCAGTAGCCACCTTTTTGTCAAAAGCGAATCTCTTTTAGAAGTGAGGCACCTGAAAGCATTCAGCAAATCATGCAAACAGCTGTGCAGGGAGCAGCCCAAGTCTACCACTATTATCGTGCTCAGTTACAAGATTTGCCTTTAGTATCTTGCTTTCTTTTTCCACTTGAGTCACTCTTGCCTCTCAGAACTTTTCCAAAATGTGCAAGTGATTCCTCTTCCAAGATGCCATGCAAGGGTGTAGCAGGATGCTCTGCCTGGAATGGGGTAAAAGACTCAAACAATGCCCTATTTGCAAAGCTACCAGGGGAAAATCAAGAAAGCGTCATCATGCTGGTTTTGGTGTTGAATAATGCAGAAACCAATCTGATTCATCAATCCCAAATCCTGATAGTGAGATGAAGATGTGATAGACTGGTGAAGTATTCAGATAAAGGAATAAACAAGTAATACTACTAAAAACTTATCTAAACCTGCTAAACTGACACAGTTGGCCTGGAGACATGACTGACAGTATAATACTATAGAAGCCCAGGCCTAAATTTTAATGACAGTGTCTTCTTTGAGTGTATATATGGAGATTCCTCCCTTGAGTGGGGATGCCCCTCACGGTTACTCCTCTAGGTAGGCTGAGCAAAAGAGATTTGCCCACGGTCATTGGTGTAGGTGAGTAACATTAATCTTTACTTAGTCACAGTTCTTGCTAACTATAAATGATTGTTTTAATATAATTGCTTCAATCTTGTTTCATAGTGCACTATATTAGAATAGTTGTTATAGCTCCTATACTGTGTAGTAAATAATTCTGATTAAGATCATTAAGTCTAATCATTATTATAATCATGTAGTTATATATCTGGATTGCTATCCTTAATCCTGGAGGATAAAATTGTATAAAGGTTCAATTATACCTGCATTATCCTTAAGATATAAACCGTTGACAAAGTCTGGGGCTAAGATGGGATCCAGCTGCACCCAGGTTCCTCTCTGAGGAGTTTAGAAAACAAGGGGGTCCTTTCTGCACTGTGATTCAATGGAAGGGCTTCTTTAATAAACTTTGAAGCTCCCACTCTGCCCATGACAAATGGTCTAGCTGTGCTTCAATCTACATGGCTTTGTATGAGAATAGCTGAAGGCAGAGATCTTGCCATTAGTGCTCATGGAAACAGCTGGAGAAATGGCCAAAGAAAGACTTGTGTAGCCAAAAAGAAAATGCATATTGTTCCCCATAGTCAATTAATTGATTTCAATGACCATATCTTACCTAGCAAACATCTCAAAATTTTTACCTGTCTCACCATTGCTCCAAGAGGCAAGGGAATAAAACAGGGGTGAACATTCGGGCCATTTAATTTCTTCTGCTATATACCTAAACCTGTGGTGTGCAACCACAGATGAAGGACTCTAGGAATGCACTCTAATCAACTGATTGAAAACAGATCTGCTCCAGAGATACCTTACATCTAACAATCTAATTTCACATAACTTACTAAGTAATATGCTCCTTAGTTATGAAGTTTCGCTTTTACTGCAACAGCCGTCTGCACATGTATCAAAGATTTAATAATAGTCAACTACATCATCCAAAAAGCAAAAACAAGTAAAAAAAAAAAAAAAGGTGTTAAACCTCTGCCAAATTTGGAAAAAAATATCAATTGTGTTTTTGGAAAGCTTTGGGAGTTTAGAGGAGGCTAAAAGAAAAGATTATGTTGTGGTAAAAGAACTTTAAAAAGCCAATTGCATGCTGCATCTTAAGCACAAATCGTGGTAAGCCTGATAGATATAATGTATTATTTGTTAATTTCTCAAAAAAATTACTTAAAATGTAGAATATTACATCATACAAACTTAAAAAAATACACAATTTGAATTATCTTTATAAAAGAAATTGTTTCCTTGTCTTTCTGATAGTCTCTTGATAAAAAGGATGGTTTTATACAGTCCAAAAGAAGACTAAGTTAATGTCTCTAATAACTCAATCTTATTTAGAGATTTAAATTCTCTTAGCAAAAAAATGCCCTACATCTATATATATATGCAAAGTTAACCTTTTCAATTTGCCAAAATATTAAATGTGTCAGAAATAAAACTAGGAGCATTTTTTTAACATATTTACAGCATGCAGATAGCTTTCCTCATCTCTCCTACTTAAAGATAAAAGCCACATGTAAGACATAGAGCATTTAGAGACTATTAGGTATTTAAGTAATGAGTTGGTCTTAAAAGCCTCTGAAATTATGGTGGGTTGGCCTGCTGACTATCAGTAACAGGACTAGTAAGAGTGTATGATCAGCCCAAATACAGAAGATAAGCTCTGTGAGTTAAATTAAATTACATATTGTTACATGGTTGATTAACAAAATTAGGCAAAATTAAAGAGAAAACATTTATTATTTTCAGAATATTTTTTTCCTAGTATTTAAAATACAAAATACAGCAACTTCCTTTCAACATGACTCATTCAAGGGAAGCTCACAGACTGTCTTCAAACTACTAATCATAGTGGCATATAATTTTTCTTGGTTCGAAGGACTGTGTTCCTTCTAAAAAAAGAACATTATAAATTTAGAAAAACACCCTATTGATTTAAGAAAAGGATGATATAAACAGTCTGTTGTTGACTCACTGTCAGCTACATCTAGAGACAAATCAACATATTTCCATGGAGAATGTCTTGTGCTTGCAGTTTACAATCGATGAGGAGGACAGAAGTGATAATATATGACACTTTCTACTTACATATACATTTTGTACCCTAATATACATCTGAGAGAAGTTACAAATGGTTGAAAGCAGAAATACTGAAGAAAGACATTTCTTTTCCCATCACAGGCCATGGGGGAAAAAAAAAGTAATATACGTGAAACCTAAATGACAGACACTTGTCTTAGTACCAAATTCTAAAATATTTTTTTAATATTTGATTGTGTGGCTAGATTTTATCATATGTCAATCATTATCTCGATGCACTCAATTAGTTCTACTACAAACAACATTTGGTTACAAACTCAGCAGTGACTACAGGCCACTAGAACTCTTCTGTTGCTACAACCTCAGGCTTTTCCCTAACAGAAGAAAACACATGAAGGCACAAGCAGGAAATTGGAAAAGTAATCTGAAGAAGGCCAAACATCAGATCATGAGAGACACATCCTTAGGACCAATGTCTAGGGCCACAGATTCCATTTAATTTCATTCACTCATTTGCATTTTTACATATGGCTTTGGTTTTGTTTGTTTAGGGGTTTTTTTCCCCTAGTATATGCTTTAAATGTTTTAAAAACTGAACTAAGGATAGCTTATGTTCTGACTACTAAAATACTTCTAGCTTTACCCACAGCCAGGAGCACTCCCACAACTGCTCCAGGGGGGCTGAGAGTGCTAACGCCACCCTAGCAGAGGATTTCTTAACAAAGGAAAAGGCGTCATGCATTCTTCTAACCAGATGTATGTCAGCATATCACCACTGGCAATTATCATTTCTAATTCTGCTTACTCAGGGCATCAAAAGATGTTTTTACTACTGTTGTATCAGATTGCTTTTAATAAAGCTGATAAAAGTTGAGATCACTTAAATTGGACACGAGAGGTAGGATGCACAGATAGATTACAGGCATCCCAAATGCATGTAACTCAAACCCCAATGTATTTTATTTGGAACTGATTTGGTGTGCTTCAGAGAAGAATACCGTGATTGTGATGCACAGCTTGTGTAACACTGTTCAACTGATTAATGCAATTCATGTTTGTGAAGACTGTATTTCAAAATCTACAGCAAGGAAAATCTCTAGTTCCAAAAACTCCAACTGTCTTAGCAAGGTTACAGTAATCAACTGCCTCTCTGAAGGGGGCTAGAGCATGCAGATCTAAAAGAAAAAGTGGCAAGTAAGTCTTAAAGACCAGCAGGAATACTCGATGAAGTAATCTGGCACATGGACAAGGTCTGTAGTAAATGATGATTTACTTCTTTTAAAGATGCTTTTTTCAATCAGCTAGCTCTGGAGCTTTTGGGAATCATTATTCTGATCTAAAGCTTGACTAACATACAGCCACTTTTATCTAAGACAGTTGTGCTGGGTTTGTTTATCCAAATTGCATACTGACAAGGTTGAAGATGCAGAAACACTGTAGCTTACATACGTAGATCTTACCAGTCTCACTGGTGAAATCTTTCAAGTCTCACCTGTCAAAGCAAATTTTGCACTCTGCAAATGTGACTAAACTACTTCCAAAGCCAGGCCACACTTGGCAAAAGCACAGTTGCAGAGCTGGGTAGCCAGTTTCAGGGCACCAGGTTGATGTTTCACTACCCATTGGGACTGGAGGATATAATCCAATATGTGACTGTGCAGTCAGACAGGTCCATTACTACTTAACTATGAGTTGGTTCATTCTGTGCATGCAACTGAAAGGACTCAGCTTGGGTTTGGTGGTCTGTGGGACGTGACCCAGTTCCCTTCTTAACATAAAGCTTTGGAAATGGAATGATGACTGCAGGGATATGGAAGGGAGCCACAGAAGGTACACCCAAATATCTGGGAGTAAAGAATGTAAAAATAAAACATTTTACATCCATGACAGATACACCAAACAGTAAGGCCAAACAAGAAATTTAACCTTAGCTTTATGGATCAGGTTATCCATTTATATTTCCATGTTTTTTTGATTGTAACATATTCCACATTTGTTCACCTCTCTTTTACTATTCTCTTGGAGGATTTTTTTACATAGGCTTTCTGGACTTTACATGCAGACACAACATTGCATCCTGTTTTTATTTTTTTCATTTGATTTTATGGCCTTCAAAAAGCATCAATTTAAAAACACAGGCAGAGATAACTTCCAGAAAAGAAGATTCAGATTCTTTAGCTCTCAGGGCCACCATCTTCTTATTTTTTCTCAAGCTGACTTGAGAAAACCTCTATATAACTAGATAATAGTATGACAAATGTGGTTGAAGAAGTCAAGTTACATTCCAAACACATCTTCTGATGTTTGTCAGTAGGGAAAATGAATGGCAGGTAACCCACAGAACAGTAAATATTCATAATTAAAACAGCTACATTAGAATTTTTCTATGCTTTTGCATACACAGTCTTTTTCATTCATCTAAAAAATGAAAGCCAAGGCAAAAAGGGAAAGACAGAATGAAAAACTGTCAAAAAAAATTGGTTTCATTAACTGCAGAAAAAAAGCAAAATCAGAAAACAATCACTGCTTCAAAATGACTGAGTTATGAGTATTTTCTAAAAAGCTGTGTGTCTTAGTTCAAGGAAGAACTAAGATATCTAGGTTAGCCAAGAAATAATCCCTCTCCTTTACCTTTAGAAAACAGAACTTTAATTAGGAAAAATACATGTAAAGGAAAAGATAACAGTTCTTAACCACAACAGACACACACATAGATATATATATATATATAACAACAGTCTGCCACAAACCCCTCTACCCCCAAGTGACAAGGCAAAACAGTCTACAAAGGTCCTCTTGGCTACTCCCCAAAAAGGGAGTATAAGTGATTATATCCACGGACAGCAGGTGGCACTGTCGCACCCAGCCGGCTGGGCTCTCCCCTCAGGTGAGGTAGCAGGCAGTTCCCAGGTTAGTTCCTGTGAGAGAAAAATGGAAAGCAAAGCA
>JAWWMO010000083.1:110904719-110957517 GCA_035047845.1 Dendrocincla fuliginosa | reverse complement strand
GTCCCTCGCACCGACCCCGGCACCGGCACCGCCGGCCCAGCCCCGGCACGACACCGGCACCGCCGCGCCCCGCACGCCGCAGCGCTCTGCCGCCTGCACGGCCCTCCACAGGCGGGTCTCGGCGCTGCCGCCCCGTGCAGGGTCCAGGGCCCGCTGCGGAACGGGTGAGTGTCCCGCAGCGGCGGCGGGCAGAACCGCGCTCCAGCCGCGCCGTGCGGCGCCCTGGCCCCGTGGGGTCTCGGCTTGGCTGGGCTGGGAGGGCGCCCCGGTGCCCATTGTCGGCGGGCCCCGCACGCAGGCGCGGGGGGAGCCGGGCGGGTGAAGGGGGTGTTTGTTTTCGCGCAGGCGGCACAGGGCGAGGGCTCGCCCCGGGGAGGGACCGGACCGGGCCGGGGCTGTGCGGGTAAGCCCTCAGCAGCCCAGTCCTCCTCGCCGTCCTGCTCCTTTGGCCGATCCCCGCCACCCCCCGCGCCCTCTCGCCGCCTGCGTAATGAATAATTCCTGGCCCAGAAACGGTGGGGAGGAGGAGAGGTGGCTGGTGTAGCTGTCGCGGGCGCAGGACAGCTGTGAGGGGACGGGGACGAGAGAAGGTTCTAGCCTCGATATGCCGGGGGAGGGGGGTGGAGGCAAGGTAAGGGCAGCGCGCACGTCCCCCACTGCGGCTCAGCGCCCTGCCTCTTCCCCCGTGACGGCCGTGGGCTCGCCTTCTGCCTTGGAGGAAATGCAGCGAGAGCAGCAGCTTGCGGTTGTTTTGGTTTGTTTTGTTGATTTGTTTTTTATTTCTCTACCGAACCTTTATAATCTCAGGGTCTTGTGGGGGCTGCATCTTCCAGGCCGAGGCATCTCTGAGGGGTGCGTGAGACAATTCTTGTTTGTTTCCCATGGGCTAAGGAAGGATATTTCCCCTTTCGGGAGACGATGGTGCGGCAGCAGCGTTAGGGGAAAATACTTTGTTTACGTAAATAAAGTGCGTGAAATGCGCGATAACTTTTCTGTTGTCCCGCAAGCCGCAGTGAGTCGATCGGCGGGCATTCCTGGCGGCGGCCGCCGGGGCAAAGGGGGAAGGCTGCTCTGCCCCCCGCTTTGCCATAAACGCACATTTTGCCTCTGTTTACATTGTGGTCTCTGTTTTGGCTGGGAGCTGCGCAAGGGGAGGAGCAGGAACTGGCTCCGGGGCAGACACCTCCTCCCCTGTGTTTTCTTTGTTGTTATCTGTTCGGGGAGGCGTCCTGGGGTCACGTCTGCCCTCAGCTGAGCCGCGGTCTGTGGTTAATGGGATTCCTCTCGGGCCCGAAACCTCGGGCCGCGTTCTGCCGTGCATATGCTGGTCTTGTCTGCCCCCCGTCGTCGCCCTCCTCCCCCTGCCTCAGCAGTTGTCAGCGGCTCGCAGTGAGGTTGGAGGAAGGGGGAGGGAAGGCAGAGGGGGAAGGAATCTTGGCATTTATTTGATACTCGGTCAGCAGCCTGGGCCTTCTTTGTGCAGCTCTGTCATTAAAACACCAAAAAACCGAAAACACCCAAAACACCCAAAAAACAAAGCCCCACACCTGTCGTGAAAGGGTGAGGGGTTCGTGTGAAAACATCTTCAGGGTCTGCATGAAGGAAGAGATGGAAGGATGGACGTACTGAACTGCTGCAGTGTGCGGAGAATGTTTATGTCCTTGCCAGTGCCCACATAGTTACTGTTCTCCTAGTGGCTATTTTTTTACTCCTGTCAAATAAAGGCCAGGCACTGTTGAACTGCAGACTTTAGCAAGGAAGCAGGGTTTCTTCTGGTAATGAGCAACAAACTCTGATACGTGCTCAAAAAAAAAAAAAAAAGAGAGACACAGGTAAGGCTACTCAGCAAATCTGTGAATTAATGAAGATACCAAATTCCTCTTGACCGTATGACCTCTGTGTTACAGAGAAGGCTTTTTAACATGCAAAAAATCTAATGCCTAAAGTTAATAAATTATGAGCAGGCATTGTGAGAATGTCTTTAATACCTTAATACATTTTGCTTGCAAATGAATCATGTGTGATATGTTTTTTTTCCCCCAACAGGACCATTATCTTACTCTGGGCAGACCATCTCTGGGAGAAATCAGGCTGTCTTCTGCAAAACTCCTGCCTGATTTGTTGTGAAAGTTTGAAAAATATTTTGGATGTGTAGGTGGAAAAATGTGTGAAAGATCTATTGGTATTTTAACTGACTTTGGGTGAATAAATATAATGATAGGGATGTAAGAAGTATGTGAGTGAGGTCAGAGAGCCACAATGAGGGCTTTGGAGAAGGACACTTAGCCAGATGTTCTTTACAACAGTCAGTGTCCCTCAGAAATGCTAGAAAAAACAATTGGATGTTGTTGGGAGGTCTGCAGCGAGGAGAATGTCAGGAAATCACAGAAGCAGAAACAGGAAAAAGTATGTAATATTGAACAGTCCTGATTGGCCAAATCTTATCACTATGTCTATGTGGCATTAGGTTTCTTCTCTGCATAATCTCTGATCTTCCCTCCAGAATTCTTGTAAAAATATTCCTGCCTCTCTAATTGGCCTTCTCTCTGGATTCTCTTCATCTAATCTGACTGTGTTGTGACTTGCTTCAGATATTTGATCAGCCAGTTTCAATTTTGCAGTGTTTATAAATTTATGAAGTCTTGGCATTTTATAATCATGATCTTGGCAGATTGGTGATTTTTATTGCTTAGCCTTCTGTTTGCCTGTCAGTGACTGCCCCAAGCTGCAGCAGCTCTTTTTGAAGAGGATTCTGCATAATAGGAGACTAAGAATAGGACCTGATTGTGAGGCATGCATTGTAGTTTTCTATGTCTGTGCTGGACTATACCAGAGAGGTCTCTTGGCTGTGTTTCTGTAAACTTGAAGTGCTTTTCAGATGCTAAGTGTGTATTCTGACGCTAGAGGTGGGCTTAGGCGTGATACTACTGCAGGTGAAAGTTTTAGCATACAGGGTTTTTTTCCCCACAAAGATACTCCCAAAACTAGGCAAGGTAATTTTTCCATGTTCCAGAAAGACTTAAGTCAGGAGTTTTTAAAGTTCCTTGAAACAAATGCATTGAAAGCAATTCTGAAATAGTTAAGCATTATGCTCCTCTCAGTCTTAGGTGCATGGTGAGAAACAGCTGAGAATAGTCATTGTTTCTGAATGAGAAGTGTGTCTGTACACATACCTGTATTTTTTCATTTCCTGCTTTGTTCCCATTTTCAGCAAGAATGTCACAGAAATATGTTATTCTACCCTGCTGAACTGAAAGTGATGTTCTGTAGCTGATGATTAATTAGCTCTCTGTGTTAGAAAAGTGCTTTGAAGTCTACAGCACTTGGCACTCTTGAATGCAAACATCGTTTAATATTACCTCATTTATTTTTCCTACTTAGAATATAAATTCCTCAAAGCATAAGTGGGTAGAATATATGTGCAATCGTGTTTTGGAAACGAATAATCAGGTATGTGACTGCCCTAAGGCACTCCAGGAATCTCTGGTAGGGTCAGGAGTTAGTCTGCATTCTTCATCTTCTCCAACCAACAGGCATGGATTTTTTTGGATGAAGAATTCTTTTAAGGTATCTGCTTTGCAGAGGTGTGATCACACTGTTTCGCTTCATCATTTATGAAGTTCTGGAGACTAAGTTGTACTAGCTTGTATGAAATATTATGGATATAATTATATGAAAGCATCAGGAAATAACCACTGTGCTCCAATTCCTTTGTGACTTATTTGTGTGTACTGGATGTTAATGAGAGCCTTCAGGCCTGCTTCATGCAGTTAAAGCAGTTGCTGCTGCTGTGTTATTTAAGAAATTTCGACTGGACTTCTGGTCCTTGAAGAAAGGCTAGAATCTGTAGCAGTTTAGGATGCTGAAGATAATATGTTGCAGAACTGAAAGATAGCTGACTGACAATCAGTGGTGTTGGTTCTCTGTCCTTTTTGTCCTGGTACATCATGCCAGCTTGATGTTTCAGAATTAGTGTTGGAACTGCAAAGTTGACAGTGATGTTAACTAATCCCAAGGTGCTTGGAATCCTGATGGAATCTATGTGTAGATTCTTGCTGAATCTATGTCTGATCAGAAGCTTATTGGAAATGTTGAAACTAAGAAGTAAAAGTAAACCAAAATCAAAGATGCCTTTAAAAATGACAGTCCAAAGAAACTTATTTCTGGGATGAAGAAAAGATTGGAAGCTATATCTGGAGAACTGTGGGATCTTTATCACTTGTACATTGTGACTACAGTCGGTATGTGACTTATTTCTGAGTGCATTTTATCAGTCCTTTAAATTGAAGCACAAAATTATAAATTAGCCTTTATTATGAATAGAAAACACTGGTTTAGGTGTCATGACAGAGCGCTTAAAAAAAAGGCAAACCCTCAAACTCCATGGTTCTGAAATAGTTTAGGCGTAACGTCAGGAGTCTCTGTGGTAACTCACAGGCTGCAGATTCTGGTGTGTTCTCATGTGGCTGTTTTAGAGTGGGGAAGTGACTGTGGAGCAGAAGCAAACTGGTCCTCTGCTTGGAGGGGTTGTCTTGTGGCAGAAAAATACTTGGAGCCTGCTATTTAGAAAATGCATTTAATGAAGGCTAATTTTGGAGTTCTGGTTATATTTTGTATAATTTAGATATTTAGTGAAGAAAGGCTCTAAAGATCTTGTTTCTTACAAGTGCAGAATACTGAGTTCTAGGAGTTGAACACAATTGGAGATTTAAGATTCTGTGTGTGTTAAGGTGATGTAACAGGTGAGGTTTGGAATGTCTCTCAAGTAGTGTATTTCACTTGATTTTCTCAAAGTCTACAGTTGGAAAACAAATGCTGAATTTGGATTTGCAGTGTTTCTAGGGTGTAAGAGGCAACATGTGGAATTACTATTTAGAAACTTTTTTCAGGAAGCAATTCAGAATTTGCCAACAAAGCTTTAAAATTAGGTTTAAAAGCTAATAGGCTTAGAGCAAGTGGCTTGATAGCAACGTGGGATGTTTTGAATCCTGAATGAAAGACATTTATTCTCCAAGGTGCTGTAGGGCATTTGCATTGTCAGCATGGAGCTGTTAGATATGAAATGGGATTTACTGGAGGCCTATATTCTTTGAAGTTTAAAAAAAAAAAATACAGCAGACAGGATAAATTTTAAGTAGAAGTAGTCGAGCAGTTAGGGAAGGGAGACCTGTTGTCTTGGTGGCTGACATATGTGTTTTTACTGGAGATGCTATGTGTTCATAGACAAAAATGCCCAGAGAACATATGGACAACCAGCCAGTTCTGTGGCAATGTAGAGACTGAATAGGCCAATGGTGCCTTTTATCTGGTTGGTTTTCCAGTCTCACCTGGCGCATTTCTTTCAAAGCAGTCTTATACAACAAGAGCAGCTTTTCTTGCTTATTTGCAGACAATAAAAGACAGGATATGTGCAGAAGAATTTTCTGTTTAGTTACATAGTGCTGTTGCGGTATCATAGGCCAAGTAGCCTGTCTAAAGTCAGCATGAGCACCTAATACAGCACTAGGGGTCTCTGTCGGAGCACCTGAGTCACATCACAAATATCAGGAGCTTGCTGTTATTAGTACAAAAACTTTTTTTTGCATGATTTCTAAATAGATGCACCTTATTAAGGCTGTTAGTAATCATATTTCTTCTTTCAGCAATTGGCTTATTGAAGTCGTAAAGGAAGCATGCATATTTCTAACGGCAAATTAAGCAGTCTTGAAAACTGTTTTCAGGAAGAATTGTGATAACTTTGTGGTACTGGATAATGTTCTACCGGGAGGCATCTCTCATTGGGAAGACTTTTTTTTTTTTTTTCCCCCCCAGCTGATGTCTGCAAATGTTTTTATAGATGTAGCAGTAGGAGTTAGAGCCAAATCAGAGTTGCTCTAGTACAGTAGTTTTAAGATGTAGTGAAAGGCAGTATGTAGTAATATAGTAGATACAAAATACATGCATTCCTGAATGTGACTGTTAAAAGCATGTTTATTGGTATTGTCCTTCAAGCAAAACAAATAGAATTGACTATGAGTTGTCTTCAGGAGTGAAAGGAAACTAAATTTCAAAGAGAATATCTCAGAGATGACATGTCTTAATTATTTGTTCATATTTAATAAGAAAATAAAATTGCTTACCCAAAAAGAGATTCCTGCATCAATGCATGGTTTACAGGAATGAAGTGATAGTAATTGAATTGTTTATAGTAATAGTCAGCTAGTGAATCATATCCAGCAATTGATCTGCCTGTGGCATCCCTGTCCCAGATGAAAGGGTTGATTCCTCTAAGTGGTTGTGTTAACATTGAAAGAGGAATTAGGACAATGTGGTTGCAAGAAAATGAGTAGTGATTACTGTTTTGAGAATTTGTTATTTCTATAGCAAACATTTTTAGCAGATATTCAGGAATTGTTACGTGGTTTTCTTGACAGACATATGAAAGAAAAAGCCAAGTAATACTTCTCAACCTAGTGAGGATGACTATTTCATATAGTGGTCTGTATATCAAGGTTAAAATAAAGGGATGTTTGTAAGAGCCACTATCCTAGTAATTGTATTTTCAGCACAATTTTTTTTTGATTGATAGGTATGGCTGAAAGAATGAACTCCAAAGTTCTCTAAAGGAGAGGCTTAATTTTGACAAACGTTTATTAAATATTATTAAATATTTCTGCAGTACTCATAACTCTTGAGTAATCAGGAATGCTGTGAGTATTTCTACTGGGACATCAGTTTGCCATTATAGGATTTTAGTTTCGTTTGAAAAACTTTGCCTGAGACTCATGAAGTTCTTGTTTACTCTTGTAGTTCTTGTTGGATTCTGGTAGGCGGAGTTCTGTTGGCTCTCCTTCTGCTGGGGCATGTGACGCTGCTGTCTGTTGCAAAATTGTCCCCTTTACCCTTTTTCAGAATGAAATGTGGTTTTCTTTAAACTGTGCCGCATTCTTCTTTCAAGAAACTCTAAATTTGGCATTATTGCAGTCAGAAGGTCAGTGAAACTGAAAGGACACAGAGGAGTTGAGTTGCTGAGTTTCTTTGACTTCTGCTAAGCTGACAGTTGCAGTATTATAAAACGCCATAGACCTTTGTCTATGCTTATTTGCCTCAGTTAATTATGCATTCATTATGACTAAGACTCATTGCTGCCAAGTTTCCTGAGGTTCTGTGATGTTTCCTGAAGTAATTCAGTTGTCAAAAAAAGCGAGTGTACAATTTGACTTCTCCCTTATGACATGCTCTGGATAAACTGGAGATGTGAGTGATATAACTGGATCAGGTTATGTGATTGTAGCAGCCTCTTGTGTTATATCCGTAAACTACACTTTTGTCAGGTGAAAACCATGTGCTTTGTACGACTGTAGAAAATCTGATGTGGTAAGATTGTAGGGATGACAATTAACTTGTGTTAAGTGCACTGCTGCTATAGAAACAGTGATAAAAGGTTATCAGCTTCCATTTCTTGCTAGAATATTTGTATGTGCATTGAAATGGTCACTGAAGCTTTCAAAAATGCTCCAGATCCCCTCCAGACCACATCTACTGTTGTTTGTACTGTAAGTAAATCATAACTTTGGAGCCAGATTGACAGTAGTACTTAATTCATACCTGGAGACAAAGAAAAACAGTAATTCAGAAACATTTTCAAGTTAAGCATGTGCTAATGTATGTTGGTTTTGGCTTTTAAAGAAGGCCTATAAGGGGTTTTGTTCAAGTATTTCTAGTTTTCAGTTTAGGTGTGCATGTCCCCAGGTCCAGTGAGCAGTGAGACTCAGCACATATTCTCAGTAGTGCACAAACACACATATTCAGCACGTACATATATAAATACATAGTTGGCCACCACCCCACCACAGAAGGTAGCACTAAAACAAGCACAGACAGCACCAGTGCCTTCCTGTTTCCCTTTCTGTACGGCCAAGCTGAATGTCTGCAAACGTGTGTATATATTATGAAGCTTTCCAGTTACTGGGTTTAGTCTCTTGTTCTACCCTGGCATTGGCCCTTTTGTCTGTTTATTTCTCACTGACTTTTGCACATATGCATGTGCTCAGCTACCAATCCCAAACTTCACAGATTCTCTGGCAGCTCACTTGAACGCCCCCTTGTTCCTCTAGCAGCCAACTCCTTCAGTTGCCTCCTCCGGACAGTCTGTTCTGTCCGAGGTTCTAAGGCCACTCTGCCAGTTTGTTGGCTAGTCCAGTTTGGTACTGTCTGTGGTCACACTGACCCACAGAAGTTCCTGGCACCAAAGACCACAGGCCCTTGCGATCTGTGGTCTGACTCCATGTCATGCACTCTGGCACTGTACAGAGGTCCAAGAAGAAGAGGCAAAAAAGAAATTATGGTCAGACAGGACAGGCAGAGCACAGCTGGACACATATACTGACCTGCAGCCTGTTCACTGGTGGCCTCTCCCTCTTGTTACCTTAGGCCCTGGCCTTCCCATGCTTGTTTTTCCCCTGGACACTGTGATACCTTCTTTTCCCCCACCTTTGGTTCCTCCCCTAAGCATCCACTCGCAAGGCTTCTACAATCCCCAAGTCCCTTCCCCTTGCACCCCATGGTAACCCTTATAGCTCTCTAAGTCACACCTTTCAGTCTGAGAAGTGCCATGGAGAGGCCTGGTGGTAGTGTGGGGAGAGCTGATAGGTCTTCTGTGGTAGTCTGGGTCAGGGTATTCACGTGGGTTTCCCTCACCAATAAGTACCTCTCTGCTCCTTTCTCTGTGTGGGGAACAGTTTTCTGTCTCATAACCCAGCAGGGTTAACTGTGATATGTGCAGGCAAATAATCTGTTTAATCATTTGCAAACCCAGTGGAAAATTTAAGGTAGAAGTTAATAGCTGGTCACAGAGGTGTAAATTGAAATGATATGACTACAAAAGCAATACTTGGGAAATGTTTCCTCAAAGTAGGGAAGAATGATAGGATGTTTGGATGAAGTTTTGTGGGAAAGGGTTTGATAGCAGTATTAATGCTGTAAGTTTTACATTGTAAACTGAAGTGTTGATATTTTTTTTTCTGGATGTCTAGAGACAGTTTGGTAGATTTCTAAAGTAGATTTAGTTCATACTTAATTTGTAGGTTTTGAAACTCTTGATAAAGCATCACTTTGTTTTGGTAAGAACTGTGAAGGGATAGTTGATCACTGTTGTATATAGAGTAAGCATTGGTCATCTTAAGAAATAGAGATTTATGGATAAAGTCAAGTCATTTTAGGTTGTGCTGTTTATGGGTTTATGGAGAATGAGACAGATTATGATACTAATCTTTAAATGTAAAGCTTTTGGAATTATGCAGGATTAAAAAGAAGGGTTCAAGTAGATATCCATTGCTTTCTTTGGCAAGGTAAAGTTAGGGTTAGTGTGCGTGTGGTAGTAAACAAGTTACATTTGAAAAAAGTGGTGAATTCAATGTGATGCTTCTGGAAGATTGCATCAGTGAAAGAATTTTGTGCCATAGTTTTGAGGAAGAGAAGCAGGAAACAGGAGTAGAGTGTACTTACTCTCTCCTCTTGAGAGTTACAGGCCTAGGTAATAAAGTAATTTCTCAAAACATATTGTTGTATTGCTCTGGCTATTTTAAGAATCAATAAAAAAGGATTAGGACTTATTTTTCCTTAAATTGTATTTATTTAGCATCTCTTTCAGTAATGGGTTCATAATAAATGAAAGTTGAGATTCTCAGGCTGTGAAAGTAAACATACAGTATTCAGAATTGTTTATGCTGTGATTTATTGCATGCTATTTTGATGCTTTTAGATACATTTCTAAAGATTAGAAACACAGGAGTTTTAGTGTACTTGGAGCTTAGTAAAGTTTTTTGGTTTTTATTTGGGCCTGTGGGGTTTTTTTGTAGAGGCTGAAGTAAATGCATAGCTCTAAGATGAGGTTTCAAGTGTCAGGAATGCAACTATCTTCTATTTTTACACTTGACCTCATTTCTGTTTTCTTTTGCTAAAGGCATCAGGCATATGTTGCTGCTGGAAGTGAGTTATTTAAATAACTTTAAATGTTTATGTGCAATAAGTTTTTGAACTTTAGTAGTGGCTGAAATAGTGAGTATTTTGTCACGGGACACATTTTGCCTGCACAAAGTTATATGAAGTGTGAGTTGATCTGCTGAAGAACTATAACTTTTATGATAAAAGTTTAGGAAAATGTTTTCAGTTCTTGTACAAAACCTGCTTTGTATTTTATTATAAAGGAGGATTCTCCCTCCCCATCCCCCAGTTGTTACTGGCTACTCTCTGAAGGTGATACTGAAAGTAAAGGAGCATCATTTTGCTGTGGTTTGTTACCTTCTTTCACCACAAATTAAATTATTAAGCAATTTTTTTTCATGAAGAGAAGCGGGTTTTGTTTTAAATTGAGTATTCGACTTGTTCTTTATAAAGGTGTCTTAGTTGGCAAATGATCACAATAATATTAGAATTTGCAGAAAGGATTGTGTCACTTTTATGCCTTTTGCCATTTCAGAATCAACATGGTTATATATAGGAGAACTAGTTCTTTTTGCACCTCACTCTACAGCTTTTCTAATTCTTAACATTTGACAGATATGGCTTATATGAACCTGCTTGAAATGAATACTCTGTTAAATACCCTTCCACAAATCTGTGTATTGTGGCAATGAGTTTTGCAGTCTGGTCACTGTGTAGCTCACTAATTCCTGTGAAATATGTGCACGGACAGCAGTTTCTCATCTGAAAAACAGGTGCACCATACAGACTCAGTGAATATCAGACATCCATGTGTATTAATCATCACAGATCCATATCTGTCATGTAAGTCCTGATATTTTAGTCTTGCCAGTGAGCAAACTGCTATTACCTGGTACCTCCTCTTTTTGTAGGTCTGTTAGGCCCTCTTTGAGAAGCTTCTCATCTTTCCCCTTTCTCCCAGTCACTCCGTGATAAAGCAGTACTCTTCAGCTACCTTATACTGGACAAACTAAAAATAGCTGTAGCCTGGGTATAGGTAGAGCTGTAGGCACACCTCTCAGGAGCTGAGACCTTTACAAAGTGTGCTATAAGAGGTTGCCAGGTTCTGTGGTGGACTCCGGTGTCAGAGGAAGGGTAGGGGATCTTCTGCATGTTGGACGTTGGGTTAAACTGATATCCTTTGCTTGTGAGATCTTTTAGTGGAGCTTTGACAAGTTACTAAGTCATCTTAGTCTCCTCAGAGGTGACAGCATTTTATGTAGTATCTTACAAACAAGCAGCAGGAAATGTTTTCAGCTGGTGGGGGTAGAGAAGCAATATTGTTTTGAAATCTGCAGTTGATGGGATATTACAGGGTACACAGAATCTGGGCAGAACTAGTGTTCATTCAGTCATAAAGGTATACATAAAACCTGTTGAGATGTAATCACCAGTTTGCGTGTAGCTGAACCCTTAATGGCAAGCAACAGACTGGCAATTACTGGTTTTTTGGCAATTTCTCACTGAATACTGTAAAAAACTCCAAAAATATGCTATGCTGCCCTTACCAAGTACTATTACCAGGAGCTGTGTAATTCTACCACTCAGACCACATCACACACTGCTATAGTCTTTGGCTCTTTGGTAATCAGGTATTCAGACTTTTGTTATCGCTGCTGTCTGATATTAGTGAAATAATTTGTTCTGGGTTTTTGTTGTGGGTTTTTTTTTTAATCTAGTAAGTAGACTGTATCACTGAACTGACACATAGCAAATTTTAGATCTTCGTTTTTTTTTTTTTTTCTGATGTTACTAGCCAGCAGCATCTTGCTGCTTTGAAAAATGATTTTCGCAGGACTTAGGGTTGCTTATCATCACTTCTGGTCATCTGCTTCAGATTATATGGAGGAGCTGGCTCTGGGACTGAGCAACAACTGGATATTAATGCTGTCTATCAGTAATGGACAAACTCTTTATGCGAGACAAACTAATGTCTTCTGGACAGGTGGTAATAATGTCAGGTTCTTAAAATCTCATGAGACTTTTGCAAAGACAGGTTAATCAGGGAGTTTCAAAGCTGCTAGTAATCTCATCAGCCTCTTATCCATATGGAGGCCTTTTAGTGTTAAAAATAATGTTTCTTAACAAAATATTTATGGCAGATGCTGGCTAAACTAAAACTGACTATGATATTACATACTAGCAAATCCTTCTAAGAGAAGGAAGTGTTTCTGTGCTTGGTCCCAATTTAAAGCTTTTTGTAATAACTGACTAGATTTGAAATGTTTGTAGTTGGGGTGGGAGATGTGTGTGTGGAAATAATTCTGTACAGAAGACCACTAGATACTCTTTACTAGCAATTAATGAGTCTTTGTTTGAAGAAGAAACTGCTTCTGAAACCTGCGAGGCTCAGCTTTGCAAACGTTTTTTGGTTACCCAGATTTTAAGCAATAAGGAGAACTACGTCAAGATGTGGGGTTCAGCTGTGCATTAAAGGTTCCATCCAGGAAATAACGTAGGATTGTGTCCGTGGCTGTGTAATGAAAGGTAATGAATTTTAAAGTCTTTATTGGCATGACTGTAAACAGGTCTTGCATATAGAACTGATACATAGAAAATGTTCTTTTAAGCATTCAGTCTTTGCCATTGTGTGGAGAGGATAGGTAGAATCATATGAGTAAAACAAGAACAGTACAGGAGAAGGCACAGACCCAGAAAGGAATGTATCCTAGTCCAAAGAAGGAAAAAACCCAAAACCACCAACAAAATTGTGTTGTTTTATATTATATTTTTATTTCAAGTTCCTGTGAACTATATCAAATGGAAAAAAAAGTTCAGTAGATACTCAGCAAGGTTGGTCTAAAATTACACCCTTGTGTAACTTCCATGGTTAAAGTCATTTGATCATGCTCCGATATGCTTCTCCCCGCTCATACATTTGTGGAGTTCCATAAGCTTCAGTGCCTCTTTTGAGAGAGATGCAGTATCATGTGTGCTGTTCGGTGTGTTCAGGTGAGTGGGGGTGGAGGAATTGTGAGAGCAGGCATATACCTGGAATCTTGTATAAACAGCTGTTGAAAGTCTAAACAGGAAGATCAGGACTTAAGCTTACATCAGACTTGACAAACATTTTCTGCCCAAGTAGGTCAATGCAATTCAGGTTAAGTCAGTAGTTGTAGCTGTTTACATTCATTTGACTTAATGCTAATCCTGTGGTCTGTTCTTTGTTCCATTGCTTTATTGCAAAGAACCTCAAAGTATGCTTTGTGGAGTGCACTGCATTGGAGAGCTGACCATAGTTGTTTTTGTACTTTTTTCTGTTTAACTTGAAAGTGATCCCCTGAATAGTAGGTTAGAAGTGAATATTTTTAAGTAAGATAGGGACTTCAAAAATGTGCAGTGTTTTCAATAGTTTTCCTTATGCACCAAGTAGTATGTTACTATATCCTGAAAACAACAGTTTTTTCTGTTTCATAAATGGAGTGACAAAACAAGTAGCTGTGGAAGAGAAGGCAGTTCAAGTAGCAGCTGATTTTCTAAAGTGCTTAGACTTTTTGTTGGTTTTGATACCAGTTTAGCAGCAAGATGTAGGTATAAAAATTAAAAAAAAAAGTTTGAAAAGACTTTATTCTGAAATACCTCCGTGTCTCACATTTTACTCTTGTTTTTGTAGTTGCCTACTATAGTTATGTCCAGCATGCACTTCATATTTTAGTTTTCTTGAGCCTGTGCCTGGTGAAGGTAATATTAGACTTTTTTTTTTCCTTTCAGATCATAATCAGTCATTCTGTTTTTTTTGAAAGATCTTGCTGAAATCTTAAACTCCGCTCTGCAGTTTGAATTTCCTTGTGTGAGTCTGTTACAATATTTGGGAGGAAAAGGGAAGCTAAACTAATAATGAAGACCGGTGGTTGTAGGAGCTGATAAATGGGGTGGGGAAAGGCAAAACTTGACCTTGTGATCATGGCAGCTGCAGGAGTGTCACAAATTGAGTCTGAACAGAAAGAAATAGGTCTAACACTTGATTGGTGGCCTGGGGAACTTCAAATCTCTGCTGATGAGAGCAGTGTTGCTGATTCTTGCAGTGAGTAAACTCAAACTGTTAAATGCACAGAAATGTTTCAGGCACTTGTGTGCATTCATGGCTAATTCCCTTCTATTGCCAGTCTAAGAATATTCGTTTCCGGGGAAATTTAACAGCTGTAATATAATATTAATGTGCAGCTCAGTGGTTTATTGCTGTCTTTCCTCTCTCACAACACTGTTGCATTCCATTATTTTAAAGTAAGGTATCACACTCATGATCCTTTGGTGTTTGGATTGTGTGGATTGCTCCAAACTTAAATCTTAGTGAAAATAGTTCTGAAGAGGAGACTTGAAATATTGCTTAGTCCATTTATTACAATTTATCTTCTATTCTTCATCCTTTGAAACAAAATAAGAATGAAGTAAGTAGTCTCAAATAACTTGTATTTCTAAGGAATCATCTGTTTGGAGTCAGGATGTTCTAGTATTACAAGACAGTAAGTTTTTTAAGATATTTGACATTGATTTAGCAATGTCAGTGAAGTTTTGTCTGTGAAATTCACGGGATACCTTGCTGACATGGTATTTAAACTGTATTTAGGAGCGTGTGCAAGTCCTTAGTGACCTAAGGAATTAAACTGATGTGCAAATGTATTTGTAAAAATTCTGAAACATGCAAAACTTGTGGCCCTTTGAGAGGTGGCAAAAAAGAATCCTTGGTAAACCCTACACCTGGTTGCCGACTTCTCAGATAAGAGTTTTGCATAGCTTACAGGATGGTGAAAAATTCAGACGCACTCAAACTGTCAACATTGCTTAGCCATGTAGCCTAAAAACACCTGTTCAATTAATGTGACAATATTAAAAAAAGAAAAACCAGCAGAACCCCTGGAAATTTTCTATGGTAGGGAATTTCAATGAAATTAGTTACAAGTTGGGTCAGAAATAGGTCAGAGGTGGTGTTACGCAGTTGTGTGGACGGTTATGGACATTGGAAAGTGTGTTGGCACTTCATTTTTATTGCGACTATAAGAAACTTCAAGATAGTGTTCTAACTTCTGAAAAAGAATTTATGAGTAGTGGAATGAGAAGTGAAGATTGTTTCAACTGTAGTTTATTTTAATAAGTGACTGAACTTTTTAATTCAGTCACTTATTTTATATTGAAATTTTAACTTCTAAACTGCAATTTCTGTTGGCTTCTGTATTCCACAGGTTCCTAAGGCTAAAGGTAATAGCTGCATTTTGTTAACTTTATTCACCCTCCTGTTGCATGTGAAATTGCTGCACCTCTTGGTGTAACAGGCATTGGAATGCTCTGTGCTCTTTGTGAACCGCGTGTGTTTCTGTTTTAGTGCCAGTGAGCTTCACAGTATGTTTTTGGTGAGTTTTGCAGCTGTGTAGAAAGTTTTATTGTAGTATGCTCTGCTATCTTTATCTTGGTCCTGGGTCAGCTGTCACAAGGGAGATCTTGACTAACTTGTCATTTTTCTCCAACTGTACTAAAATGGCTTCTGAGGTGTCTTATTTTGTGTGTTTAAAATATCTGTTATCTCTGTTAGAAGTAGTTTTGCTTTCATAAAGCAAAAGCTTACAAACATAAAAGCACTGGAAGAAAGTGAAATACCTAAAAAGTACAGTCACTTTTCATGAAAAGATCTATTTCCTTAATTTCCCAGAGTATCTTTTGGTTTTGAATAAAGGTACTTTCTATTACCTGTAGCTGTAGAGTCCAGAGTAGAGCACTGTAGTCGATTAATGAAAGCAAACCTAAAGCAAGATTTCTCAAAAGCAAGCAATATCACTCATCTACCTACAGTCATCTCCTTCAGACAGGAGCAGTGTATCCAGAAGAAGATGTAACTTTCAGCTGCACTACCAAATAGCCACGTCCCATTCGTGAGAGGAGGCTTTTAATTTCTTTTCTCCTCTTCTTCCCACAATGTCATGCTGTATACCCCAACTTCTCTGTTCTTGCCTCTGAGGTTCTGCATTATTACCAGAAGGTGAAATGCTTAGGTGGTGTCATCAGTAAAAAGTCTTGGGATACTGCAGTAACTTGAGCCATCATGTGATCCCAAAACCACAAAATTACCGACCACCTGAAAAAAAATCTGCTTCGGCATTGTGTTTATATTGAAAATGTCATTTACGGTGGAAAAAAAAAAAAGACGCTCGTTGATGGAAACACTAAAGCTTTCCGTGGGAAGAGCAACGTTTTCTCATCGCAGGCTCTGCGTGTTTGGTGGCGAGCGAAGTTCTCCATCTGCTGGTGCGAAGTGGTGGATGCACCCAGAGGGAAATGCTGGAAGCGGCATTCTCGTTTCTCAGATGAAACTGAGTCTTAAGGAAACTCACTTCTGACCTTTGCGTTTGTAGTTACAATTATTTCCGAATATATCTCAAGATAATCATGAACTTTTTAGTAGGAGAGGATGGCAAAAACCTTTGCTTTAGTCACTAGGTTATTTAACTGAAATATGATTTGATTCATTCAACTTTCAGGTGTGGTGCAAGTGCAGGCAAGCAAGTAGGGCTGGAATATTTTTATCAACTGTTCTTTACTTAGTCTCCCTCAGGTTTTTTATTTTCTGTCCAAATTGCCCCCTAGTTTTTTCACAAGTAGAAAGGAATGTTCCCGTGCAGTTGAACACATACAGGCTTACTACTTGTTCTGCTGTGGAACCATTAGGGTGTTGAAAAGTGTGATTTTTCTCCTTTAATAAAAGGTTTTCCCGCTGGTTGATAATTGTATCTGGTGTATTTTTACCTCTTTCCTATTTCAGAATGTCAGTGAGAATTGGTTTTGCTTCAAAGGGAAGCACACAGCTGAGTGGAGAACAGCCATGTTTCACCCATGAATTTACACGGCCTTTAGCAGCTCTCAGTAGTCCACCCCGTGCCCAGTAATCTCCCCCCAGTTTGTATACTGGGCATGACACCCTTTGGTATGAAACCCTTTGGCTGGTTTAGGTCAGCTGTCCTGGCCATGCTCTCTCCCAGCTTCATGTGTGCCCGCTGACTGGCAGAGCATGGGAAACAGAAAAGACCTTGGCTTAGGATAAACACTACTGACCAACAACTTCAATGTGTTACCAATATTATTCTCATAATAAATTCAAAACACAGCACTGTAACAGCTGCTAGGAAGAAAATGAGCTTTATCTCAGCCCAAACCAGGACAAGTTCAAGCTTCAAAAGTCTTTGATGTTTGCAGGCATGGGAAAAACCCACCAAATCTAGAGTCTTGTAAGTTTCTGAATGTTTCCATTCGGTGTTATGGAAAGGTTTGTTCTGTTTTGATAGAGACCTTTTAAACGTGTCCTAAGAAGGTTCTTCATTTAAAGTATTCAACCATAAAACCTGTGTTTGTCGTCTCCACAACATAAACTTAAGATCCAGCTTCATTCTGTTGATGTAAGTGACCTTGGGCAACTGGGTTGGATTTGTGAATTCCTGACACAAACATGCACAGATAGGCATGTGCAAAATAGGAATTTGCTGAATTGTGTTGGAGTATTCTCAGATAAAAGATGACATTCATGTTTTCAAAAAAGAAATATGCTTGTTTGAAGAGGCAGGTGGAGTCTTTTAAAACACGATACTCAGAAATGCAATTCAAGTCAGGGGTGAGTGTGTCACTGGTTTGGGGTTTGTTTGGGTTTTTTATTTGTTAACTAGGTTATCTAGAATGTATAGCAAGATTCGTGACCTTTCTCTTCTCTTGGCTACCTAAGCTGGCAATGTTAACATCTAGCTCGCTGCATATTCTATTAATCTAGAAGTGGTGGATTAAACACTTTATTTTCTTTTTTCTTAGTTTTCTGTTGCTATTTTACTGGTAATTCATGTAACGTTAAGAATGTTAACATCTGGATTTTATGAGTTCAGTGAAATGTAATAAGTGCAGATAAAATACAGATCTGAAGGAATTATTTTGAAGTTAATATACTGTGTAGAATTGCACTTGTGTGCCAACAAGCTGTTGAAAATTTCTAGGAATTTGTATTCCTCCAGTGAATATGGCTGGCATTAGGAGGAGCTTAGATCCTTGGAGGGGTTTCCTGTTTGGTTCTAGAACAGAGCAGTGTGCCATTGTGTCTGCCCTAGTATTCTGGTTCAGCTCAAAAGGGAACACCTGAAAAGCATCTCCTGAACATCAACGCGTACCGGGCTTTGTCTCCCACTATGTGGTGATCTTAGAGCATGTGAACCCAATTCTTTTCAAAATGAACTAAGTTGGTACATGCTCCAGCTGCTGCTGGACATTTAGTTCTTAGGATGGGACTAAAGCTAGCCCAAAGGCTGTTGCTGTTGTGTTTGTCCCCCCTCAAATATATAACATGGGTGGGAGATTCTTAGCACTGTAGAGTTTTCAGTGTCAAGGAATGCATCATAAGAGTTTACGTAATGTGGACGGCCCATACTGATATATAAAAGCTGAGGTGAGAAACACTGGCTTGAGTTACAATCTGAGGGGCAGAATTTTGATTAAATACTAGCTATCCTGACTCTTAATAGTTCTGCTTCATGATGTTATCCAATACTAAAAATATTTCATCACCTGCTAATGGTTGTTGATTTGTTTCTCTTTTGAAACTCAAGTTATGTAAACATATCTGTTTTTCAGGATTCGTTTGTGACGGGCTTCTGAAAGAAGAACTGAGACTCCATTACATACATATACTTTTGGGAAAACTCTCCTCCTAATGTATTTTGCAAACTAATTGAGTTATCATAAAAATTCAGCATGGGAGGAGCTGTGAGTGCTGGTGAAGACAACGATGACTTAATTGATAACTTGAAAGAAGCTCAGTACATTCGCACTGAGAGTGTGGAGCAAGCCTTCAGAGCAATTGATCGTGGTGATTATTATCTGGAAGGGTACAGGGACAATGCTTATAAAGACTTGGCCTGGAAACATGGAAATATACACTTATCAGCACCTTGCATTTATTCTGAAGTCATGGAAGCACTGAAGCTTCAGCCTGGATTGTCTTTTCTAAATCTGGGTAGTGGAACCGGATACTTGAGTACAATGGTGGGATTAATATTAGGTAACCTGAATGTTTTTATTTGAATATAGTGTGTTTGCATATTTTTAGAAGATTATGCAAGCCCTGTAAAACTTTACTTCTTTAAAAATGGCAGTACTATACTTAGGACTGGTTCTTTGAGATGTGGTGTTAAAGTTTTGTTTGTTTCCTGCAAGCAGTTTACTGGCACTGTAGTTCAGTAACGTTTCATGGGATGTTTTGGAAGAGGCAATTCTTGTATTCTATAGTCTAAAGTTCACATTTGAAAGGAAACAGTCCTTTTGTTGCTTAAAAGGGAAAGGTATAGTGGAACAATTTTTGAAGACTAAAATTTTAGTCTGCATTTGCACTGTGTTTATGCCCTTACTCTAGGTTACTGCTTTGATCTTCAGTTTATGGAGAGAAAAATTATATTGTAAAGTCTAATTTCACTTGAAGAAACTTAATTGAAAAATAAATCTTGTATCAGTGTGCAAACAGTCATTTTAAAACATATTTATTTAATAATTAATGAGAGAATTTGGGGATGTAGACTGATAGGATTTAATCACTGCAGGTCTGTAGGTTTTCAAAACTGCTTTAACAGATTAGCGCTATAGTTTCTCTTCTGTTTTCAAATATATTTTCTGCATGAAAAAAAGATAGAATTAAATACTGATGTCTAAATTTAAATTAAACCTAGAGAGAAAAAATGCCTTGTCTCCTCCTGTCCCCACTGTTCAGACTACAGAGCATGTGCACCAATAAAGAATTTTTTTGCAAACAAATTTCATTACATAAAATAGCTGCAGCTTTTCAATATGTAGTTTTCATAGATACAGTTTTATTGACCATATTACATGCAGTTATGCGTTGGTTTCATAAACCTTGCTGAAAAGTAAGAAACAGATTTGTGGCTGTATTTATTTATATACAGAACTAAGGTGTTGAGTTCGTTTGTTAATTTTCAATTAGTTCTGTCATCAGCACTCTTATTTATTAGATAGTGCATAAAAATGTCATTTGTTAGTATCTCTGGCAGTATCTTTTGTTTCAGTTAATATTAATAAATTCAGCAGATTGCACTGTTTTGTGGAAATTAGAATTATGTTCATTGATGGGTAAAAATAATCTACAGTAAAGATATCTACTCTCAGTGTGTTGCTTTGCCCAGTTTGTGAGTGTTTCTGTTTGAGAGTAGATATTTTAAATTAGACTGTAATATTTTAAGCTCAGTATTAAAATAATTAGTAAATATTGCTGCATTTTTTTCTCTAAGATGTTTGTTCAGCATAGTGAGTAATGGTATGCATTTATTTGTCTTGTGGAAAGCTTTGCTATTTCTTTCTTAACTATTATGTGGAGAAAAAAATGATGCATATTGTTCCTGTTTATGTATATTGCACTTGTATCTGTGTATTTATCTAAGCAATTTTGAGTGACTGTTGCCTGTTGAATGCTCCTGAGTTTGACAATCTCCTTATCAAGCAGAACTCCTAACCTTCAGAATAGTATATGCAGAGTTGAAGCAGGAAAAGGCTTCCGCACAGGATGAGATTGTCTGAGAGCCCTGAGGAGCAGTTACCATGCAGATGTTCCCACAAAGGCAGCTCAGGTGCCGATACTCACTAGCAGAGCTGAGCAGCCTGCAGCAGCAACTGCTCAGCTATTTTGAGAAGTAGACTTTCCATGTTTCTCTAGTCCTGTACCAGTCACCAAAATCTGCCTAGTGCTGTAACGCGTTTTGAGTTCTAGGTTGAGGTGTGGAAAGTATAAATGTAATTTGTGTGCCTTTATTTTCTTATTCTGCTCCCTCTAGTAAAATTAGTTACGTATAATCATTTTACTTTAGTGTTTGTTTCAGGCTAGGGAACAGCTGCTTTAACAAAGAAAAGTAAACAGATGTAGTTTTCTGAGAAATAAACTGTGTGTGTTGGAGGCTCATTTTTTTTTCAAACCAATGTCAGTGTACACTGCAGTGAGCAACAGAGAACCATGTGGCTTTTGACAGTAGTTGTTTGTCTCTCAATTGGATAATGTAATGAGTAATATTTGTGCCACATTGGCAGTGTCAAAATGAGTAGGTTAAATTATCAAATAATTTGAAACTGGTAATCACTTCTAAGTATAATAGCATACTAAAAGAATCCCCCACGCCAATCCATACAGATTAAATTAACTATTGCTGATACTGTTACAATGTAAACAAAGTTCTGACTAGGTGGTGGAATTGATAGCTCATAATGCCGAAAGAGGCCAGTTGATTTCAGAGTAGTAGAGAAGTTGGTTTCACAATTTTAGAGTAGCTGACTCTGCTTAAATGTACAGCTGTGACTTTCCCAGTAAAAGATGAGAACATGTTTTTAGTCTTTCTGTTCAAATTAGAGATACTGTGGTATATGATGATGGGGTAGTGTTCTGCATTCATAGATCTACTTTCCAAGTTTTTGGAGCAACTGATGTTTGCAGAACTTTTTTACTACTTTGCTTTCAAAATTAAGTACTGGAAGGAATGTACATGTGAATTTTTAGACAGGTGATGGTGATGCATTCTGAATTCATTTTGCATGATAAGGTTAAAGGAATGGCAATTAATTTTTAAGTGAAGAAGACATAAATTGAGTGCTGCTGCATACTGTAGAACTGTTAGAAACATATAGTTTATTAAGGGATTGCCTATGCCAGTGCCTGTGCCAGTGTTTTTCTTAATGTGAGCAATAATAAACTAAATTTACAGTAAATGTGAATGTCATCAGGACGGACATGTTTTCAGAAATTCTAAGAACATCCCTTGGATGACACCTACCTCTTTTCTTCAGTTAGAGAGGTCTTACAAGCACTGGCTGTGGTAACCTAGTGAATTGCTTTTATTTCACCCAGTAGAAAATTTTCTAAACTATGTTAAGAATTGAAATTTTTGATCAGTTTAATGGCATATGCTATATTTTTCTTGCAGTAAAATGAAACCTCTCTTATTTAACCCTAGGTCTGTTTTGTTAATCCGTGTCCTAGAAAAGACAGATTGAATTCTGTTTTATTGGAGTAACATAATTGAGCTAAATATTTAGGAAAGATTTAGCATGCAGTAGAGGATATAAATATAAGTTTTGTCTAATCTAATTGATGTTTACTTTCCCTTATTCCCCTTTCCTCTCCCTTTTCCAATTCTATGCTCCAGTGACTCAAGTCCCTGGGCTATTGAGTGCATGTTAAATTTAGAATCCTTACAGCAAATGTGACTGTCTGATTCAGATTCCTTCCTGATGTGGATAATCCTCATAATACTGTCTCATGATTTCTTCTTGTTCCTGAAAAATAGGATAAATTTTTGGCACACAAATTTACTTGGAATTGTACTTAGATTTGATCACAGGAAAGCAGTGTTGCAGTTGTAATGGGATTGTGGTGAGTGAACACAATGTGTGGGCAATTTCAATGTTCTAGATGGAAATTAATTATTATATATAAGTAAATCAGAAGCAGACTTTTGATTTTGCAACTGCAAAGTAGAAGAGCAGATGTAGCTAAGGGATATAATATTTAATCTCTGACTTGTTGGAAGATCATAATCTCTGAATTGTCAAAAGATCAAAATTTTGCCATAAGAAAGCTTCAAAACTTAAATAACAAAATACAGACTACATTAAAATTTTTAACTGTTGTATTCCAAGTAAATAACGTGTTGAAAAAGAATTTGCACAGACTGACTTCAATGTAGTCAACTTGTTTTATTTTCTGCATGCTTACAAAGAAAATTCATTCCATTAAGCTGTTTTGCCACACTTCTGTCCTTGTTCTTTTAGTGAACCTTTGGCCTTTTGCCTTCCGCTTAAACACTTGGTAATGCAGATGCAAAAGATAGCTTTGTCTGGTGGTATTAGTGGACTTCTGGTTTATGTGGTTTTAGTGTTTTCACAGATGAAAAATACAGTGCTGTTTCATGCAGTTTTACTGTGCTAAAAGAAAAAAAGGAAAAAACCTCCAACCAAACAAAACACAAAAAAAACCCCATCCTGTTTTTATTTACAGGCCCTTTTGGGATAAATCATGGAATAGAGCTTCATTCAGATGTGGTAGAATACGCCAAGGAAAAATTGGAGAGCTTCATAAAATATAGTGATAGCTTTGATAAGTAAGTATTTAATTTGTCTAGCTCACTTTGCAACAACATTTCTGTTTTTAGACTCAGTGTGTCATTGCTTATGAGCTTAGGCAGGGGAGAAGAATGGCACCACACACAACCAAAACAAAACTTCCAGTTTGTGCTTACTCATGAGGTAAGTTGGGGCTTACAAAAGCACTCTTTGGAAGTATGGTAGTATTTCTGCAGTGCAATACTTAATAAAATGGATTTCCCTGCATTTTGACGATGTGTATATGTACACAGGCACATGTATGTATGTGCATGTACGTGCATATATATGCATATGTACTTGGGAGAATGGCATGTCTGTGTGTCTTTACATGTATAGAGTAATTGTTACCATTAAGTCAGTATTTATTGTGTAATTGTACATCATCATCTCTCTGTGCAGTATTAACTTCTTTCTAATGTACCACTGTTGATGTGGACATGAATGAGTATATTTTTCTGTCTTCATGTTTGCTCCCTGAAGAAATGGACGTAAGAGTATTAATCTATGCTCATAACACTACTCATTTTTACTTCTGATTATAATTCTGGGTTACAGGACTTTGAACCTTATTGCTTCTACCTACTTAACTATTTTTTATTATTTTGAGTTAGCCCTAAGAGTCTTGGGCCTCTCTGCCCATGTGGAAGGGAAAGCAAGGTTCTGGCTAGGGCTGTTCTTTGTAAAAATTTCTTTTATTGCAGGCAGTAAATTTTCCAGCAGTGGTTATAAGGTAGCTCCTGGAAATGCAGAAAAGCATTTGAATTGTAGGAGTGACCCAAGAACTGCACATCCCACACCTCTTCCTGGTGGGCAGCAAAGAAAATTGATCTGTGTGATGTGCTTTATAACTGCCACACTCTTGGTTATGTTGGCTGGAGCTCAATCCACTTTTTTTGATACCCCAAACCTTAGGAGTTCAGGTCTGACCACTTTAGGCTCCTAAGTAACAGAGAAGTATCATCCTAATGTAACCTGTATATGAAATCAATTCTGTAATCCTGATATTGGCTAGATTATTTTAGTACTGTGTTACTCCAGTAGAATAAATAAAATTGTGTAGGTGAAAATACATGTTACATTACTATTGTCTTAATACAAGTTATTTTATGTTGGCTGAGCTTAATATATAACAAGCCAGAATTTGTTTCTTAAAAAAATATGTCTGAAATATGGCCACTTGTGATCATTATTAGTACTGCATTATATTAACTTCTAGCCAGTCAGTTCCTGCACATACCTATACTTGTGCCCTTACGCAGGCGTCTGTACTGAGACATACAAAAAGCTGGTTTTGGTTGGAATGTCTTTCCAATCAGGCAATATGCTTATGTACAGAAATTGAGTGAAGGGGTAGCAGTGAAATTTTATTGTGGTATATTTGATTACAGTATTTTTGTAAATGAATGGCAGAATAATGGGAGGGTTGCACTTTAAAAAACACAAGAACTGGAGAAAACCAAAATTGCTAAACTGGTTATAGGTGAATGTCAGTGTTGTATGTATATTGTGTTTCAAAGGAATAAGACTCTCCTCCCCAGCCTAACAAAAATTACACTTTTGAGAAAGTGCTTTTTGATACAAATCTACCTGGTAATAGCTGCACTGCAGCTGACATGATAATGATTGGTTGGTTGGATTTTGTTTTGAGAGGGATTTTTAAGTTGTCTGCATAGCTGATTCTGGCTATGCGCTTTTGTTGTAAATAGTCTCTTTTAATGTAGTTAATGAAGATGGTGTGGGTTTTTTTTTCTGTGGTAGGGTTCTTCTATATTCGTTTTTACTATAAGTAGTATCATCATGTGTTGAATTTTAAGCTGACTCTTGAAGTAATGCAATCTGACTCAGTAAGTCTGGTCTTGTTTCAGTAACTTGTTCCGGTACCTTCATTTGTAAGTGCAAGATACTTATCCAAAGTTGTGCGGACTGTGGTATCTGAACTTAACTACTGTATTGGTCAGCTTAGTATTTGGGCAGAAGACCGCCCAAGGAAGAGGTGTGCAATACCAGTGTGCTCACTGAATACTGGTGTATCCCTAGCAGGTGTCCTCGCTGTTTGAAAATAGACTGTGGCACATGGCTATGAATGTAGCTAATTAACTGAGTGAATGTGTGTGTTTGAATCTGTGTGTATGTGTGAAAAATACTTTACACTTGGACAGCAGCCTCTAGCAACACACCTGAGGGACATAAGAAGCACAGAGACCATGATTTGTTTTCCTGGCAGCAACAGTTACCATGGATGGGGCATTCAGTAAAGCTTTGCTTTGCTGCTTCCCTTCCTTCTCTCTTTAGTGTATAATGTTCTGCAGTCTAGTC
This sequence comes from Dendrocincla fuliginosa, assembly GCA_035047845.1. NCBI lineage: Eukaryota > Metazoa > Chordata > Aves > Passeriformes > Dendrocolaptidae > Dendrocincla > Dendrocincla fuliginosa. Next base: position 110,932,122 of record JAWWMO010000083.1, on the reverse strand, counting down.
AGAATGTTTTAAGCATTATGCTTCTGAAACATAAACCAGGGGTTTAACCTTATGGGTAGGTACTTGGAGAGCTTCAACTTGGGTCCTGAAAAACCACTTTGAAACTTTATGGTGGTCCTTTGCTTGGAGCAATATGGCATTGGTTTTACATCTGACTTCTGTGTGGGGCTGGGTCATGGTGATTTAGGTGGGTTTTCACTAATAAAGCAAGATGAAATAATGTTTAGATTGCACTTTTGTGGGGGAATGTTCCAGTATTGTGTGGTATAAGTTTTTTTCTTGATTGTTGGTAAAAAAGTTGTTGAACTGTATTTAAAAAGTTACTTTTCTATGATTTGAGTAAGGTACTTGACCAGAGACCTGAAACAATGTAAAATTAGCATATCCAGGAGTGAGGGTTGTCTACCTCTAGTAGTTGGTTTTATCTCAGTTTTGGCCTCTTGAACTGTTCATCAAAAGAAAAGCTTTTCAGATACCTGTTTCAGAAAGGCAAATAATTTCAGAAATCATTTGTATCCATATCCCACCAATCTATAAAAACAATTTTCCTCTAAGTGGAGGTGGAGTTGTGCATTCTGAGAGATAAAATGCTGCCTTGATTTACTTGTTGACATACGTTTGCCAGTAGAAGCAAAGGAGAAGTTCCATCTTGAAAGCATCAGAAAGTGCCATGATGATTGAGCTACAAGGATTTTAGGTACAGACTAAAGAAAATTATTTGAAATATGCGTAAGGCTCTCTTTCTTTCTTGAAACCTTCAGAGAATGCATGCCAATTAAATGGAAAAAAAAAATCATTCCTTAAGAAGGCTCTATCTAAAACACATATGTTCAAGTACCAGGCCCCGCTTCACCTGTTTATTGAAGGGGAATGTGTTGTCTTTTCTGCTCCCATTCAACTTCTAGACCTAGAATATCCAGCTTGGAGAGAGAGCCACAGGGCAAGGCTAGGTTGCCCATCTTCTATCACCCTATCAAAAAACCCAGCCTGGGTAAGCTGGTGAAGTCCCTGCTGTGAAAGAAAATCACCAACCCTTCTCAGGATCAAAAGAATCCACTTCAATGGTAAGTGACAAGAACCCTAGTACTAATTCTGGGATAATTGTTATGGGTGAAAACTTTTTCCTGAAGCCCTGCAGTAGATTGTGTTGGCATTAAAGAAAGTAAGCTTAATCTTCCATCAGAATATTTGTCTTCTTTGAGATTTAAGGTTTCTGATAGGACTCTGAAGGCTCACTTTTTTAATTAAAGCAGATTTGAAAGGCAAAATTCCCACTACACACACAAAGAAAAATAAAACTCTTTACTGCCACTCAGCCTGGCTACTGATCACAGTAAAATCTAAGCAGGAAAAGCAAACTCTCCAAAACTCACAGCTTTCTAAGTTTAAACCATACAGGCAGCTTAGTTTCAAATAGTGTAAATAAAGCTTTTTTAGTGGTGAGTAAATTCTTCTTGAGGTTTAATCTAACCAGAGCAACACGGACTGCAGGAATTCCAGTGCAATTCTTTGATGCTAGAGGTTATGTTAAATGAAAAGGAAAGGAAAATACAGATTTGGAACATACACGTTTTTTATTTAGAGATATTAGAGAAGTACTGTTTCTATTCCTACACCTTTCAGACCAGAAGCCTCCAAAAATGATGATTGAATCTACTCTTATTTAGGGAGTAACTAAACTTGCATTTCTCAGGTATTTGATGGTTGCAGAAATAGATGTTCTTGCCCTCTCAGAACTACACATAAAATATCTTTCTAAAATAAATCCAATTTTAAAATAAAAAGGCACTGCCTTTCTTTGGAAATTTCTCATTGTTACAAGTTTATATAGTATTTAGAATCTTTGCTGTGTTAAAACAAGTTATGACACACTCAATGCATGGTTCCTATAAAAGCTGTTGCTTCACAAAACCCTACAGTATAAAATACGATAACCTGTAAAATAATTCTTCTGCTCCCATAAAAAAGGCAAAAATTTTTTTTCTGGTTCTTGTAAACACACAAATTGTTTTCCAGACTTTTATTCGTTGATATATTAGGGCCTTAACTGAAGTGACAGAAATTCTTTCTTTCTTCTCTGTTCCTGTTACTTTTCTTAAAATTCTCTGTGGAATTGATAAACGTATTCCTTCAGTATGATTTTTTTTTTATTTTATTTTACCCCCAAAGTTTAGATATGGTACATAACTAAATACAAATTTTGTAAACCACTGTCGAAGGGAGAGTGACATTAGTCAGCCATTTTTGGGAACCGGTGTTTGACCTTTTTCTTCAGAAAGAATTGAGTAATGAGTTTTGGTCCACTCAGTGAAACTGATAAGAATATCAGAATTATAAACAAGAGAGCTGAGAAAACAGTCTTATTCAGAGATGGAAATGACAAGTAGAAGAGATACAGAGTTCTGACTGTTCCTACATCTTTGCCTGGAAGCTCAAAAAAAGCTTGAAGACAAAATTCCTGAATAGAAATTTTACCAGCATTACTTTTGGCTATTACTGTAATGCTGATTAAAATTACTGTTGTAATTGGATGCAGGGGACTTAAAATGAAGTCTACAATGACAGCTTTTCAATTAATATTTGAATTTGTTTGTTTCATTTTGATTTCTGTAGTGTACATGCAAAAGATATCAACAGTAGTAGTAGGTGAAATGTGTTTCAACAAAACATGCCAGAAATTGATAAATGTGTGTTTATACATGAACCAAAGATAAGTTTAAAGTGCTTGGAAAAAAAAAATAAGCAATGGAGAAAGAAAGAAACAGAGAAGATGGAGAAAGAGCTTGCCATCCTGCCTGGCTGTTGCCCCCCTTCACAGGAAAAGAGTTAACACTCTATTTAAAAATAGTTTTATTAGCTGGTGCAGGTTTTAAGTTTCTTTGTGATTTAATCTTAAATAGACATCACTGAGGATATATCATGGGAAGTATTTACTGAGAAACAAATGGAAAAACTTTTCTTGCAATATGTAAGAAGCTCCTTTAAATCTGATTGATGTTAGCTCTAAAGCACTTCTACAGTCAAGTAAAATAAGAGAGGCTAACAAGTCATAGGAGTCAGAAAGTATTTCATGCTGTGACATGTTCCTGTGGCATATTTATCACACAAAGCTGTATGAATATTGACCTTCATCTGTTATTTTCAAAGATGTTAAGTTTTAAAACTTGAAAAATTGACTAAATGATCTGAAAGGGTCTTCAAAGCTTCTTTCAGTGAATGCATTAGTGTTTAAACAGGTTCTAGGAATACCTGGGGTAAGATTACTGATCTGTGAAATTCTTGTTTGACATAGGAGAAGCTCTGAGATTGTCTTTTTAGTGCAAGTGAACAAAGAAGCCAGACCTTTCTAGATTAAATGGTGTAGCTTTTCAGTCTGTGTCTTTAAATAATCACAGGAATTTAACAGCTACTGCTGTAGCTTTATAGACCGGTTTTTGGGTTTTTTCTACTTACTCTTCTCACCAACAAATCTGCCAGAACTGGTGGGTTTTTATTTACTTCTTTACTCCCTTCTTCTACTATCTTGAGGAGTTCATTTTTTGAAAAGTATAGTCAGCAGTATATTAGAATTAGGACAACAGTGTATTAGTATAGGCCAAAGTAAGTGTTACTTCTTCATTGCTGTAACAAAAATTGTTTAATGTTTTATCACATATTTTCAGACTCTACACATTTTGCAGATTCATTTCAACTTCTGGTTATTAATGTATTTGATGGATTAAGGGAAGTTTGATACAAAGCTAATTCCATGGGTTGTTACGCTGGATTTACTATTCTGGTTTGGGATATGTATTAATATACATTATGGGGTTTTTTCCACAAAGAGTTACATGTGAAATTCCTTGTTCTGATATAGTGTCACTATAGTTCAAATGACAATTGCCAGCCTTTTCTTATACATCATTAAAGTTGAACAGTAGTTCTTTGTGCCCTAAATTTAAATAAATTTAAATAAATTTCCTATTAGAAGGGAATTACTGAAGCAGCTTGATGATGCTGAATGAGATGTCAGGTTTTTAGAGGGTTTGAGTTGACCAGATAAAGGAAACGAGCGTGGATGGGAAAACAGCATACTAAATTCATACTGAAATGGATTTTCTTTTTTATAAGGACTGTGAGCCACTAGCTGAGAGATATGAGTGTGCTTAGTTAATAGAGGGGTAGGCAGACGTGTACTGTCAGATGATAGCCTGATTTGAATGTAGTAGCTGAGGGGTGTAAAATGCACCTGGAATGGCGCCGGTTTTAAGAACTAATTCAGGTTGTCTCTTAGCAAAGAATAGGTCTAAGTCGTTTTAAGTGGTTCCCCAGTATTGCTTATTTTCAGCATTTCATAAAATGTTTTACTGTGTCCTTCAGATACAAATATATGAATGCTGAGAGGCTTTTTTTCCTTCAAATTACTTGATAGTTTTCTCCCCAATTTTATTGGACTTGTTCCTTTTTTAAGGGATCAAGTATGCTTACCACTTAAAAGAAAAAAGGAAACAATTCATGCTTCCTTGCACCTAGTTTCCTCTTCAAGAGAAATTGAGATAACATCCTGCATTCATAAAGGTTGAGTAAGTAGAAGAGCTTAGCCCAAGAAGCGTCCTGTATGTATTCAGAGCTGGAAATAATTAGAGGTAGTCTTTGTGGGTGTCATAGTAGGACCAAGCAATGAATCCTCTTGTAAGAAAAGCTTGCTATTGGGGTAGGTTACTGTACTATACTCTTGGATTTTTAATTAATATTTTGCTATGACACAAATAGTAGATTGGTGGATATGGATACAAGAGCAACAAACAATCTTAGTTCTTTACTGTAAATGTTTTAAATGGTTATTCATTTTATTACAGTAGTAATACTTGGTTGTATTGATACCTATAGGGAATTTAACTTAAAAATATAGGCAGTTACAATCTATTACTTGATCGTTTTCTCAAGTTTCTCCAGCAAAGATGAAAATTCACTTTAAATTTCTACAGATTTATTTTTACATTTAGCTGGAAGAAAAGTACCTTGACTGTGCTGAGTATGAACTTGAGATGCTCATCCAGTGCAAAAGACGGAAAGGTGGAAGCAGGTCAACAGATGTTTTATATGCTTGAAAACTGCTTGGTTATCTTGGGCCATTGCTACATGTGATGAGTGTGCTTAATTCTTTCTATGGATTGTGCTGATTCACATAGATTTTCTACTGCTGTGTTATTTGTAATGGGAACTCTTAATTTCTTTTCTGTGAGCTGTTGGTTCTCTTGTAGTCAAGATACCAGATTCAACTGAAGAACCTAATGTGACTAAAACTTCTCCAAGTTGTTCCAGCACTTTTTTTTCCTTCTTTTTGTTATCTGATACATGAAATAAGAGGGGGTTTTGTGTTACCAGTATAATGCTCTGTAAAGCCACCCTTGCCATTTGGTGGAGGTGAACAAATAGTAAAGAACACTTGGCATTTTTTAGTTCCATTTCAACTTAGAAACAAACAAAATATTTAAGTGAAATGTTACTTCAGCTTGATAGAGGTATCTTATGTGTTTATCAATACTGTATGTTAAAGCAATAAGCAATTTTATTTTCATCAGTACCATTAATAAAAGATAGCTCCATATAACACAGAATGAAATGTGGTATCTGATCAGTTTTGATATCCCAGAAGCAATAGGGATAAAATAAACTTGTTGGATATAGTGACAATTAGGGCTAAAAGAATTTAATTGTTTTAAAATGAAACTTGACCTAATATGGTTGATACTACTTTCATACTCTAAGACTGACAGGCTTGTGATGCTGTTGGTAGGTATTCTTAAAATTGATTACTTCCTTGTATTTGCAGAACCTCTGTATTTAAGTTTTAGATAATTTCCTCATCAGTTGATAGGGTCTTCTATATTTGAGTAATACCAAACTAAGCTTTACTCTTTTTGAAAATTATTTGGGCAAGTTAGTAGAAATATACTTGTGTCTGTGACCTTGTGAAGGTCATCACAAGTTACTGGATTGGATAAATACAAGAAGATGCTATATGCCTTTATCAGCAATTTTGTGATTCAGAGATGTGTGTATATTTGTGAAATTGGAATTCTCTTGAGGTTCAGGGCACTGGGAAAGAGTCTTGCTGCATCATTAGTGAGAATTACATATATGGGAGTGTGAAGGAGTAATATTCACTGTTGTACAACTTAATTAAGTTTGACAAGTTCATGATACTCTACTTGAAAGTAGGAACTCAGTTATGCTTTTATTTCTGGTGTTTTGTCACTGCTCATGCCATAACACCTGAAGCAGTTGTTTCTGTGAGTAGCACAAATGAAGAAGGCTTGGCTTTTGAACAGACAGTTTGCTATTACCAGAGACTGTTTATAACCTTTTCCTCCACTGCCCCCCGCCCCATCCCGCCCCCCGCCTTTTAGCTTTCTGGGTAAACTGAACTGCCTGTATTCAGGTGGTCAGCTAGCATACCAGTGCAGGCCAGCTGGGTGTGAGCATTGCATGGCCAGGTGAGCTGAGTAGAGCTTTGTTTTCATCTGACATGGTTTAACATGGTTTAAAGAGATGTCTTCAGAAATTAGATATAACTTAGTCCACACAGTGTTTAGATTTGCTGTGGGAAATAAGGCTGTCAGGAAACAGGAGCTGTTGACGAAATGGGGTTGAAACTAGCTGAAAAACTATATGGAAGAAGGTATTTTTTTAAGTAAATGAACTAATAAATAAATGGGTGTTTTGGTCATGAGCTTTGTCTCCACAAAACTGTGCTAATAACATGGAGGGAGCACAGTTCATTCAATTTAAATAGACAGTCAGTGTCTGGTGCTTAACCCATAAGTGTATTAAGAAGCTACTTCTTTGTCTTTACTTGCGCTTTATGCCCTTCTGGTTTCAAGGCATGGAGCTAAATGAGAAATTCTTCTTAGCTTATACTATATTTGTAAAGGCAACTGTGGACTTTTGTCCACAGCTGACTTACAGAATATTTTGTGCCTGGGGAATGTTTTGGCAGGGATTGTTTTTTCTCTTTTGTAGGATTGTTAGGAGAGTTTGTGTTCCTCCTTGTTTTAGGAGAGTGGGATCATGAGCTTTTAGGGTGGTTTCTAGTAGAGGAAACAATTTATGATTATCTAGTAATAGGCTTGATGGTTTCTAGAGGAGCACTCTGAGAAGAAGTTATGAAAGCTGCAGAGTGAGGCAGACTTCATTTTCTAAAACTAACCAGGTTCTGTCTCAAAATTTAGAACTGCATTTTAGAAAAGCACCATATTTATTTTCCTCCCTGCTCCCTCACCCCCTTCCTCTTTTACTATTAAAGCCCGCAAAGGTACTTTGCTCAAACTTTCAAATTCAATTGAAGAGGTGACACTGTAGGCAACCTGAAATGAAAAGTATGGCATGAACTGACTGATCTGTATGTAGAATGTAGAAAATATAGGAAAACACACAGTAGTCCAAGTGCTTACAAAATGAAATTGGTTCTTCAGCCAAGTGATCAGCGCCTTGGATTTCATTTTCTTCCAAGCTTTTAAGCTTGTCTAATGTATTTCTAGATCTGTGTTAATCAGAAATCATTTCAACCACAGTTCGGGCTGGGCTAGCTTTCCAGTTGTGTGCAACAAGGCAATTTATCCCTCCTCCCCTCTTTCTCCTTCTCTTTAAACTACAGGTGTTGTTAGTAGCTTTCTTTTTTGCTTTGGATTTGGACTGTTGGCCATAAGCAGTACATGAGAGAGAGCTATGCAGTAGTTTGTAAAAGATTCTGCAATCTCTGTGCCTTGTCAAAGAAGGAAGCATTGCATTAGTTTCAAGATCAAGCATGGGGGGAAAAATATACTTCCAACAAAAACTTCAATGTCCTGATTTGTTAATGGTAATGCCCTAGATCAGAAAGTCAGCCAAGCCTTATGGGCTTCATCCCTAAGCAATGAAAGCTGCCAACTGCTGCTGTAACTGAAGAAATACTGATTTGAATGCTGCCAGATGTTGTATGGGGATGTGCTAATGCTAGCCTAGCAAAAAAAAATTATTTTCCTTTGACAGTCTATAAAATAGTTCATTAAATGGCTACATGTATTTGAAGTTTTTAGAAAAATACATTCCTTCAAGATGATATTTGAGATGCATTGGACTTCAATACTGCCAGATGAAGTTTATGACCTTTTTCATGTAACAACAGGGTATTAGGTTTTACGTAATAGTGTTTTCAGAGAAAACCATAAATCCTTTCTATGAGCTACTTTGTAACCTCTCTTCTTAAATGTGCTTGGGAGAGACATAAAGTTATTCACTGAAGGAATTTCTTTACAAAATGGTAAATTTTATTATGGTCTTAACAGCTGAAGCAGTAACATGCTGCAAAGGTTTAAAAAATGTCAGAAAATAAGTGTCATGGAGAATATATGCAGCTTCAGCAATAAAGTACTGCCCTGTACATTTTTCCTGTGGTATTTTTTGCAATGACAAAGAACTTGTGTTATAAACTTAGGTCCACTAAAAAGGAGTTGTGCAACTTCTGTTTGCAGATGAAAATGAGAACAGATGCTTCTGAGATAATTAATCTGTTTTCTTGCTTTGTGTGTGGTAAAAAAAATGTCAGACTTCTCCATTAAACTCCTTTTGGGGGAAAAGTGGATTGGGCTCAAGGTGGAAAATTGGGAGATAGAGAAAAACGAGTCTTTAAAAAACCTAACTTGTGAAAAATGGAGGGGTAGCTACTAGGAAATGAAACTTTTCAATGTTTATTCAACAGCCTGGATATCCCACATTGTTGATGAAAGTACTGTTTTAATGGCTCTTTTGCCATATGACTTAAGTTTTCTTTGGACAAATTTATTTGCTTCTAGTTAGGAAGGCAGTGCCTTGAGGCCTTTCTTATTTTACAAAATACGTAATTACAACTGCTTAAGAACTTTTCTTTGATGGTCCCTGATGTGGCGGAAAGAAGACTGGGTTCTTTTCAAATTAGTACTGTCTTTATACAGACTTTTAAAGTATGAATTCTGATCTTTCTTTATGCTATAAGGGAAGATATGAAAAAATATTTTTCTGTCTTTATGTGGACTGGCTTTTCTTAGAAATCCTAATTTGAAATGTGTCCCCTCTTTTTTTTTTTTTTTTTTTTTCTTCTTCCCCTTAGATTTGAGTTCTGTGAACCTGCCTTTGTGGTTGGTAATTGTTTGGAAATAGCCTCAGACAGTCATCAATATGACCGGATTTACTGTGGAGCTGGAGTCCAGAAAGACCATGAAAACTACATGAAAATTTTATTGAAAGTTGGAGGCATTTTAGTAATGCCTATAGAAGATCAGGTGACTCAGTGACAATTTACCCTTTTTGTCTTCTAATATGAGATTTATATATTTAAGAAATATAAAATTTAAGGAATGCTTTTAAATGTATATTTGACTAAGTTAATGTTCAGCTAATGATATCTTGATTCAGTGTATTGTTGCAGTTAAGCAGATATTAATCTTTTTAATGAAGTCTTGAACTTTTTTCCCCTTAAACTTGTAGGAAACCGTCAATATTCTACTTCTAACTAAGTCTGTTTTTTACTATTTTCTGTGTGTTATGTCAGTCCCAGAACTGCTTTGAAATCTTTCCACCACCCAGGCATTTTCAATCAGTACTTCAAAACAAAGAAACCACTCTCTAAACCAGGAGAATTCATTTCAGAGAAATACAAAAGAACTTATGATTAGTGGGAGATTGTAAGGGGAGGAAAAAAAAAGAATGAAGGAAAAAGTACTACTTCATTTCCAGCACTTTTCATTGTTACTTTTCCATGTTAGATTTAATGCTTTTCAGACAGGTATATTATTTTAATAATGCTTCGCACTTTTATCGCTTTTCATCCTTAGACCTCAAAAGGCTTTACAAAGGTAAGCATTATTCCCCCTGTTTTACTAATAGGGAAATTGAGAAAGACCGATCATGTGACTTAAGTTGATATACTCCTAAATACAGATTATTACTAAAATGCTTGTTGATAAGCATGCTGGTTACTTTACTTTCCAAAAATAATTACCTCATTATCTATCTGCTTTCTTAAAATACCAAAGGGATTCAAGCATAGCCTTCGTGGTTCAGTTCCATAAATACTTTATTCATTTGACTAACATACTGTCAGTTGAAATTGATGGAATCCAACTTAAATATAGTCTCAATTTAAAAGAAAAAGTGTGATTATTTCTCCCTTATATACAAAGGGAGCTTTGTATAGGGGCTTAGAGCATGTAAGGTGTGAGGAGCAGCTGAAAGATTTGGGTTAATCTGGCTGGCAGGGAAACAGCAAAGGGAATGTTTAATTCCCAACTTAGCTTCCTAAAGGGATGGAGAATTTACCTGGCAGACAAGAGACCCGTTCTCCTCACAGGGGTGCAGCATACTGAAAGAGTATGGCAGCGAGGGAGCTTTGTGCTACAAGTAAGGAAGATAGTTTTTCATCATGAGAATGCTTGAGCGCTACAGCAGGTTGCCTAGACAGGTTAGTGAATCTCAGTCCTAGATCTATCTTACCTTAATCGGAAAAGCTTCTGATCTAACTTTGAAGTTGGCCTTGTTCAAGGAGGAGGTAGGATTCCAGCAGTTGCTTCCAATCTAAAGTATTCTTTGTTTTTTTGGAAAAACGAGAAAAAAACCAGAACTTACCTTGGGCCTTAGTTTTCCAGCTGCATCTCTTCCCATTACCAAAAAGCCTTATTCATTACTCTAGTGACCAAGTAATATTTCAAGGAGTATCAGAGTCCTTTCTGTTCATAAAACAGCCTTAATAAATCAATTTTGAAGCAAAACAAAACAGTAGTGTGTTTGAGCACCAATCTGAATAGTATTGAGTATGACAAAAATATAACCACTGATTTATTTTGGTTTTGTTTTCATGCAGCTAACACAAATCTTGAGAACAGGACAGAACACCTGGGAAAGTAAAAATATCCTTGCTGTTTCATTTGCTCCACTAGTTCAGCCAAACAGAAATGACAACGGCAAACATGACACTGTGGGACTGCGTAAGTGCCTTTTGTGCTCGCTCCCTTTGGCTTGCAGGGTTGTTATAGTGCCTCATGGTGGAAGTTGAGAGGCTATGCTATAGAGACATACATTTTAGCAAACCAGTAGCTCAGTGATATGTTTTTGTGCTCCCAGTGTGATATGTTTTTGTGCATGTTTTGTGTTGTTAAACAATTAATATCCTGAATTTAAATGATACAGTGTTTCCAGCTTTCTTTACCAGCCTTCCTTTCCTTTTAGGTTCAGCTTCATTATAGCAAAGTATAGATAAAATAGTAAGCTAATATTAGGTCTGTGATAGTGCTAACTTTCTCATGGTCTAGCAGAGAAAAATATTTTCATTTTCTCTTCCCATGGAAATGGAAGGAAGAGTGCTGAACTGCTGCTGTGGTATGATAGACTGTGAATAACCTGTGTGTGCTTGTGTCTGTTTGCAACAGATCTAGTCATACCTAGCTGTATGTTATTAGTCATTGGGGTTGTCTTTCTACCTGCAATTCTTTGAGTAGAGGTAGTAAAGGTATTTAGGAAATACTTGAAAGCTGCCAAGGTGGTAAGGTAGGATGATAAGGGGAAAGGGAAAAAGGTGGTAGAGAAAGGTGTGGAATTGAAATTTTCTGTCAAAGTAGTCAGGGGTAGAAGTAGAATAATAACACAGAGCTTCAGTAGCATGTGAGAACTTAAATAAACCCAACAAAGAGCCTCTTTTGTCTCTTATTTTGTTTTGTTTACAAATAACCAAAGGGTACTGTCCCCTTTTTGTGTTTCCTGCCTCCTATGCTTATGTTTTAACTGTATAAGCCCTTCAGGAGTCCAGGCTGTCCTATTGGGTTACATTGCCTGTAAGTGCTTATCTAGCTATTAATTTTGACAGTTCCTTATTATAGTTACCTTACTTTTTTAATTCAAAGTATGGAAGATCTTCTCCTTTATGTAACCTATTTCTTTGCAGGAATAATTAATTTTGGTTGGTTTAACACTTACTTTTTTGATACTTCAGAAGTAATTTCCTGAAATTAACTTGTTGATTTTTTTCCTCTGTTCCATCTATAGTAGATAGGCTGTATCATGTCTAACAGTGAAATACAGAGGATGCTAGTCAAACTTTGGTCTTACTATGATTCTATACAGTCTAATTCCCTAGAACAGAAGAGGACTTTCTATCACCATTCCTAAATTTTCAGAAAGTAAGTAGTGCAGACCATGGGCATTCAGAGCTGAACAGTAGTACCATAAAGGTGTTTCTTGTGTTACAGTTTCAAAATAACAACCAAATGTGGTACTGAGTTGGCACTGTTTAAAAGAAAAAAACCTAACATTAGAGGCTTGAAGGTGCACTGTAAAATGAGATCAGCAACCTAGGCTTCTTTCCGCTACTCAGGCTGATCTAGTGTTATCTTGAAGCTGAATAAATAGAAAAATGGAATGCATCTAGCAAAGTTTTACATTGGAGCAGGATGTTAACATGGTTGCATAGCTTCATGCTCAATTTAGTGTGTGAAGAAAACTTGTCATGACCCACAGTATGTACTTAAAAACTCTGTCCAATCATGAGCTTAAACATCGCTGATAAATCACAGGGATTATTTTTATTGACAATTTTTTTTATTGTAATGAAACAAAAAGATGAAATTTCTTGGATTCAGTTAAATGTTACTGTGTTTTTCAACAGAGAAGATCACTAATAAAAACAAAATTGAGTTGTATTTCTTGGTTGAATTGGCTTAAGACCATGAACATCAGTGGAACTTAAGGCTAATTCTGTTACTTGTAGTCTTCTCTAGGTGCCCTCCTGAGTAGTTCTTACTCAGATTTCCTATTAGTCTGAATAGGAAGACTTTCTGAGTGCCTTACTGTAGGACTTCTTAGCTGACCTTCCTACCTAGAACAGAAGTGCAGGAGCTTTAGGTCTTACCATAATTCATGAAATATGAATTGCTGGTAGTTACTAGTTATAGCTTATGATCTTGGATGTGATTGTGAGGAGCTTACTTTGTCTTTAAATGCTGTTGTCTTCAGAATAAAATAGAATATAATCATGCATAACTAGCACTAAAAACTATCTGGTTGGTTTATGTTACTTTATGGGATAGGAAAGCTGAGCACGTACTGCTTTTACACCTTTTTCAGGATGCCGCACTTCAAAATTTTGTTCCATCCTTTTTTAAAGGAAATAATTTTTTTTCTTTTGATTTTATGAAGTCTCTCTTAACACAGTTCTGTAGCTGGGCTTGAATGCCTGCCAGTCCATTGCTACATCTTTATATACCTTCTGCTTGCATTTATTATAGCTGGCATACAATCTGCAACCGTGGCTTGTTTCACCTGAACTTATAAATGTGATCTGGATGCTTAGTTAGATAGGGCTTTGTTCTTGAATTTTGAACTCAAATTAAATAAATGGGAGTTTTTTGGTGGTTTGTGCAGGTTTTTTTGTATGGTTTGGTTTGTTTTTTTGTTGTTTGGTTTATTCTTTTAGCATTACCTGAAATCAGTATTATCAGTCCTAAAAATTCTTTCTGTCTCAGACAAAGCAGCAAGCCTGCAACTGAAATCAGTGTATGAAACAATAGATTTTTATTTTAACTACATCAGAAGATTTTTTTTTTTAAGCTGAATGGAATATTTGGAAATGTAATTAAAAAAATTATTTCTTCACTAACTTCTTCCTTGCTGTAGTCCCCATTAATGTTACGCTGTTTTGTACAGAAAGAAAAGTGACAAGCAAGAAAGTTGAACATGCTGCAGCTTTGGTTGGCGTGCTTTTTTGGATTTGTTTTCCTTGGAATTAGCCATCTGTAGCTCATCTCGGGCAAGTCTCCACTAGCCCAGCAATACTTTGTCATCACCTGCCTGTCTGTCATTGGAAAACATGAGGGTTTTGGCTTTTTTTCTTACTTGTTTTTTGGGTTTTTTTGTTTGCTTGGAGGGGTTTTGTTGTTGGGTTTTTTTTAGTTTTTTTCCCTTCAGTAATTGAGTAATTTTGATTTCTGCTGGAGAGGTATGGATGGCTTACATAGTTGGTCAGCTGTGAAGTAGACATGACCCTCCTTCACCAGTTAGATTAAGTACGAAGGAGGAAAAGCATTGTGAGTGGAAGGAGGAGACAGAAGAAAGGCACTTGCCTAAACAAATGTGACACGGGTAGAAATTGTTTTCCCACAGCAGGACCTTAACAGTGCTAGCAGTAGGTACCAAGACTTGCCAGGTGCTAAAAGGTGGCAGTATTTGTTGTATGATTTCTTAAATTTATTTTAATACTCTGTTCATGCTTTCTACTTCTGTTGCACATCTGTCAAAAGACTTCTTTGTTTCTTGGACTGTGACCCAGGTTTTGTCAAGGTGGCTCTATCTAGCCTTGTTTCATTTGCATTTTGTATCATGTGCTAAAGTTTCAAATGCTTTTTGAATGTTTTGGGTTTTTTTTTTACTAGAGGGAAATTTCGCTTAGTGTAACTTCCTTTTCTTTTGTTATAGCTCCATGTGCTGTTAGGAACCTCCAGGACCTAGCTCGAATATATATCAGACGCACTCTTAGAAACTTCATAAACGAGGAGATGAAAGCCAAGGGTATTGCTCAGAAGGCTCCTCCAAAACGCAAACGCAGAAGATGTCGTAGACGCAGGATTAACACCTATGTGTTTGTTGGTAATCAGCTCATTCCTCAGCCTCTAGATAGTGAAGAAGATGAAAGAATGGAAGATGATAACAAAGAGGAGGAGGATAAAGATCACAGTGAGGCCTTGAAGCCAGAAGAGCCTCCCCGAAATCTGTTGAGAGAGAAAATTATGAGTCTACCATTACCTGAATCTTTAAAAGCATACTTGACCTATTACAGAGAAAAATAACTTGTTTTAAGTAGAAATAATGCCTACTGATAGTTCCTTTATTCTTGAAAATGTAGCATTTATTAAGAAGTAGGTGGACAAATTATTATTAGTCTTTCATCAAGACTGAAGTACAGCGATAAGTGGTAACTTGTCTCTATCTTGTCTTTGCTACAAGGAAGACTTGCATCGACAGTAGAATCCCTTTTTAAAAATCTATTTTTCTTTAAATTTTGAAAATGCTGTTTTAACTCTGATAGAAATATATATTCCATTATGCAGCACTAATCAATATTTTGCATGGTAAGTCTTTTTTGATCCCTAACAGATTTGTATTGATAAAAGGATGAGTGAAATTTTATATATGCTAAATAATTGGTTAAACATGCATCTGACTTGATGAGCAATTTGTCTGTATTTATTATTATTAGGGAAACATTTTAAACATGCAGACACTTATCCTCTAATGTCCAAATCAGACCCTTTTAAAGTTTATTTTACTATGGCTTTGTTGCAATCATTATTACAATGTTGGTATAGATGTATTCCAACAACACAAGTGCAATAAATGTGTACAGACACTGAATGAGCTGGCTTTAGTGAAATATGAAAATACAAGTTCTGAAATGTCAGATGACCCTGCTACTTCTGCGTTAATCTTTTGCCAAAAGATCTTGAGACAACTAACAGCTTCTCTCAGAGCCTTAAACACTGTATTGAATAAGAGGCAAAGCGATGCTTACTTCAGCTCTGCTTACACTTCGCTCCATTCTACACTGTTAGTATTTCTAACTAGAGGCAATTCCTCATTTGTGGGAAGTTTAGGACAGTATGTTTTGTTTATTTCTACAGCTCACAGTATTGACTCAAAAAGTTTGGTAATACAAGATTGTAATTTAGATCTCAGTCATCTATATTTACTGCTTTTAAATAGAGGTAGCATTTCAACAAGGTTTAGTTTGTATTGCTTATTGGGATAGCTATAATAGTAGAAGTTAGAATTTGTTCCGCAAATGCACTTTAGTAAGTGAATTTTATACTTAACATGCATCTCCAAGAAGGTGGACTTGTGCTAGCCTATATTTTATTTCTGAGCATGGTTCTTAGCACAAAAATATTTATAAAATCATATGCATCTTCTGGAAACCTAAGAGTAGCAGTGCAACTGTGGGGACCCACAACAGTGCTGATTTAAATCCTTCTATGATTTTTCCTCTTCTAGTTGTGAAGTTACTTGCAGTTCTCATTTTTAACTTTGCTTTTACCATCTTAATTTCTTCATTCTGTTGTAATGTAATCATGAGGGTAAACAGTTTTTTAAGAACTTGGCATGATATGCTTTAAAAGCCACAATCATTGGAAATGTATGCCTGTTGGACCCAATGAAAAACATTCCTATTGAAATATCCCATATGACATGTTTAATAATAATGGTGATACTTTTTTTTTGTGGAAAACAATTAGCAAAATAATTGCATCTTTCTAAAGCAGTAAATGTTCTTAGTTCAAGTATTTATAACCACCCAATATTCATATGGTCTAGCAGTCCAATAGTGACTTCCAAATACTTTAGAGTTTTACTGTATCTGAGAAGGAAGATAAGACACAATCCCATGATGCTGACTCTTTATGGTGCATTTCATGCTGTAGTCCCTGTTTTTTAAGGTACATCATAGTAATGTTTAAGTGGAACTTCATGGAGGCCTGTTGTACCAGCATGTGGAGTTACTTTCCGCAATATATTTATTATATAAGTAAACAAAAGTATTTGAAATAAATATTCTGACTTTATTTTAAAAGCAGGAAAACCTTATTAGAAAGTTTTCCAAAATAATGATACTAATAAAGTAATCGTGATGCTTCAGCTATAGGAATTGAACATAATCTTGTTTTAAATGGGTTATTTTAGATGGAGGTTAAATAATCTGAAAGTTTGAAATGTTTGTCTCTCCTGTTCTTGGAATCTACATCTATAAGCTTGAGAGATTACTAAATATTACTTAAGTACTTTAAGGACTTTATACAGGATGCTTTTTGAGAATAAATTTCTGCATTCTTTCACGCCTGTATACTTGGAAAAATGGACAGTGGATGACTTGACATGATTCTTCAGTATGTAAGTTTTTTTTGGAATCACTGAAAGAGAATGTTTCTTCTGTATTTTATATGTGGATTTATTTTACACTCTTGGATTTATATTTACATAAATAAAAAGGTAGAAACGCAAAATTAATTAAAACTTAATTTTTGCCATCTCACTTGATGATGGGGACATTGTTGCAATAAAACGGTTTTTTGTGGTTTCTGCTTGCTTGAATTTCTGTGTTTATGTGGAAGTATTTTGACTTATTTGGAAATTCAGGTACCAGTTTGTTCGTAATTAGGTCGGTAACCTCTTAATAAAGGCTATTCTTGAACTTCAGAAATACATCTCCATGCCAATTTTTGGATTTTTGCAAAAGTTGAAAGATGAGATGTTATTCATGACACAGGAAAGCTGTTTTGGGCCCAGCACTACTTTTGAAGTACTTGTGTGTAGAGTTTCCCCTGGAGAGCCCAGAAGCTAAACTTATATACCCAAGAACAGTTTCATGGCTTGGGTTTTTTTCCAAATACAGAGGGTTTTTTTCATCCTCAACTGAGTAGCTATCTCGGTCAAAATAAATAAGGAAAATTTGGAGGTAAGAGCCGCAGGGGAGGGTGAGCAGCTAGTTAGTCACACATCCTACTGAAACTCCTGCTTGGTACAGCCTTATTTGATTACCAATTAGAGGAAAGGTACAAGGTGGGTAGGCTGGGCTGAGCAGTACAGTTGTGGTCACTGTAAGGAAGGATGTGATGAATTGGAACTTTCAGAGGGTTTTATCTTCTTTGGCATGGAGGCGGACCCAAGACCAATGCAGTCTTTTTGCAAGACCTGAATTTTTAATTTCATGTCATTCATGAAAAACTCAGCAGCTGCCTCCCAAAAAGCTTGGGAAGCAGTTTTCCTTCAAATGAACCTGAACAGCTCTGTTCAGCTGAGCACTGTTGCTTGTTCAGGTGCTGGTAACTTTGGTTTGTGTTTTTTGGTTTTTATTTTTTTTAATCCTGTGATTTTTCTCTAAACTTTTAAGTGCATCTTTACCTGTCAGCTTGAAAGCAAATAGGGAATGTAATCAAATGTGCTATGTTCTGATTAAAGCTGTTTTAACTCATTAAATATTAATCCGTATCTCCTCGAGTGTCTCCTTCCATCATTCATTTAATTGAGTAAAACTGAAGGTTTTGTGTGATTTACTAATCAGTTATAAAAGATAAAGGAGCTGTGTGCTGTGCTCTTAGAGGTGTATACTGAACTTCACTTTAATGAGCTGCTACTTATTTTGACAATGCTTGAATCATGTATGAGGTGTTTTCCATAAACTTATTCTGAGGAGGTCATTGGAGCGTAACTGGAACAGTGAGGCTTTTAAGATGTATGTTTCTTGAGATCTTTTAGTAAAATTAACTTCAGCAAAATCTGGATGGCTGGTGAGATAAATGCCCACCTCTCCTGCTTCTGTAGCTTCACAGTGTACACACATGTCAGCCTCTTGAATTACTCTGTTCAAACAAACCTGGCTTGTTTAGCCACAGGCTTGCACCATGTTTATGTTCAGTATGGAAGCAAGAACCTAATTCTGATTTATCAATGCTTTTCAATGTGATGGTAACATTTTCTTTCTGGAGGCTTCTGATTGTCATCCTTTGTATTCTGTGATGCTTTGAAGAGACTTGTGAGCAGACCTAAGGGAACTTACACATCCCTGTTAAAGCTTTAGCTCTAGCCTGCGAGCTAGAAATCTATGTAGTACCTTGCCAAGATATTTTGCAAAATACTTCCATGCTGGAGAGAAGCAAAAGCACTGCAGAAAGCAATGCATTGTTTTTTCTCACTTTTATGCCATGCATTCATGACCAGCCATGGTGATCGTAGGATGAAGAGAACAGAAAGCAAAACTGTAAGTCTCAGTACGTGCTAAATGCTGGGAGGCTTGGGGTTTTTTTTTTGGTTTGTTGGTTTGGGCTTTTTTTGTTTTGATTGGGGTTTTTTGTTTTGATTGATTGGGTTTTGGTTTGGTTTTGGTTTTTTTTTTCCCAAATGAGCAATTTTTTGCCTGTTTGGTAGCCTTTTTGTCCTGACTGAAAAATAAATTTATTAGGGTTTCCTACTGCTCTGCTCCTTCCTTGACTGTGCTACCATGAGTGGTCTCCAGAAACTGAGTAACATTCCTTGCAGGCAAATAGAGTGTATACAGAGTTAAATTGCAGTTCTTTCTTATAGTAATACGATTAAAATTGTAGCATGTTCATTTCATTCATCACTTCATTTCTAATCCTTCTCTTAGTTATGCTCAACCTTCCTTTGTTTCCTCTGAGTGTTAAATCCACAGCTTGCAACTGCTAGAGAGGGTAACAGTTCTGTGCCTCTGACATGCATGGGTGGAATATTTTGTTGATGTTGCTGGTTCCTTCTCACCCTACTGGCATCACTTTGGGGGTGATGTGCTTTGGATGATGTGTTCTTTTGCATCTTCGTTATTCTGCATCTTTGGCTTTATTCAGGTTACTTCTGTATGATAATCTGCATGTTAGATACTATATTTTGTTATCCCTAAAACCAGTTTTTTCGAGCTTTGGGTCTGCAATTTTTGTACAGCTGTGGGATCTCCGGTACCAAGCACAGCCTACATCTTGTCACCTCTGTTGCCTCCTGTGTCCCCACTTCTCAGGGCCTCTGCTCTCAGACCAGGGCTGCATTTTCTGCACTGCAGCATTGTGTGAGAATGATAAATACCTTGTTCAGCCAACAATAATGACATGTTACTGTTACCTGTATAAATCTAGGCTTATACCACACAAAAGTAAACATGAGTGAAGAGCTACCTATAGACAACAGGTCAACTAGATAGGCAGTGAAGCATTTGTCCTGCCACAGGCAATGTCAGTACCATATGTGACAGGGCTGCACAAGGATGAAAACAACCTTTGATATCTCTCTTTGACTCAGTGATCTAAAAGCACTTTTTAGGGTTGCGACAGGAGCAGGGATAACGGAGAGACAATTTGTACAGGGGAAGTGACTGGTAAATAAACAGTAGTGACAGATCAGTTTATATAATAAAAAAAAATAGCTGCAAGTGTTGATTCCTCTTTCAAAATCTTTTATTTCTGCCATTTCCCAAGTCTGTACAATCTGTAGTCTTTGTGTATGTTAGTTTGGAGGGAGATTTTGCTCTGTGTTTTAACCACTTTAAATGTCTGGTTTTAATCTTTCTAAGCTTATTGGCTTGGCCTTCAGCTTTTCTCTTAACTAAGTGGCACAGTGCAATTTTGTGCTGTAGACAGTATAATATAATAAACAATTTTTGTACTGTTTGTTCCACATTTAACAAATTCCCTAACATCGGCTTTCAGGAATCTCTTAACAGTAGCACCCTTTTTAGATCAACAGCTTACAAAATTAAATCTCTTATTGGTGGCATTTCATTTGTTTTAGCTTGTTTTTCTCAAAACTTGACATGTCTATCTTCTATGAAATAAAAAGTACATCCTTACAAAATGCTTTTTTACTTTGCTGAAGGATTTTATTGAAAACAGTGTATGTAATCAAGAACACCAAAAGAGGGCAGCATTGTTGTTTGGGAGGCTTAAATGCTGGGTGGTGACAACTGTTAGGAAAGACCAATAAAATATCTACATTGATGTTTTTATAGTGGAATATTTCTTTGAGTAACTTCCTTAGATACATGTATATATTTGGAAAATGTCAGAAGAGTCTTTATGATGATTCCAAATAATTTTCTGACTTTTCTGTTTTAGGTGTATAGTATAATGGAGTTCTTTCTGAGTTGTGCTTTAATCGAGACCATTCCAGAATTGATGATGTGGATAAACCCGTTCATTCATAAATATTCAATGTACCACACTGTAAAAGGGTCTGTAAGGGTTTGACTAGCTGTGTAATTGGGCATTAGATGTCTTCAGCTGCCAAAGTTGTTTTGGACTTCCTACTAATGCTTACTTGAGACCATATGTTCTGAACTGGACATTTGGACACGTGAGGAAAGCACAGCTGTGCAGAAAACTGCCATGCAGGGCACACTCCTTACCTGTGCATGACTGATAGACCCATGTAATGCCGTAATCGGCTGCTGCTGTTCCTGCTGTGCAGTGCTGCTGCTCATCTGCTTGGAGCAGAGGCATGGGCTGGAAGGGAGGCCACAGTTGTGAAATTATATACATTAAATGTTAAGCCTGGCCCTAGCAGGACAACATTTATCAGAGAAAGAGGTGCATCCTGAGAGAAAGCATTTCGGATCAGTGCTTGCTGCTTGGGGTTCTAACAAGGGGTTTTTCCCACTTCAGATATTCTAGCTGTGTCACAAACAGATCTTCGTCCTACCTTCAGCGTTTGCAGCAACACCACTCTAGCTGTCCAGCAAACTGGCAGTTTTTTAGTCCTGAGCGTTTACAGTCTCTGGCTGTTGCTGATTCACTTTTTGAAAATTGGTCAAAATATGAAATGGTGGCCAAAAAAGCAAGTGTCATATTTAAAGCATAAGGCAGATCTATCATACCATTTCCACTCTTGATCTCAGCTTTGCTAATGCTGCCAGTGCTGAGATGAGCATTGGCAACAATCTTCCTTGGATGCTGTGTCAACTTTTCTTGAAAAAAACCCAAAACCAAACAAACAAAAAAACCCTCCACAAACAACAACAACAAAACCCAGCATATTTTCAAACTGTTTTAATGAAGGACACAAATACTGATTGTTAAAAGGCCAGAATGAGGATTTGAGTGGATGCAAAGGTTGGGAGGCTTGTTAGTCCAAATAGCACAAAGTGACTCTAAGCAACGTGCTGAGATGTGGGAAATGGGTAATGAGCTGTCTCCTCATGAAAACCTCTAATGATTCATTCCATAGCTCTTTTTTTTACTCTCAGACACTCTCCAAAGTAGGGGTTGTGTGAATAAGTTGTAGAAAGCTGTTATGGTATCATCATTTTAAGATTCTAAGTATCTGCACTAAGTGACTTCTCCATATCCAGAAACCAGGATTTTAGGTTTTGTTTAATCCTTACTAAATCTTAAATCTTTTTAATGATGACATGCAACTCCACGACCTTACCTCACCTGAAGAAATTTGGTTTAAAAATTGAACAGGCTAATTATTTTCCCTTTGAGCAGAGAACTAGATTTTTTGGGGGGGAGGCAGTGGGGGAGGGATAGAGGGAGAAGGGGAGTGATGATGATATGATAGTAACTTAAGATTTAATAATAAATTCTGATATACCTGTTTCTCTTTAAACGCAGTATCTCCTTTTGTTGCTATTAAAGTCACACCAATGTCCTCTCTGCAGTGGTGGTTGCAGTAACTGTGGTGAGACAGGTCCAGTTCTGTCACAGTAACCTTACTGGTTTTATCCATTACTGATCTTTCACTATGTATCTAACTTGTGGGCTCCAACAGTCCTAATTGTAAGCTACTGCCTGTATAAAATGCTGGGAGGAGAATGTCATCTCTAGGAGCTATTCACACATAAAATGCTGAATTCCAGTCAAAAATTAAATTATCTTTTTCAGGCAAATAAATAACAAAGAATTTGCAAATCATATAAGCAAAGGTCCACAATGGGGTTCAAGTGTCCAGGTGCCTCTTGAGGCACCTCAACTAAAACTTTGTATGTCCATAGCTTCTTACTGCTACACTTCTGCTGAATTAGGCCTCAGAGAAGGTGGATGAAGTTATCACAAGCAGCACAAGATATTAGTGCAAGTGTACTCAGAAAAACAGGAAGGCAAAGGTTTTCAATTAAAGTTCCTTTGTGGCCAGTAAGAAATCTAAATTCCTTTTTGGAAGAATTTATAGAAGTGAATGGCAACCATCTTTTCCTCTCTTAGGCTTCAATATATGGGTTTGATTTTATTAGTTCCCATGTCATCATGCTGACCGTTGTGAATCCCACAGTGTTCCCCACAAGTTGCCAGATATGCGTGGTGGACAGGTAGCAGGACATCAGGTCTCACTTCATCTATGTAACCCTTCAGGGACAAAGAAGCCACAGAGTAGTGGCTGTTGGTTTCTCTTAGTACTACAGAGAAAAATGTGTATTTGCTAACATGTGCTTTATGTTAGGTTCAAATCTTTTTTTTTTTTCTCTCTCCAGAAATGATAGCTTTTGTAAGGCAATTGCCTTCAGTGATGCAGCCTTGCTTTGCTGCTAAGCTGCTTGAGATTTCAGGATCAATATTAAAAAAAGAAAGATTGAAAAGGCTATTGAAAATGTTTGGTCACAATAGAGAATGGCAAATACAGCAACTTTTTTTTTTTTTTTTAAAAAGCTTTGTGTCAAAGCAGTTTCCTAATTAGAGCTCAGGGATATGGCTAAGAACAGATGATAAAATCTTTAATGAAAATAGCTGAATAGTAAGCTTCTTTATTTGACATCTTAAAAATAAATATTTTAGAAACTTTCCCTCTTTAAACAGAATAGATATTTCTGACTTGGATTTTATCTATAATATTGATGTGTTAGCATTTACAAATATGTATTTTGACAAAAAGTAGTCAGGAGTAACTGAAAAAAAAAAAATGAAATCCTCATTATATTCAAGTCAATAGGGACTCTTCTGTTGTCTCCTGACCGCAAACAGATAAAAGATAGCACATATGTAGAGATTTGAGGGTGGAGAGGAGGAGGAGGAAGAAAGGCCACCCAAAAGGTATTGGTATGAATGCAGTGACAGTCACTAAGTGCTGATTTGGGCACCAGTTCCTGCTTCCTGCAGGGTCTGGCCAACCCCTCCTCAGACAGGGCTATCCATGACCACCCCATCTCCCACCAGGATAGCATGTTTCCTTTGAGGGAGCAGAGAAAACGTTAGAAAACTGTTCCTGTAGTAATTCAACTACTGAGGAAAGAAAGTGCTGACATTTGCACTTTCTTCATGAGGAAGGAGCAGTACAAGCCTCTTATCAGATGAATGCTCAGCCCTTTCAGTCTCAATGAAGATAAATGGTGAAACACAATGAAATACCGTGTTCCTAAAACTGTATAGTTTTGGACTCACCTTCCAGCTTTACTTCAGCATATTTTTTTTTTAACTGAATACTCTCCCTAGCCCTTGCAGTTCCCTTGTCCCCAGCCTGGATTTTGGGTCTCACAGATTGAGAGGGAGGGAGAGAGCTTAATGCATATTCCATGCATAACCTTAAATCTGCAGTTAAGGGGCTGACTGGAGATTGGGAAAGGGCTGCTGTGGAATAGCGTTTTGGTATGGGCATAGCAGGTGTCTGAAAGATGTAGATGATCTATACTGTGATCCAAGGGAATAATATTAATTTCCTCCGAAGATGCTAGTCTATTTCCATGCAAATGCAAAGCTGAAAACAAAGAGCTTGTCTCTAAAGTCTTCTTCAGTCTTAAAATGTTGCCTGGCAGTAGGAGCATTTTTCATCTGTAGGCAACATGTCCAAAAGTTAGGGAATATTATGCAATGCTAATGCTAAAACTGTTGAGATCTAACCTGTTTAGTGGATCTAGCCACAGACTTTGAATTCTGCCAGTAGATCTGGTAAAACAGCCTGTCTTAACAAGAGTGATGCAGGAAATCTGTGGAGAATGGAAGATTCCTTCCCTGGTCTGTTGGTGACCATACAGGTCATTAGCCCATGCCTCAGTTTACCCATTGGGACAAAATGCTTTGTGACACTGAACCCCCTTGGCAAATGCTTTTACCAAGAGGACTTCTTCACTATAAGAATCATTTTAATATTTAAATGAGACTTTATGATTCTGGCTCTAGGTCCTCATACAGAACAAACCAAGTCAATGAGATGCTTTCCTCCTGGTTTCTTATTGGGAAGGAACAGGGAAAGGCAGCAGTGAAAGTTATAATAAGCAAGAGAGGGGGATTACCTGCCCAGGCTGCAGAGAATGTGGTGTAGCTTTTACGCTCTGAATCTAGATAGCTTCTTGCTAGTCACCACCTGAGATTAGTACTATCTCAGAGGAATTTTGAAAGCAGACTGTGTTTGGCAGCTCTTCTCTTGCAAGAGAGTTTGGCATCAGTAATATTTGCCCCCTTTCCCTGTAGGCATGTGCACAGCTGAATTGTCCAGCCTGGCTCTTATTACTTTTCAGGTGAGGAGAAGCTCTTCCTCTGCTTCTCTTTTCCTTTGAAAAGTCTCTGCCTGCTGGCATGCAGACACCTTCCTCAGACATTACCACAGGTCAAGGTCGTTGCTCCGCTGAGTTTCAGAAGAGTTCTGAGGAAGGGTCAGACCACAAGTGATTGCCTGAGTTGGAAGAGTTTGAGTGACAAGAAGAGCCTAGTCCTAGCGGGACCTCCAAGCAGAATAAAAAGCAGCAGCAGAAGGACAGAAAATTGTTTCTTTAAATGAGAAGTGCTTGTTTCCTGTACCATGTGGCTGCATCACTCAATGGCCGGGTGCCCTGGCTGAAGAAAAGAGCTGTATGCTGTGGTAATATACATAGTTGGAAACATCTTCATGCATGAGGAAGCTGAAGCATGTTGGATGGAAAGCTTTAGGCCTCACTGTACAGTTGCTGGTGGAAGAGGCTGATGCGCATTTGAAGGTTTGGGATTTGGTGGCTCTCCTTGCCAGGATAATTTTTTCTCCGCTCACAAGATAAGCCTCCCACACTGTAGTTTTTAAACCAAACTTCACCGTACAGCCAGTAATGGCAGATGGTTTTCAGCCTGATTGCCTCTGCTGTCATTTAGTTAGAGTTCCCACATGTAAGTTTTGCTTTCCTTATGTTCGTACATCGAAAGGGATGCTTGGAAATGTTCGTTTTGCTGGAGTGTAACATGAACAATGAACACTGGATAATGACTACTCCAACATGGAGCTATCAAATTACTATTATTTCAGAATATGTAGGCTTATGTAAGTAACTATGCTTTTGAGCCTGCCACCTCCTTGTGAAGTGTTTAAAATCAAAATTAGTTTGAGTGTAACTGATTAAAACTATTGTGGATAAACATACTCTCTTTGCCCATCCAGTTCTCTGTGTGTGGATTGGATGATTTGAGTCAGGAGTTGTACTAATTTTCCTTCAGGAAAGAATTACAGCATTTCTGAGAACTTTGTAAACATTGTTTTTTCCTTTATAGCCTAGAAAGCAATCTTCCTGATGCTTTTTTTGAGCTGGGGAAACAAGCAGTAGTTTATTAAAAGTGTGAACAATGGAAGGCAGGAAATTACAGGAAAGTGAAAGAACTTTAGGTTGGATTTGATCACAATTGAATTAATTTTCTCAAATACAGTATATTACCTGAAGCTGTTAAACAATAAGTTTTATAACCACAACCTTGTGTGATGTTCATTCAAATTCTCTTTCCTGAAGCGCAGATCAATGAAAATTTCACCCTATCCCACCCACTTATTTCTCCTGAAAAAGAAAAGAGAAATCTACAGTCACAGCACCTAGTTACAGCTGAGTGCTGGAGGCCTCAGTTAAGAAGTTACGTCCCTGGAGGATTATACTGGCATTAACTGATGAATTACAATAAGATTATCAAACATGTTGCTATTGTTTTACTGTTCGAGTCACTGATCATTCATGAAGGGCCCACATGTCAAGCTCGTTGCACAGTCCATGCACCAGTTTACAGCTTGAAGTCAGACCCTGCCTATGACTCCTCCTCAAAGGAGCCTCTTCTGTGGAAGGCAGTGAGGTCCTGTGGAAATTCTGCCTGTGTCCTGGGCAGTGTGACTTGCCCAGTCAGAGCTAGGGACCTGGTGAGATTTTACCCACGCTTGAAAGAAATGTGGATGTGTGTAGTAGAGGGGGTGGGATAGCACTGTGAAGTTTTTACATACGCAGTAGGGAAGAGAATGGACTAAAAGTTGTAGTGAAAATCACTGAAACTCTACTTTTAAGTCGATGTCTTATGAGGGTTTTTTGGTGTTATAGTTTCAACACCCAGTTGGAATTCCTTCCAAAAAGCTTGGAGCCAATGCCTTAGTGTTGGTAAAAATGGTTAACAAAGGGCACAATGAATATGCATATCCTGATCTTAGCTGCTTTAACCAGAGCCTTTTGTTCTGATCTCTCCCCAGGCTGGGAAGGGGAGGAAAGACGGGCTCGGGTGGAGGAATGGGTTGGGGTTTCTGCGCTTTCTGTGCAGGTCAGGAGCTCAGCTCTCAGTGGAATGAGAAAGGACGGGGACACACTGATTCCAGCATTACTGGATAGCCTGAATTTCATCTTCCCCTCCCTAACTCGACCATTTTCATCCATGGGTGATTGTTGGCATGGCGGAAGCTGCTGTGAGGAGGGAGAGGGAGAAAGCACACCTGTTTCCTGCCCCTGCAGAGACGGGATTGCTGCTGCTTTTCTTTCAACATCAATTGCTCACGGGAGCTGACCTGGGGACTGTGCCTGTCATCTCGCCTGAGAGAGAGCCCCGTCGGCTGGGCACGACATCGCCACCTGCTGTCCGTAAATATAACTGCATTCCCCCCTTTCTTGGGGGTAGCCAAAAGAATTCTTAACTGTTTGCCTTGTTGTTTGGGGGGGGGGCGGGGTGGTGTT
>JAWWMO010000083.1:110890814-110904619 GCA_035047845.1 Dendrocincla fuliginosa | reverse complement strand
TGCCGTGTTGTTTGGGGGGGGGGCGGGGTGGTGTTGGGGTGGTGTTTATTACAAACTGTTGTTGTTTGGTCCTTTCTGGGTATATATATATTTATATATATGTATTGTGGTTAAGAACTGTTATCCTTTTCATATATATATATATATATATATATATTGTCTAATTAAAGTTCTGTTTTCCTAAATTTAAAGGAGGGGGATTGGGTTTTTTTCTTTCTCTCACTCTCTTGGCCAACATAGATATCTTAGTTCGCCTCTGAACTATGACATTTGGTCAAAAGCTGTGTCATTTGAGGGGGCATTAGCCCTCTCCAGGGTGCTGCACATGAGGAATCTACCACCTACCGTAATAATCATTACTGCTGCACACCTTCTACAAGGAGTGTGGTTTTATCTTGGTAGTTTTCTTTATAACTGATACTGTACAATTAATCTGTGTCTTGCACAGCATTAATACAGGATCTTAAAAGATAATTAAGACTGTATGCCCCATGAAAGGTGGAATAGACTTAGAAAATTGAAACCTCTGGGAGCGGGGAGATTTATTTTAAAGTATTTAAATTAATTTAGTGATAACAAAGGTTTGCAATTTATTATAAGAAATGCCTTGAACTCCCACAGTGTACCATTTTTCAGGCGTGTGACCTGAAAAATAAAACAACAATACAAGTGATAAAAGCTCTGCTTTTGAACAGATGTGTTTACCATAAGAAAAAAATCACCCAGCCTTGCAAGCATAACCACAAGCACACTAGGGAAGGGTTTGTATGCATTTAATTGGCCCTGTTTACTTTCTTTATTAATTTAAGCTGTAACCTTATTCTGTCAGTGTACAAAACTAGGGCTGTTCAGGCATAAGTGAAATAAACTTAAGCTAAATGCAAAACTACATCTGCTTGAAATTTTATACTCTATCTTCAGCACATTACATACCAGTAAAGTCCCTCAAAGATCATGAACTCTCTTATTAACCTAAAAGATGCTTAAGTCTTCTGCTTTTTGTGGATGGATCAGAATGCTGGAAGATTTTAAAAATCCTGATAATAAACATAGTTTTTTTAGATGCAAACTAGTTGCTTGCTAACAGAGTCTAACATTGTCTTGCATTTTTTAGCTGAGTGTGCTCTACATTGTTGCCATATGTTATGCAATCCTCTGGTGACTTGTATGGGTACATATATAGAAGATAAACAACAACTAAAGAAAAAGTCTAATAAAGAAGTGCAATAGTTGTCATTTGAACACAGGCAGTGCTTTCTCAGATATAAATTTTAAATACCCATTTAAAAGTTGGGGAATTTTAATATTTTAGGACTCCTTTAATATATTATAGGATGCATTTCTCTCACTTTGGTTGTGTCAAGTCTATACTTGATCTTTTTAAGTCATGTTTTGCTTGGTGTAGAAATGAAGAGTTTACCTATTCCTGTGAAACAATGCAACAAATTGTAAAAAGAATAAGGATTGTCAAAAGATGCTTTTCTATCTTGAAGAAATAATTTCTGCTTTGCCAAGGACAAGATAGGATTTTGATTGAGATTTGACAGTTTTCATTCTAGCTACTAATCTGAGTGTTTTATTGAATCAAAAAATTCAATTTTTCCTTAGCAGGAATGGGTATCAAATACAGCTTTGTTTTTCATGTCTTGGATGCTATGCCTAAGGTTGTGATCAAGTGTGTATGGGGTTTCTTTCTTTTATTGTTGTTTGAATCTTTAAGCTGGAAGCCCTTTCAGTATGGACAACCCCCGTATATATATATTTTTTTTTTTTTTTTTTTTTTTTTTTTTGAGAGATGAAAGCACTCAGAAAAATGTTGGGCTTGGACCCAGTGGGTATTTGATCTCTGGTTTCTTGCATAGAGTCTGCATTCTTCATCCATCCCCCTTCACCTGATGTCAAACCTGCCACTCTCCAATAGCCATTCAAGAATGTTTGGGGTTTTTTTTAGTATATTATATAACATCTAATTACAAGTCTCCATTGTAACTCAGCAATCTCATGTCACAAGCTTATCTGAACTGAGTTTAGAAAAAAAGGAAAGGTGAACAGTGTCTATCCAGCCTGAAGTTTTTTGCTTTGCAGTTTATAGTTTGTTATTAATATTCCTGGTGTCTTACATCTCTAAAATTGAAAGAAAGAAGCAAAGAAGACAAGAACTTTATAGTAGCAGTGCCAGAGGCTCAAGTTTGAGGTCTGTCAGAAAGACAAGTGATGTTTGGATTCCAATAATTTTTTCAATGGAGTATGCTAACAAAAACTGCATGCTCTTATTCTTTAAAGGTGTATTTCGTTTTATGGTTCATGTGGCTGCACAAATTTGCTTTGGTACTGTCAGGGTCCTGGATTGTGGGAGAGCTTGTCAGACATATTTCAGGAGAAGTGGGATGCTTTGGCAAATGCATGCAGAAAAAAGAAAGATTCCTTCTCTCATCTTTCCCCATCTATACCTGAAAAATACTGGGGGGCATGAAAGACTTTAATTTAGAGGTTCAATTTCTGTTCACGAAAATCTAATCATACAGCAAACCATTAGAGGAAATTGAGCTACTAGTAATAATAAACTCACTGCATACAAGTCAAATTCAAAGTGCATAATATGGATAGATATGAGGAAACTTGAAGTATACTTCCTGTAAGCAATTTGTCTATGTTCACCCTTTCCAGGTATTGTGTCCTTCTGAACCTGAGTTAGATTTCTCTTAAAACCTCCACAAATTAAAAATCAAAGCATCAAGGAAAAATTGAGATTTGTTTCAGAACAATTCCCAGCAAACAACTTCCCACTCTCCATTTTGCCCTGTTCAGAAAAATTTATTTTAAATACCTCCATGTTTCTTAGAAATTTACTTTTCACTCTTCCTGAGCTGACAACTTGTTTTCCTAGAAAAACAACAGCTGAAGGAATCATCTTTTCCTTCATCAGCAAAAGCTGGCTTCTTACTGCTGCCTTTGAAGAGCCCTGTAGACCACTCATCTGGTTTGCTGTAGTTGTAGGATTAACGAACTGCGCACAGCTGACACTTGGGATGTGCAGCCTGTCGTTCATGAAGAGCGCAGAAAATACTTCCAGCACACTCAGCAATGTCACTTTGAAAAGCATTTAATGACACATTTCCTTTTGCAATATATAGCCAGAAAAGTTTCATGTAAATAGGCAGGGAGAAATGGATAGCAGAGGACTCTCAGGACTTCACAAGAGAATCCTTTCAGTGGAAAAAAACATATTTGAGCAAAACTTTCCAATTTAACTATGCTTGTAAAACAAGATATTTCATTTTTACACTCTGTTTCTTTTATGTATATTTGTGTTCCACAAAATTAAACTGAAAACAGATTTTATTGTACAGAATAGAGAGAAGTGTAGTTTATTTTACTTTTTATACAGTTCACTGGAAATTACTTAAAGAATGTTATTTTAGAGTATCATTCAGGAATTGTCAGTTACAGTGATAGCTGGTAATGATCTATAAAATTACAAACTTCTCAGTTTCTGGGTAGCGATGTTAGGTTGTTATGAGTTCAGTATTTAAAAAGCTCCTTTGTCAGGACTTTTCTTTATACTTACATTGTTATTGGGTAGAAGTGAAGACAGGTTCATGGAATATATAAATGAAATAAATGTTCTTGGAATGATTTTGGACTGGCTGCTCTTAGGTATAAGAAGGGGAAAAAATTTTGAGTCAGGCTGCTATCCTGTTTCTAAAAATTGAAAGACGGGTTATCACATCTGCCTTGTATTAGATTTTCTTTTTTTTCTTTTTTTTTTTTTTTTTTTGATACTAGTGCAGTTGTAGAAAAATCCTATACTGATTGCACTGTCAGTCTGATCTTACAAGTCTTCCTATTTCATGTTTCTAAGCTACCTTTGAGCCTTAACTGATGACTGGGTACTCATCACCCACTACAGCCGACGGTGAATGACTGCATGTGCACAAAGGGATGGAGTTGGATCCTAGTTGTGAATAAATATTACTCTTGAAAGTTTTTTTTAATATAATACAAGCTTTTCAATTTTTTTTTGCATTTAAAGGTAAGTTTCTGCGCATATGAAACATGGATCAGTTGAGTTTTGTAACAGTTTACGAGCAATAGTGTTAATAATTTCACTGTCAATTAGTAGAAAAAAAAAAGAAAGGACTATAAAACTGTTAGAAGTGTGTGCTTTCAAATTTCTAACTGGTTTACTAGCTTGTAAAATATTTCCAGTATTTTTGCCTCTATTGAATAATAATGAGAAAAAATCACATACAAATTTTCCTATGTTCTCTTCTTTCACTTAATGGGAGATGATCAAAACATTTATTGTAAGTACAGATCTCATTAGTGTATGCTACTGTAATGGTGTTAATGCTTGATTATTCATTCTAGCTTAGAGCAACAGTGCAGTTTACAGCCTGAGGTAATAAGCATACTCACGGATCACAGGTAGGTTTGTGTAGGGTTTGTGCCATTTGCCTCTAAATTGTGATAATTTTTAAGGCAGTTTCTCCTGATAGGCTGGAATTTCTAATGACTGTCATACTTAGTATTTTGAATTTGTTCAAATTTTCAAGCTTCTCTGTTTGTTCAGATTTACCTAACCTATATGGGTAAGTACATCTGGAACAAAATTCTTAGTTCTGAATGGAACTAAGTCTTAGAATTGGCATAGAGTGTTGGAGGGGAAAGAAAACTTCCCCTCTGCCAAATCATATGAATGGAGTTCATAAGGTGAAAGTGGGACTGGAACATAGAGAAAAAGCAAAGGACAAACAGAGGACACTGCTGGTTCTGCTTCCTTTGATTTCTGAAAAGGCTGAAACCCCAAGGCCTACCATATTGGTGCTGGTCTGTGCTAAGTGGCCTTTTATTTCAGAGCTTTTGTTTTTGGGTTTTTTTTAATACTTAACCTTATTTCATTGGAAGTGGGGAACCTTTCCTTACTGACTCTGCTTCCATTGGTTTTCAGCAAGGTCAAAAGCGACAGGCCTTTGTTGTTTTTCCATTTTATTTACTCCTGGTGACCTTCTTAATGATCTTTCAGATTATGGGACAGCAAATATGATGTCAGACTCCTAAAATCTGCATACCAAAAAGCAAACGACTGCTCTGCATACACACACACCGTGGAGGGCCTCATCTGTCCATCTGCAACTGAAGTTAACTTTATCAGCCTTCACAGGCTCATGTTCTTAAAACAAACTCCACTATCAGTTTTGTAAGGGAAGAGTGTGGAAGAAAAATAAGATAGACACTGAAGTTTACTGTGGGGAATTAAACTTCAAGATCTCTTGGACTAAAGTCTGTATTTTCAGTAGCCACAAGTGTAGATTGTAATTTGTGTGTTTGCACTAACAATGGGACATATCTAATGATAGCATATAAAAAGAGAAGGTTCAATTTTCTTGAATGCCCCTTCATAGAAAAATTGTATCTTAATAGGCAATACTCAAAGAATTTATTTTACTAAGTTTTGGAAATAAAGATTTTGATATATATTAAAAAAAAGTAAAAGAGAAGAAAACTTATCAGGCATTTGGACTGAAGAGAAAAAAAGTCAAAGTCTGCGGATCTGCATGAAAGTAGCACTGCTGTGATATTTGCCTTCATTGTTAATAGCAGTCCATCAGTGAGAAGGTGAATTAGTGGACTGAATGAATGAGTATGTACAGGGAATTAAAAAGTAAGCTTGTAAGGCATCAGCATGGACTGTTTTCTTGAATTATTTAGGAAGACCTTGCACATAACACAGCCTTACCAAAAAATATTTCCCTTATACTTCTGTCAGGAGAGTCATTCAGAGCTATGACAGAAAATTTGGCTTCTATGATGCAAGAAGTTTTTCCTTTTCACTTCCATTTTTTTAACAAAAAGTTCTAATTTAGTGTAGGATAAAGAATTGCTTTTCCTTTCAGCTTTACTTTTTCTTTTAAAAAATTGATAAAAGTCTGACTTAGCAGCTAGTTTGGTTAATCTGTTTTCTTCCATAAGTCTGTGCAAGAGATAGTCTCCTAATGTATTTTAAAATTATTGCCTTTTATTATTATCCCAGAAAGAAAAACGTAAAAGGAAAAAATAAAAGCCACTAATAAGGCATGGGGCTGTTCTGTTGTGTGTAATGGAAACTGTCGGAGATTAGTGGAGGTCATACTGGATCCCAAATAGAAATATATATGATAACTTTTACCTCTTCTACATAAAGTATGGCCCCATTAGTTAAAATTATGTTAAGAATAAAATATTTGCAGTCCCTGAGGAGCTCTTGTATCTTTATTTACACTGTTGACAGCAGCCATGATTAAGATGTCACATTCTACTAAAATGTAAGGTTCAGAAGAGAGAAGTGCTGTGTGCCACAGCAGCAAACACTGGCTCCAGAGGTTTGCCAGCAAAGGTCCAGGTCCCTCACGAACAATGCCTAATTTATTGAGCTATGGCAGCTTGAACTGAACAAAGTGGAAATCTCTCCACCCGGGCCTCAGGCTCACCTGCTGATGGGCCAGCAAAACCCCTTTTGGACTGTTTGCCCTAAATGCCAGTCTAGAAACTGGGGTGGCTGATGTGTAGCTGCTCACCCCTGGCACAAGACAGTCAGGTATCTGAAGAAGATAAAATCTGAAACCACTGGAGTAAGAGTCACCAGAGGAACTGCTGTAGCCTGAGTAACACTCAGCAAAAGTTTTAAGTTACAAAGGAACATCATTCAGGAATGAAATGTTTCACTTACTGGTTCCTATGCGGTATTTGAATGCTAGCTGTTGGTACCAGCATAATTTCTATGGAATTATATCTGTCCAACTTTTCTGGTAATTACTTGAAGGAAGCATGATATGAAAGTAAATAGCAAGAATAATTGGATTATTTCAGCAAAATTTGCTCTACATGTAGTCAGTGATATGGAAACAGACTCCATTATTATTTTCTATT
The DNA here is from genome assembly GCA_035047845.1 of Dendrocincla fuliginosa. Classification (NCBI taxonomy): domain Eukaryota; kingdom Metazoa; phylum Chordata; class Aves; order Passeriformes; family Dendrocolaptidae; genus Dendrocincla; species Dendrocincla fuliginosa. The sequence continues at coordinate 110,897,710 of JAWWMO010000083.1, read as the reverse complement.
TTAAATTATCTGAGTGATTAGGAACTGCATTGCAATTTAAACTGCAAAAGAGCAAGGTATGTTGCACTTATCCAATTTAAATACAATTTTTACTTCTCTCCAGACATCCTTTAAAATACTTTGTGACAGGCACTTTGTGTAATTTCAATTGCTTTTCCTTTCTTAGGTGTATTTTCTGCTACTTTTACAAAGGCCGCTGATGGTAATTCTTGTTTCTTCTTATTCATGAAATTCTGCACCACAAAGAAAAGCACAGCTTATCTCCTGACTTAGTTCAATTGTCTCTTTAAGTTTGTAGTCTCAAGTAGGATTAGGAGCATTAGTCCATATGTTAGTTCTTTGCAAAGTTGCAGAGACCTACAATGCATTTTATGCAGATTACTCAACTGATAAAAATTTGATTTTTTAAATTCTTTTTGTTAATTAGGGTGCTAAATGGGAAATTTAGCTCAGTATCCATACAGAACCCTTTTACAGAGAGCAATTAAACAGTTGCTAAGCTTGTTCTTTTTCTGACTGTTTAGCTGTTACTGTCAATATGAGAAATCTAGACGCTTTTTTACACCACTCAAAAGGCTTACACCTATATTAACCTGCTAATTCCCTTAATCAATTAGAAGTTAGACAAAGAAAATAGAAATAATCATCTAGAAACAATACCTAAATACAATAATTAAATCTATCAGGGTTTTACTATGTAAGAATATGACATCACAGCCTTTTTTTTATATTTTGAAGGTCTTAATGAAGTGACTGGATTGGCTTATCCTGTTAAAAGAAGCTTCCAAGTATAGGCTAAAAAAAGAGAATTAACTACCTTTTAAAATTCTGTGTTGCTGATCACATTGCACAGGTTTTTATGCAGTAATGTCAAAAGAAGAAGAATTTGGAGCTTTACTTTCATGGTTGCAGATTCTCACTGGATAGATCTGAAGTGGTGGGTGAACCAGCATGCATTGCACTGCTGGGCAGCAGAAAGAAACAAAAGGAAGAAACAACCTGTCAGGCTGTTTGCTTTCTTTTTATTTAACTGGGCAAGAGAGATTTTAATAAACTGAATAAGGAATAAAAGCAACACCAAAAAACCCCAATCAATCACATTCCCCTCATCACACCCCCAAAACCCCAAAGCACAGAAAAAATAAGATTAATTAAGAGTTTTGGAAGGAGGTAGAAAGCAGAGGATTTCAAGTGAGCTGAAGTTGTTGAGATGTAATCTTCTGGTACCAGAAGAAAACCACATAAATAGAAGTGCAGCAAATCTTCTGTGGTAGATTCCTGTGACATCCAGAGTTAAGGTTTTACAAAAAGATGATTACATTTTTCTAAGAACACCACACTAAGTATGGTGGTTTGGTTTTGGCTTAGGTCTTCCCTGGTAACAAGGTCATAACCAAGAAAATATTCCACACCATTCCTTTACATAATCAGGTGTACATAAGATGAGGAGGGAAGGTCCCTCCCTCTCTTCCTTCAGGGTGCTTAGAAGTGAGCAGGTCTCGGTGTGTTGGCTTCTCTCTTATCTATATGAGCTGAGGCCTAATCTGGAAACTTGTCCAGAGCTGTGCAGAGGTGAAGATTCTGTTGTTTTCTTGAGGGAAGTTGGTGAGAGTTTATTGTGTTAGTTATTTTATTGAGCTATTCCCTGAGTTTTCCAGTGTGTATATCTGGGTTTTTTTACCCATTTTTTTCCCTTTCTCCCTTTTCCCCCTTTTCCCTTTTGGGGTTGTTTGGAATTCTTGTTCTGTATATACATAGTGTTTAATTGTATATGAATATAATATATGTGAATATATATATATTTTAGTATAATTTTCTTTTGGTACCTTTTCCTTCTCTTTTGGGAGGGGGGAATCTGTGTGGCCAACAGCTAGTTTTGACAGGGAGCCAACCCAAACCACTACACGAGGCTAAACTGAAGCATTTGTGTACTGGAGACATGAAAGTGAGATGGAAGCACTTTCATAGGCTAGAAGCAGAAAGGCATGAAGCATTATAATTAGAGGCCTCAAAAATAGTGCTTATTGTTGCATGCAGCAAACTTTATTTCAGAAATCTCAGAATCACAGAGTGGGTAAGGTTGGAAGGGACCACAGTGGGCCATCTGGTCCAGCCTCCTTGCTCAAGGAAGATCATCCTAGACCACATGGCACAGAATTATGTCCAGGTGGTTCTTGAATACCTCCAGTGAGGGAGATTCTGCAACCTCTTTGGACAACCTGTTCCAGGGAATGGTCACTCACACAGGGGAGAAGTTCTTCATATTCAGGTGGAACTTCTTGTGCATCAGTTTCTGCCCATTGTCTCTTGTCCAATTGCTCAGCACCACTGAGAGGAGTCTGGTTCCATCCTTTTGTCACCTTCCCTTCTGATACTTATAGATATTGATGAGGTCCCCTATCAGTCGTCTCTTCTTGAGGCTGGATAGGTCCAAATCTCTTGGCCTATCTGACAGAAGCTCCGGAAATTACTAGACCCAAAGAGAGAAATACAGTCTGAGCAGTTTTTTCTTCATTTGACTTGGTTTATGCTCATATAATTGTGTTTGCTGTGACTGATGCCACTAGAGCATCCACCTTATATCTGTACCCCAAGTTACTGCATTTTGTTGTATCCTTTTAAACACAGGAAGAGCAACTATTTTAGATATACAGAAAAGATCTTTTCATGCATTCAATGATTGTTTAGAATTGCTGAATAATAAAAAAAATTCTTGTATATGCTATGATTTTAAAGTTTTAACCAATGCAGAGGAACACTTTATTGTACAAAATAAAGCATCTTAAATATCACAGTTATCACCAACTATTTGTTTGAATATGACTGAATCCAGAAACTGTTCCAAACCACTTCATTTATAATTCTATTCCTTACTTTCCTATCATAAGTTTCAAATCAAGTTCTTTTCTTGAAAGTGACAAGAATGTTGCCATGGTTTAATTCCCTGGAGCATCATTGTAATTAGTGAAAAGAGGCACTATTAGAAATGCTTTAGCCCCTTTGCTTACATCCTACTGGTGTTAGTAATTCAAACATCTCTTGTTCACACTTTCATAAGTTTTAGATTTGATTCTATCTGTTATTTGTCCTGTTATTTTCTATGCATTTCTGATATTTGAAGGGCAGTCTCCAGCTTTAAAACTATCTGCTATGATTTAAAGCAAATAATGATTTTTGGTTTTTACTTACATATGTTTCTGGTTCCTATTTTCTTGCTTGCTGAAGGAAAGACATCAGTGATTTACTTCTGTTTCCACCCATCCCTGCTCTCTGTTGAGGTGCCATGCAGCAAATGCATCCTTAATGTGTCATGGTAGGAGTGGCACTGATGTTTTTTTCTCCAGATGTAGGCAGTTTTCTGGTTTTAGAGTAACATCTGTCAGTCTGTGTGTGTTTGTTCTTTAGTGTCCTCTTCGTGTCAGCATGGGGAACAGAGCGGTTGAAAACATGAGTACAGTAGAGTGAGTAGCTCTGCTCTGCTCATGATTGGCTTACAAGATTAAGAAAGGGTTGTTTGAGCTCCTTCACCAAATACACCAGTGCAAAGTTTGTCATGGGTTACTTCAGAGGCAAATTATTTTCTGCCCAGAGAGAAGAGGACTTTTTCACAATTATAGGCTTGTTTGGGAGAAGAGGGATGCAGACCTCCTGCCCCAGACAGCAGCTCCTGGCACTGCTGGTCACATAGCCTGGCAGGAGAAGGGTGTCCTCAGCAGGAGGTACTGGGGGGAAGAAACAAAGACCTTGATCGTTCTGGGCGAATACACAGAACAGTGTGTGAGCTGGCCTAGGGAACTGTAGAACATCTTTCCTGGTCCTGTTCCTGGCAGCAATTGGTTGTGGTTGGTAGAGTATATATTTAAAACACCATTTTTTTCTTTTCAGACTGAAGGACCTAGAATGATAGAAATCAGAAATTTTTAACTGTCTGATTGACTTGACAGTGAGGTTTCACAAAGAACATTCCTTCAAGGTATGTGCCAGTGGCCATTTGCACTCTGTCTTAGTAAACAAGGTTGAAACAAGATCATTCTTTGGGAAATCTAATCATTGTAATATTAAGGCTCTGGGCAGTGAGACCAGCTTGACATTTATGTATTACCTTCTCTGATATAAAGCAACGTGTTATTCCATGTTATTGCCAAATTTATGGCTTGAATTCTGTCCCCTGTATTTTGTCTTAGAAACCTCCAAGTGCCTAAATCTGTGTAGCACTGTTTAAAAAGTGCAATCACCTGCTATTCTCCTACCTATAATTAGCATGGTGATTTTTGACTATAGTGTGGAATTGAACTGATTGAAGTTGCAAAGTCTTGTGATGTTTTAAAAAGTAAGGGAAGAAATACTGTCTAAAATAGCTTCAATTCTAAGCAGAAATTATTTTAATACTTCTCAAAGTACATTATTTCCTGATGTGTGGTTGTATTTGAAACATCAGATGTAGGATGGAGTCTAGGGATAATTTATTATCATCTATGACTTTTTAATGTAGATATTTAATTTAATCTTGTGTAAGCTTCAATTTTCCTCGCCTTTTTTTTTCCCCTGTGCCAGATGGTTACTTTGTGTTAGATAATACAGTTTTATTTTTATACATTTAAGTGCTTTAAAGTTTCTTTGTTTATAGAAGTGCTTCTCAGGGGCAGAGCCTTTCCTTGTCTCATATAACCAAGTCCCCTCCCCTCCACCTGCTCATTTAGAGCAACATAAATGCATGCTGCTGCACTGAGGCGCAGGAGAGCTCCCATCAGCAGTAACTGTTGACCTACCACAGTTACAGTCAGTGATCAATAGATACTACTTTGCTGCACAGCAACAGGGCAGAGAAATTGTGGAACCCACTGAGAATTTGTTTTCAACATGCAAACCCAGCTGATGGCCTTCAACTGTAACAGATGTCAGAGAGTGACAGGCACCCTGGGGCACCATGAAAGTACTGCTGCAACCTGACTGGAGAAAAAAGAACGCTATCAAATTACTAAGTGCGTTCTAACAAATCACATAAAAGTGGAGAAAAAACCTGAGCAGAAAGAAAATTACTACTTTCATTTTCTTTCTTATCTTCCGTTCCAGCACAGTGTGTGTGCTGCCGTATGCGATGCTATCAACCACTGCACTAATGAGCAGTTCAGTTGCACAAAACAACGAAGCTTTCACAGAGCTGGCCAAGGGGCTGTGTCACAGGAGGAGCTGGAGAGATTAGGAAGAATACGTCCTCCTAAGAGGACATTAGCTAACTTTTTTACTTCAACATATGTAGATTTATAAGTAAATATTTGCAAACTTTCTATCCTGAGGTGACTGTGTGAATTTAATACAGTCTAATTCAATGCAGAAGAAAAAAATCTAAAATACAACATTTTTTTTCCCCCTTTGAGTGTTGATTATGTGTACAATATTTAGCTGTTTTGTTTATTTGCAATACCTTAATTCCTGGAAATGTTAATTCAGAGGTGGGACTTGACTGAATGATGTATTTTTAATTGATTAATAGCTTTGGCCATCTCTGGTCATGATCCATAAAACTGAACATGTATGTAACGACAAAGCTAAACATGCCTGGGGTCCATTTAGTCCCAAAAAATACTTCAAGTTCAGTGAGGTGAAAGTATATTAATACTTAGAGAAAGTCTGTCTCAAAAAGGAAAACAAAAAGGTGGCTGTCTCTTTGTATTCTTTTTCTGAGTCTTGAAATGTATTATTACCATTTCACTGAATATAAAGAGGAAATATCAAAATGTCAGTATCTTCAAGTTCTCTTATCTTTTAAATACCTTGCTTATATTGTGTGCAATCTATGCACATTTCTCACACATGAAGGCTCTCATTATAGACAATGACGACAGTGTAGTACTTCAAAGGAATACTATACTTCTGATAGCAAAATAAAAAATCTATCTAGGAATATGGTGCAGTCCTCTACATTTGCTGCCCTAATGTAGCCTGGGGACCACGGAAGAGATTGTCTCCCAAAAGCAGCCTTCCCAGTGAAGGTTTAAAATGGAGTTACATGCTACCCAATTGATCCTTGTAGGTAGGTCTAGGACACACAGAGCTCACCATTATCCTGGGCTTGGAGTGATCTTTCCTCTTAGCAAAACGAAGAGTATGTCCTGTGCGGCACAAATTTTGTGTGTGCAGTGGGCCTGGAGAGAGCGTATACTCACTGAGCTCCCAGAACAGGCAGGACTGGTGCCTGTTTTCTCTACATGAGACATTACAAAGTTCTCAGAAACAGAAGCAAAACAAACAGCTGGACTGGATTCAGGGAGGATGGAGGACGAAGTTCTTATGTTCTTAGAAGAATATGAACAGATACTGTGGTGTAAATAATATTTTAGACCGTAATCCCATACAAATTCATGAAACATTATACCTAGATTTTCTGTATGAGTTGACAGACTGCTTGTTTTCTTTTTGAAAATGTCATATTCTCAGAGGAAATGGAATCCTGTCTTGCTTTTCAAAAAAGAGTTTTGTGAATTGTTTCTGCTAAAACTTCTGCTATAACTCTTCCAATATTTCCAAGTATGATTTTTTTACAAGAGACAGACAGTGCCACCCTTGAGTAGCTGCTGCAAGACCTCTCCTTCTAGATGGCCCTTGCACTCTCTGTTCCTGGATGTCTTTGCAGAAGGTCAGAAGGGTAAGACATAAGTTTTGGATGGCCAGAAAGGCCAGATGTCCAACAGTGCAACAATAATAGAGATGTAACCTTGCTAAGAATTTAGATAAATTTAGATAAATTTTTTTAATAGATAAGTTCAGAATAGATTTGAACTATCATGATTTGTGTTGTGAAGCAAACTATCAGTCAGGAATTCAGTCATAGTTACACTGTGTAATGTCATGCTCAGAACCTTCCTTATGGGGAAGAGGAACATGCCTTATATAAC
>JAWWMO010000083.1:110860448-110890719 GCA_035047845.1 Dendrocincla fuliginosa | reverse complement strand
GTCAGAAGGGTAAGACATAAGTTTTGGATGGCCAGAAAGGCCAGATGTCCAACAGTGCAACAATAATAGAGATGTAATCTTGCTAAGAATTGGCTGATTTGAACTATCATGATTTGTGTTGTGAAGCAAACTATCAGTCAGAAATTCAGTCATAGTTACACTGTGTAATGTCATGCTCAGAACCTTCCTTATGGGGAAGAGGAACATGCCTTATATAACTAAATACTAAAAAAAATACAGCATACATATATTTATCTCTATCTGTAAGGCAAAAAATTTAGTGTAGATATAGTGGGAATATTAGTAATCTAATTCAAGCATTATCATTAGCCTGTATCTAATTGTACAGAAAAATAAAGACCAGTGTAATCAGAATACTGACAAAGAAAAATGTCACAACATTACATTAGTTAATATACTAATAAATTTGCAATATACACTTCTACCCCTTTTTCTGGTGTTAAGCTCACCATTCCCCTACTCCAGTGGATCCAAAGGTCACTGGCTTTACTCTAGGCTTTGGTATGTTGGGACACATCGCTGCTGTCTAGAGTCCTTTCCCAGGAGGAATATGGTGTCCATGTTACTGGTTTCCACTTCCATGGTTGACTTGGGATCTACCATTTCTGTGTTTGGTAACACTTCTTTTTCTTCATTGCTTCTCAGCTTCAGGTTATATTCAGATTTACCATATAGGTACTCCTTGTATGTATTAGATGCTATTTCTTTGTTCTCTTTTTATTGCAAAGACCAGTTCTGTCCAGCTTCAGGTCTTCTCTATTTGTTTGTTATGTTTTGGGGTTTTTAACTGAAAATTATAGATATGTGTGAACAGCTGTGGGACCTCCCATACCAAATGCTGGACCCACCTCTTGCAATGCCACATCAGGATTCACCTATGCCACTTCCTGCATCCCCATTTCTCAGAGCCTCTGCTCTCACACCAAGGCTGCATTTTCTGTGCTGCTGCATTGTGTGAGAATCATAAATACCTCATTCTGCCAACCATAACTGCTTGTTATTGCTATCTATATACAGGTTTTTACCATGCAACAAACATGAGTAAAACAGATTAGCTGTAGACATCAAGTCAGCTGGAGAGACTTCTGTCACAGCTAACCTGAGTTAACAAAGCTAGAGCAAGTGAAAGAAAGCTCAGCTGTAGCAGTCCAGAGGTCTTGCAATTTCACAAGAAGAACGTGAACTGCTACTAGTAGTGACAACACGTTAACAGGGCAATACAGCTACAAAAATAAAAGGTGCTTATGAATACAAATGGACGTTTTTAATATGGTGTTTATACTTCTCAAAAATTCTCGTCATAAAATAACATGGATGCCAAAATCTCACTTTTTCTCTGTGAAGGACTTCAATTATGCTTCACATAGCACGAACACTGCAACCCTATTTAGTTATCTTAGCTTGAAGAAAACTACTTCTAACACCCTCCACCCCCCCCACACTCTGATAAACTTTATCTTTTAAGGTTCTCCAGCTGTGCCTCCAGCAGTAATTGGGGTCATTAGTCTTTGCCTCCCCAGGCTAATTACCAGCACAATCCAAATGTCATCAACTAAAGAAATGGAGCTTGAACAGGCTAAATGCTGCAGCCATATGCAGGTACAAACAAAGGGGAAGATAAAAGATAAGACTGTTTTCTATGTCAGTTTGTATTTTCTCTATCTTAAACACCAAGCTGTATTTCCTTCTACAGGCACTGTTTACTTTAACAGGCTCCTAAATCTTCATTTTCCATGAAACAAGCACAAAAGAGTGTGTCTTGACTCTGTTCATACTTCAGTTGTGTTCCTATTAAATATAGCTCTTAACTAGAAACAAAGTCCTTTAATTTTAGTCTGAAGGACATTGCATACAAACTCCAGTATCTAGTAACTTTAGTTCTGGTACAATGAAAAACTAACAGATCTTTTCTAAGTTTGCCCAATGTTAAAATTTTAAACGTGGGCTGGAAAAGCCACAAGAATGGCTAATGCACTGTATTATGAACCCTTCCTTTTAAAGTCAAATTTTGAAGTCAATTTATGAGGTCTTGTATGCAAAAATACAAATTAAGATATAGAGTTTAAGATGTATACAGAAAAGATTCTAATTTGACCTTGAAGTATAACATGAACTTTAAAATTTTAAAGTTAAATCCTTGAATTTGTATTAACATATCGAAAGCATCTGTTTAAAAGTATGCTCTTTGTGACCTGGTGAGAAGTGTATGCTGAAGTGCATTCCGCTGATGAATGGAGGACAAATAAGTTTTTACCTCTGATCCAGAATTTTACTCTTAATTGATGGCTGTGGATTGCATAGTAGGTACTTAGTAATGGGGTAAATCAAGGGTTCTTCCAGTTTCTGAAAGCAATTTTGAGAAAGAGTTCACCATAACAACTCATGTTTCAGATAACTTACAGTCATGCTCATAAGTCAAAATGATTCTATGAGGAAAAAATGCAAATTAGTGGGTCTCTAGGGCAAGATTACAGCTATATTTGCATTCCTTTAATAAGAGCATGAGATAGGAATGTGCTGTATGCAATATGTTGTCCCTAGATAAGAATACAGGGCTCTACTGTCTAGCTGTTACTGGGGGCTGAACTTCAGGACTTTGGTCACTGAAGAGTGGATTTAGCAAAACTGTTTTAGGACCACTGACTAATTGCTGCACTTGATCATTTAGAGCTGCATCTTTTGGAGTATGGGTAGGTTTTGTATTGCCCTGTAAGGGAAGGAAAATGGAAACTGAATCTGGCTTTTATACAGCGTATCTGGGACTTTCCTTATGTGCTGTGCAAGCGATAAGAAGGGAACTGATAGCTTTAGGCCTGATGTTTAGGCTGACAAGAAAGTGCTGTGCAAGAATGAGTACTCAAGAAATGGAGTTCTGCTCACCTAACAATTTCTCCATTTGTGTTTACTGCTTTCTTCCAACTTTTGGATATCTTCCATTCACACAGTTTTGAACACCTTTCACTCTGTCTCTGGAGTAAAAAAGCAAAATTTTTGAATAGAATAGTTACACAGTTATATGAGAGATATGAGAAATGCCCCCTCTACTGACTACCAGAGCTGGGAATGTATATAGATTAGGAATAATTTGTGGCTAGTGTAGCATATTTACAATTTGACTAAGTCCTTTATTACAGATGTATGATTACAGCTCATGCAAACTGACCTCCTTTGCAATAAAGTGTTATGTATAACAGAAAGGGTAGATTGTATGAATAGCAAAAACCCGTTTAGGTCCCATCACTGCTCTAGGTGGCTGAATGGTAAAGTTTTCTTTGCTGCAAAATTTCACTAGAAAATGGCTTTTCAATAGCGAAAAGGTTTCATTTATTGCTTGGCCTGTTGTTGAAGAACAAAAATGCAGGCAGGAAACAATCACTAAAGGGCAGGAAAAGGTCAGGAGGTGGGGAGAGAGAAGATGAGTGAAATACATGGCTTCTTGTGAGTAAGGGCCTCCTGTATTCCCATTGCTGCAGATTACTGATCTGGAGTGAAAGATAAAGGAGCAGTTTCAGAGTCTAAGGAATTCCTGAGAAACCAGGAATGTTTTGCAAAGATGAGGCTTACAGTCCACGTGCCTGCCTGTTCCTTCTGTGTTGAGATGAAAGATGGCAGTGAGTTGAGGGGACCCTATAAACCTCCCTGGCACTTAGAGGAGAATGTTGTTCCACAGATGTTTTCAGATGAAAAGTAAAACTGATTATTTTTTTTTTCTACTGGAATGCTATGCAGTAATGAATATTTCCTCAAACTAAAACTTTGTTTGAAAATATTGACTTTATTTTCTCTCCCTAAGAGAATTGAAAATTAGATTTTCCAGAACTGTACTGTAGCTGCACTGCAGAGGGAGCAGGACACCTGTCTCTGTGTCTCTTCTGTGGCTTGGCTGGGGAAATAAACAAGAAGTGTGTGGAATAAAAGAGATTTCAGTCTCACTTCTCAGGAAAACACAATGGAAATGACAGAGGTCTTTCAAGGTTACTCAGCTAGTAAGCTTTGAGTTGTGTGATGTTTCTGCAACACAGGTGTTTCTGACAAACCCTGTCTGCATTATGTTCTGTGGTTTTTATTTTTGCTGTCCATGACTCTTTTGGAGAAAACACTGAGCTTTGTTTTAGAACAAGCTCAGATCAAAACTTGCCATGTTGTTTCATGACAAATTATATTTTGTTAATGTTTTAATATCCAACATAACTTATTGCATTTTTTTCATAGGTCAATTCATCTTTTTGCCTGAAAAAGCTGTCAGAGAACCTATTTATTTGTTAATGTACCGTATATGCTTAGGAGTATTTCACAAATTTCAAAAGTGCATTTTGAAAGCTAGTTGAAATCATCTGGAAATTCTTTTTTTTTTTTTCTTGTACAAGAGTGAAGAAATGTGTTTAATTTTGCTTTCCTTCCCTCTTCAGTTTTATTAAGTTCAGGTTTGACAGTTGTTTTCCTGAACCAAGTCTTCTCCATAATTGCAAACTTCAGAAGTGCCAGAACTGATGTCACTGTCCTACCATCTCAGATAAAAGTTTCCTGTTCAGGCATCTCTTTGTATTAACATGCTGAGAATGTGCCACAAATGATTCATTACCTAGAGAAAATTCAATAGTTTTCAACAAAAATAATTTTATTTATGGGCAAACAGAGATTGTTCAACAAAAATAATAAAAGTCTTTTATTTAACTCACTTGAATAGACTGTAACTGGCTACCAGGCTGGAGTTCTGAATGAAGCTGCAAATAGAATGTAAATCATGAGCATAAACACCATTACCCATTTTTCCAGTTCATTTCTCTTGTGTGGTAATTCTGCCTGTTACCCTTTCTGATTTATTATAAGCTTTGTCAAGAGGAAAAAGAAATTAGAAATCAACAAATGTACAAGGCCTGGTGTATGTGTGTGTACATGCATGAGACTAAGTTTTTGTGAAATACTGGACCAGATCACCGGGTTCTTAAAAAGATATTGATGTCTAAATCCTTTGTTGCATCCTCATATGGCTTCACCAAAACAACAGACTTTTCAAGAAGAAAGATTTTTCTGTTGCTTTTGTTTTACAGCACCTAAAATTACTTCTTTCAAGAATAAAATATTCTGTTATAGCTTTGCCAATGGAGCTACTACTATATCCACTTCACTGATTGCTCCAGGATTCATTCCCCTTTGGTGGAGGACTGAAAGGTAGAAGATTCCCAAACTGATATTTCTATTGCCCCTTCTATCTCACTGTAGAAAAATGATGTGTGAGCAGCGTGTTCTCAAGCTCTGGCAAATGTTTCTTGACAGAAATCATCTTTGAGATTACTTTTGACTTAAACAAAGATGCTGTTTTGGTGATAAAGTAATGCCACTGTTTTACCTCTCTTCCTCTGTGCTGCATGTACAGACTTGTTCAAAGTACTGTATCTATTTTCTTACCACAGTCGGTGTATGAACGTCAATGAGTACTACTCCTATTACTCAAGACTGAAAGGAGAAAATACTAAACTAGCGAATGGTGATGGTCAAAGTTTGATGAATAAGCTGAAATTTCCATGTTGTATGAACTCTTTAACCAGCAGTACAAAAATGTAGCAGGTTAGCCTTGGCTCGTAACCAAGCATCCACCTGGCCACTCACTCTCCTCTCTCAGCAGGACAAGTGGAGGAAATAGAACGGGAACAAGAAAGCTTCTGGGTTAAGGTAAAGTCAGGGAGATTGTTTGTCAATTACTGTCACAGGCAAAACAAATACAACAAAGGAAAATTAATTAATTGTCATTTAAAATAAAAATGCAATAACTAAATCAGGTATGGTAAATAAAAGAACAGACATGCAGACCAGAACTGTTTTCCCCCTTATCACAGACTTAATGTCTCTCCTTCAGACTACTTTTAACCCTCCACATCTCAAGCGGTGCAGAAGGTATGTAGGAAATGGGAGTTTGGGCTCAGCCCATGGCAGCTCCTCTCTGCTTCTCCTTACTCCCCACACTTTCCCTCTGCTCCAGACTCTCCATGGGGTGCAGTCATTTGGGAATATCCATTGAGTCCAGTGTGGGTCCTCCAGAGTCTACAGAGGGATCTGGAGCAACCCTCCTCTCCTTCTCTGGCCTTGGTGTCTGCAGGTCTGATTCTCTCATTTTTCTCACTCCTCTCTCACAGATGTTCTGGAGCTTTTTTTTACCACCTTAAATATGTTGCCACAAGCGAGCCAGCAGCATAGTCGATGTGCTGGTTGTGCCCTGCAGGAGGTTCCCTGGAGATGGCTGTGCCTGGCATGGGACAGCCCTGGCCTCTCCTCGCAGGGGCCTCCCCTGCAGCTCCCTCTGCCAGCACCTGGACACCTGCACCCAGCACACGAAGCAACACAGAGCACATTTAGGATGTATGGGGAATGATCTCCAGATCCTTGGTGGCTCCTCTGCCCAGGGTGTCAGGAATATGTCAGGCTCTTCCCTACTGATGCAGCCTGAGCTTCTTCTTGAGATAAAATTCAGCTCTTATCATCTGACTATTAAAAAAAGGTGATAATGACCTTTTAAATTCAGCTCAAAGGTTCACAAGGTGGCATTGTTTTTTCCTGGAATCTCACAGGTCCCTAAGACCTCTCAAATATGTGAAGAGGTTTGCCAGTAAAAGGATAAATTGGACATTTAACAAGGATAATAAAAATCTGATCCATTCCCTTTCTCTGTTATATTCTAAAATTAATTAAAAACAATACTTTTTTTCTTCATCGTTTTAATACCATAAAAAACAACGAGCAGATCTGTACTTCTGCTCTGTAACTGCAATGCTGTTTTCTTTCTTCCACTAGTGCTATATGAAAAAGCCACAAAAAGAGATGACATCTTTCCTCTTTGTTTCATTTTAAGGTCCTCTTTGGTATATTAATGGCAACAGTTAAATGTAATTTTACTCATGTCTTTCATTTCAGACATAATTGTTTCTAAAGTAACTACTAATAAGAGAGTATATCTGGTGAATATGTTGCTCATTTAGTAGGTCTTCCCACGATGCCTCTACTGCAAATATATTATTGATTACTGAAGTTAAATTAGGAAAATTTATCAAGACTTCTGGAAGGCGCTCTTTTTTTAAGGCACAAATGCTTTCTTAAATCCCAGTGGTCATGGGCAAAATACATGTGTTGTTTTTTTAAAGGTATCAGCACGTAGCTTACTCTTAATTACTATTGACAGAGCTGTATTCTTGTGTAGATTATCTTCTTGTGGCTTATGAAATTTTTGAGCAAGTCTTTGAATCCTTAACGTTGCACTTGTGAGTAAGCTGTGCCTTTCCTCGCAGAGGAGTGAAGGAACCTTCTTATTGCAGAGATGTGTATACAGGTATAAACCCTGTGAAGATAAGTCATAGACTAATTTTCTTAAGGAACTTGGAAAAAGATGCGTTTATCAAAAAGAAAATCATAATGGGATGACAGACACTCTTTTCTTCTCTGATAGTTTGCATAGCCTGGCTTTAGGAATTGCCACATATTTGTGGACACAGGAACATCAACTTTAGATGGAAAAAAAAGACCAGTAAGGGCTTTAACTCCCTCTCTGTTCATTACTTAGCTATACATGACAAACTCAAGCTCCACAAAATTCTGGTACAAGTCATTTGCATGACAAGTGTTCATCCCATAGGATGTAAAAGTTATAATTTGCATTTAATATTCTTTCTAAACATGTTATATTTTGGAAAACAGTTATTTTGGGCTATGCTAAAAATACTTTCTAAACACACAGAAGAGAAATGAGAAAAGGCTCCCACAAAACAATGGTGCAAAATTTTTACATAGTGAGACACTGTAGAGACCTCTGTAGGTAAGCTTCTAATGCTAGCCTCCTGCGGCAGTTCACAGAAGTAAAACCTTCCTAGTCTGCAGTTCTGACCTATTTCTAGTTGTCTACTTTAGGATGAGATGAATCACATGCTAGAAGGAATGTATTCACGACATGAACTTGAAAGGAAGCCTGGGGTGCCTAGTTCAGATTTAAATGTCTGTGCTATTTGACTTGGGAAGAGAAATCCCATTCCTCTTACCTTATTTCTTCTTGGTGCAAGATGGGGAAATTTGACAGGTAGTTGATTCTCTGTGTAGCTGTTGAAAATACCACATTTGGAGCCATAAACGTCTTTATTCTATTCTCAGTAATATTTAAGAAACTGCAAATAGAGCTAGGTAGCTTACAGAGAATGCATATGTTCCTGACAAGTCACCTTCAGGGGAATGAGCTTACAACCTTAGAAAGGAGTATAGTTTAATGATATACTTCTGCTTGACTGGTTTAATATCCTTGCTTTAAAGGAATAAGTATCATTCTCATCTTCTTGAGGCTGTTGTTGAGATTCTGTTTTACATTCTTGCATGGTGCTTGTAAGTACCACATATTTATCTGAACAAAATCCCTGGAAGAAATGAAAAAACTACTTTTCCACTTTACATGAATAGGAATCTTAAGCACAGGCAGACTTTGCCATTGGCCAAGTCCCACAACAAATCTATCCCAGATAAGGAGACTTAAAGGTCTGTCTCTCAGGTCCTCAGCTTTAATTAGACCAATCCTTTTTCTCTACAGCAGATGTTGATCGGAAACCTCATTTGTACCAAGTATAAATATATGATGGTCATAACAACCCCCTGCTCTTCCTGTTAGGGGATTGATTGTACTTAGCATTGATCCAAGACCTTGCTGATGAAGTTGTTTTTTTTTCTCGAATGGGACCAGTTTATCAGTGTAGCACCGCACCATGCCTATAGAAAGTTTTTTTGTTTCAGAAGCCACTCACACATCCTTAACACAACATTGATATCTGAGGGGGAGCCGGCTCCTCTACTTCCCCAGGCCTCCCAGGGTCTGGAGGGGATTGCGAAGGTCAGGAGTAAAGAGATGCATCACCCCGAGGTACTGTGGTCCTAGAAAAAGCCTTTAATTGCTTGATTCAAGGGTATTTAAGCCCTCCGGGCCGGGTTTAGGAGGTGGCACGTGATTGGGTAAGGGTTCTGGGGCCAATAAGGGAGCAGGAGGACCAAAACCCAGTGGGAACCCAGGAATAGGGATTGACAGGGGATACATCCAATAAGGTCGGGAGGGGGGGCAGGGCTGGATACCCGGGAAAAAGGAAAAATTTTCGCGTATGCAGGGAGTTCAAGGGGTTACAATCTAAATAGGGGAAAACCCCTACATAAAAGACGCAGGTAATGTTGAATTATAAAATCTCTGGTCCTTTGGAAGTTGTCACAGTAGTGGTCTTGTCTCCAGGGGTTTCCCTTTCCAGGATGTGCAGACTGGATGATCTTCTGTCTCTGTTTCGCATGTGCTGTGGCAGAAGTCTTTCCCAACAGAAATCTGAACTGAGTCCTAAAAGGAACATCAGGGTAATCCTTAATGTTTCGAATAGTCTATGTAGAAGGGCTTGGTTACCTCTGTTTAGGAGGAGACCTTTTGACTTTAATTGAACCCATAGAAAATATTAAAAGGTGACTACAACTACTAAAAAACTCCAACTATACTAAATGCTAGCATCCTGCGTGGGTGGGTAACTCAAGAAAAAAACCCAAAGCTATGTAATTGGTCTATATGTCTGCATATATATATATATATACACATACACACATATAGGACAGAACAATACTGGAGCTTTCCTATTTTTAATCTAGCTGATTTGAGCTACTTCTACAGTACCTGCAAGACTTCTTGGAGCAGCAGGAAAAGATTTTGGATTTCTGATGTGCTCTTAGTTCTGTGGTTGAACCTACAAGCACGTTTGAATAAACTAGGTTACATCTGGTTTATCAATGCTGTGCTACATCTCAGTCTGAGCATGCTTTCGCCTGGTGTATAAGTGAGGGCAGCTAAAAATGACTGGCAGCATATGGCAATACATAATGAAGTTGATTTTTTCTCTGATTCACAGTTACAGTTTTACAGCATCCCCCTCTGTTGGTTATGCATTGAGCTGTTTTTGCAGGCAAATGGGAGGTTAAATCCCAAGCAGCTTAGTGGCAAACAGAAAAGAACAAATGTCTGTTTATATGATTACAGTCAAATACTAAATGTCAACAACCTTCCACTCAAGGAGATGAAGAAATTAACAGAGATGAGCTTTGTCTATGAAAAGGTGTCTCAGCCATTGAAGAACCTGCTGCGGCAGGGTGGTGATCTGGCACTAGGTAACTGCTACGTGGGCATGGAAAACATATTGCCAGTGTTGATTCAATAGAATGACCATAGCTGGAATGCATTAACATGGAGGAAACGAGGTATTTTATGCCTCACCATAGCTTTAAATTTCATTTTGGAGCAAGCAGAACTTGTCATAGCAAGTGTAAATGTCATACTCTTACCCCTACTGAAGTGGCATGTGACTATAGTTTTCATAGGGTGGAAGTGTTAGCCCCAAAAGAAGACCTTTGCTGGATTGTGCAATAAAAAAGCAGTCACTGAGCCCAAGCTTCTCTGTGCAAAGTGTGTGGAAAATCCCATTCCAAATCTGTGAAAGAAGTAGATACCAGACAAAACACTCCTCGTCTCAGAAAATGTGCTTTAAAAAAAAAAAAAAAAAACATGGGAGATGTGAGACTGTGACTGAGCCTCAGTTAAAATTTTTCCCATTTGCCAGAGAAGTTCTTTAATTTCTAGACTAGAAATAAGACCAGAGTGGAAGTTGCCCCTGTTGTGTGCAGAGGTACATATTGTCTGGGTACGTCAGTGTGGGAGCCTGGCATCTCAAACGTGCATTCTGACTGCTCCATCTCTTTTTCCCTATCTCTGGGAATAACTGAGTGTTTTATAAAAGGCAGAACACTTCAGCTGAGAGTCTGAGGGGGACATGCCTCAGACAAGTACTGCTGTGTGTGTTTCTGAGCACAGTCAAGTTCCTACTCCCTGTCCTTGCTCTCTTCCAGCCTGGCCAGTAAAGTCATAATTTACTGAAAGTTCAATGTAAAAACTTGTATACTTCATCAAAGTTGCAGTATCTGTGCAAAAATTGTTTCCAAGGGAGAAGAAAAAAATAAATTCTCAGCCAGCTCTAATTCTTATGCACTTCCATTAGCTTCATAGGGATGACTAGTGAGTAATATCCACTCTTACAATTAACAGTGTTGCAGAACTGAGTTTTAAATCAATGCTTGTTCTTTTCTAAAAGCCAGACACCCTGAGGAGTGAGTAAACAGAGCCTGAGGAAAAATTGATAAGATAGATCTCTACACTAGAAACAAATACTTTAATTTGTGTTTATAGCACAAGCGTGCTGTCTAATGCAAAACAGCCTTGTTCATTACTACATTCTATTGATAACACTCTCCACCAAATAAAGCCCAAGTTTCCCTTTAATTTCTAAATGATCCAGGCTATAGTTATCTTTTTAATTATTTTTTTTTTTCCTTGATAACTGTTAATACTAGAATTTATTGCTGAAACTAAAGCCAGGTAAATTCTATAGAACAAGAGTGTATGCAGTGTAAGGGTTATGTTTTTAAATTTCTGGTACTACTGTATGAAAAATAGAATTTACTGCGGTATATTTTGGGATGTAATTTTTTCAATGCTTTTTTCAGCATTTTTTATGTGCTTATTCTTTTTAGTTTCAGAAAGATTCTCAGGAAATACCTAGATGAGTTTGGGTTCTGTTTTTCCCCTTCGTGCTTTTTATCTCATTGATTTGATTTTATTATTTTTTTTTCATAGAAAAAATTGCTGAGACTGTGCTGGGTTTCCTTTTCAAGAGAGTAGATAATCACACAGGAGTCAGTGGTAAAACATACTGTAACTTTTGAATTCTCATTGAATTCTTGTGCTGAAACTAGACTGAGGAGTTGAAAAACTTTGGTAGAGAGTCAATGAAAATGAAGTTGAGGAGGAAAGTTGAAAATCAATGGGAAACTATGGAGATCCTAAATGTGTGTGTTGCATGACTCGAACAGATCCTGCACAACAGTGTCTCTCTAATAATTGCTTGAAGTTTTGTACCAGGGACCATAACCTGCTACACTGGAACTGGAGCCCTGAAATCCTGGATTGCTAGAGAGTGCTCAGGTAGCTGCCTTTGGAAGGATTGTTCTTCTTCTGCTTAAAGTATGAGTAGCTGTTAGGAATTTGTGGTCAGTATTCATCTTTGGTGTTTCAGAAATGGAGCTAAGGAGTGATTAGCATAAATTATACTTTTTTTCCCTTCCCCCCCCCCCTTTTCTTTCTCTCTGAAGGTAACAGTAGCAAAAGTCTGGGTCTAAATAACATCAGGATGCTTTACCTTGAATCTGAACCTGAACAGGTAAGTGGAGCCTTGAGGCCATGAGCTAGCAGCATTCTGATGAACAGAGTGCCTGAGATGAAATGTTCCTTAAACGCTTACAGATGTCTTGGTTGCAGAGGTAGCCTAAAGAAACAGAGAAAAGTTATTACTCCCTACTAGCTCATACTGAAAAACATTAATCAGACAAATGTTGCAGCTCAGCAGGAGCACAGCAGAGATACCTGAATTAGCTTCTAATAAGTATAGGAACAGCTGAGCTTATTAGCTTATGCATATCACCTTAAAAGCATAGGCATACTGTTTTTGGAATGTTTGCCTAGCTACCTTCACGGGGCTGAATTGCGTGGTCTGCATGTATTATCATTCAGCATAAACTGAGGGATTTTTACACTTTGTCTCTTTATGTGGAATAAAATCACTGGAGAAATCAGCTACTTTCAGTTATTCTGTCTCACTGTCCAGCTGAGTCACGAAAACAGTTTGAAACAAAAAATTTGGAAAGAGGACAGTTGTGCATGCATAAGGAAACTGGAGTAGGCATTAGGAAGATAAATGTTATTTTTCTCCCTTATCTCTAGAGGAGAGCTATTTCTTTTGTCTCATGGCAGAGTATACAAGGAGGCGAAAAATAGACACATGTAGGTTGGATGCTATACTAGTGTCACTTTTTTAAAAAAATTGCTTGTTCCAGTTGTGGAATAAGCCTGCAAGTCTTGGCTACCAATCCTAGATTACCAAAGGAAATTTGAATTGAGAATTTTGACTAGCAAGTGGTAGGGAGTACCTGGTGAATGCAGGAGGGTAGTTTGTTCCCAGTGTAAGAACTAAGGACTGCTGATTCTTCAGAGAATGGGGTTCTTGCTGAAGGGAAAAAGCATTGGTTTATAGCTGAAGATTTAAATGGTTAGTCCCATTCAGTGAAATTCAGGTTGCTGTGTGTCTTAAGAACCTATTTTCCAAGCAGCTGTTTTTTCAGCATTGTTTTGCTCAGGTTCAGAACTGATGGGGGCAATTTTAGGAGACACAAGACTGTCTTGGCAGAGGTGAAGGATTCCATCCTGAAAGGCATTCCTGCAGCTGTGTGCTGCAGGCAGCTGCACACTGTCAGATCCAGCTGCTCATTGTAGATTTTAGGGATTAGGGTTACACCCCTTCCTGAGGTCACCGGGGCAATGATTGGGATTTCTAAAGAAGCTGCACTTCACGTGCACCAGGGAACATTTTATAAAGTTGCCTTTCAATTTTAAGATAGCTTATTGCTCCTGTAAGAACCATTCCATCCATGTGACTGAGCATGTTCATGAACATAGTGTGCTTGCAATGTTTGCTCACTCTTAAATGTTCATATTTATGTACTCAGTTTTGCCCACAGGTTTAAAATGTGCAGCTATACCTCACAAAATGGCTCAAAGACCATTGAGGAAATAATCAAGGAGATGAAGCATTCTTGTTCTGTCCATTCAGTCTGTACAGCAGCTCAGTGGCAATTGAAATGCCGCTTGAAATACAGATTTAAATTTTGTATGGGAACTACTAACACTGCTCTTATTCCTAGCAATTCAAGAAGTTGTTCAACACAGCAGGTTCAAACCTCTCATACTGCTTCAAAATGTTAAGTCTTCTCCCTTTACTGCTTGACTTCAGAAGAGACACCAATAAAGACTATAGAGAATTGAGTGTTGTAAAACCTACAGAGACTCAGTAGCATTTGTTGACTTTTTGCCCTGTTTCACAGTGAATGGTTCCATATTATTCAGTTCATTTAAGTACAATGAAGGATGGAGCTTGGCTATTGCTTTTTTATTTCATTGCCTCTTCTTGACTTTCTTCCTCTATGTTAAATGGAGACAGGAAAAATAACAGTGGTGACATGATCAGTTCCATTATGAACCTTCTTGTGAATGGTTGTGAATCCCATGCAGTCTCCCTTTATATTCATCATTCATCATATATTCAGAGTACCTTGCTCAAAAAGTTTGGCAAAGAAGACTTGTGCAAATAAAATGTAAAAAATCGAGTATCTTAAAACATTTTCCTGAGATGCCTCTTGTTTGCAGTGATTTAAAGCTGTATACTGTTGGGGAGGGATCCTGCACAGTAACGACACCTACATCCGTACAGATATCAATGGAACTGTCAACAGGCAGCAATGGATTTGAAGCCCTCTGACCTTGTGTATGCCATTTTTGGGCTGCTATGAGTCCTTAAATTCAAAGAGGGGTCCTGATGAGCTGTGGATCAGAGGATTACCTACCTCTCTGGGAAGGTCAGACACTTGTTTGTCTCAATGAAGTTTCCCTCTTTAGTTTGTGCTCCTTTTCATTTGCTTACGGGAAATAGTGTCCACTTTTGAGGTAAAGCAAAAGTAATTAAGTTTTATGTTGTGCTCTCTAATTCCCTTTGGGGTTTTAGTTTTACTGACTTTTTTTTTTTTCTAGTACAATATAAACCCAAGAAGTTTCTAGATCTGTTTCCAGTAAACAAATTCATAATTATATTAAAGAAACTCACAAAATTAAGAGTTCTAAGCTTCTTTTGCTAACCAAGTGATTTCTCCATTGCAACTGTATCATGTCTCTGAATAAAAAACTAACACTGATTCCTTAATCTTAACCTTCCCACAAAAACACCCCTAAAGAAACAACAAAAAACTCCAAACAAAAACTCCAAACATAGAACAAAAAAAAAAAAAAACAACAAAACAAAATCAAGCCCTCAGATATCAGTCTGGCTATTTAATTAATCACAGGTTCTTAGTCAGAGAGCTGAGATTTGCTGTAGGTCTTTCTTTTCAAGTATGTGGTAACATCATATTCTGATAATGTGCATGATGGCAATACAAGTTTTAAATTCTATATATTTGTGTCTTTCCTGCAGTTTTCAGAATCACAAAAACATCTTTGGGAGGCCTTTCTTATCCAAGCTACCTCTCTTCCCAGCTTATTATAGAAATGTTGCAGGTTCTACCCATGGCAGAAAAAAATGGATTTACAGATCCTAATACCAGACCTCAGGAAGGTGTGGGCTCTGTAAAAGTGATGCTCTTCAAACTTAGACCTGCACTGCCAATTCCCCTTACCAGGGAGTTCAGGAGTTACCCTAGGAAAGGTGAGCAAGGACTGCTAGAGATCTCTTCAGCCTTGCCAGAGCTGTGTGGTTTGCATGAAAGTAAATGTAGCTGGGGAACTAACTAGGACTATACTGATTAGAGGTTTAAATTCCTTCTCTTTTCATGTGGTGGTCATGTGGGGAGGCAATGGAAGCACTCATAGCTACATTTTCTATGTTTTTGCCCTTGTGTGTACTGACCACAACACACATAATGACGTACCTTTGAAGCAACGGGACATGCTACATAGATGACTGGAATTACAGGAGGGCAAAATAGGGGTTAGAAAACAGTTGCTGTTTGCAGTTTGAGTTCTGCTGATTGGAAAATCTGTCTAAGCAGTGTTGTCTGATCCCTGTTGCTTCAGAGTTCAAGAGGGAGCAGTTTCCTCCCCAGAACCCTTTTGACTACCCTTCTGCTCCTCCCTGCAGAGCAACGTTTGTGTTCTGCTTTTCCATTAGCAGAAAAGCAGTTTCTTTCCCTGCTGACAATCATGTTGCTTTTCTAAGTCACAGGATTGAAAATTTTCCTCTTTTCTTTGACAGTGTCAAAAATGTTGGGAAAACCAGTGGGTTTTTCTCTCTAGGTTGCTGTCAAAAGGCATGTGTTCCTGTGTGAGGTGATTTTGAGCTCAAGACTTCAAAACTGCTTGAAATTTTTCAGCAGTGATGTTTCTGTGACTGCCCTCTTTCAAGTGGGACTGGCAGAAACAAACAAGAGGATGACAAGGTAGCAAAGCTCTTTTTATACAGTTTTCTGTCTTTCAGGTGTATCCTGTACTTGTCTCCGTCAGTGCTCATTCTGGTTTAGCCAGTTTTGAATACAATATTTTTGTTTTATTCCATCTTCCTATGCTGCAGTCCCAGAGGTACAAAAATGCCTTTCAGGCTTTCTGACAGGAGATGCCTATGAATGAAACAGTTGGCATAAATTGCTTATGTGCTGAACAAATGCCAGTTTTCCCTTTTCAGAGCCACATGTGTCACCTGTGATGTGTCTAATTGCTCTGAAGTCCGGGCTTTACACCCTTTGAAAGAGCATCTACAATGAAACTCATGCTTTCATGAGCTAAGGCAAGTGTGTTATATAGTTATATGTACTAGTTGGTAGCAAATCAACAATTTCCTAGGAATTAAAGAGGTAACAAAATATTGCTCTAAACGCAGGGAAGTGTGCCTGGAAGAGTAAGTTTAGATAACCTATTTCTATTTCAGAAGATTTCTTTTTCTTCCTGTCCTCTGTGTGTATGTCAGTTCATGGCTTATCTGCTACAGGAAGTTAAAAGTCGTTAAGGAACCATTTAAAAACTACTGTATGTGAATCAGTTCTGGTTTCCAATTTTACCTTACTAGTGGACTTACTAACCCTAAGCTTCAAAGATTTAGATTAAATCATATGATTTAAATTATCTGGTTACTGACAAACATATTTTGGATGAATTTACTGGTTTTTCCAATTGAGATCAGCATATGCCTATGTAATGGCATATCTGAATTATGTTCTTAGTTTTTAATTTGTAATCAAGACAATATTTTAGGTATCACTAAAGAAATAAATTTTTTGTGCATTACTGTGATCATATAATAAGGAATATTAGAAAATTGTATTAATAATAATAATGATGGACACCTTGATATTTTTGGGACAAATGGGTGATGTAATAGCTGTTGTTGGGACAAATAAATGAGTTACTATGAGCCTTAGAGCAGGTAAACTCCAAGGTAAGACTTCTAACATGCTTATTTAATAGGTCAGTGCAACTGTATCTCTTGCATGTCTGGTCCACAGCAGGTACAACACTTGCAAAAATTCTTCCTATTAAACCAAAAGTTATATTCATGCTTTGCCAACACCCTGATCAAGCTTCTTTTTTTTTCTTTACTTGAAAATATTCACAATGTGAAGTACAAGCATACAGTAAAGTATACAAGCCCCATGACAAAATATCTGAAATTATATTATTTTTTTTATTGGTACATTCAGTACTGTTGTTTTGTTGATATGTCCTTCAACTTCTACTTATCACTTTTGTTTTGGGCTTTTTACTTTAGGATCTGTTGATCTAGAAAAATTTCTTAATAGAAAACAAACTTTGCATATATGTTTTTAACTGGATCTTAACTAGGTAACAAAACTAGTAACCCAATTTAACAGATTCAGTGAATTAAAATGAAGAGCATTTTTCAATGTAATTTGGTCATTATTTTGTAATATGAATAAAAAGTTGGAGTAAAGTTATGGGATATAGAATTTTCTTTTCTCCGTTTTTATGGTTATTTTTCTTTGTTTAGTTTGTTGAATTGTTTGCATTGTTCAGTGACCACCAAGATGTTCAAAGTCTCTGCCAGTATCCCTCTTGATTTATTTGGATTGCAAGTCTCCTTAGGCTTTTTTAAAAATCAAATTATGAGACTGGAGCATGAAAAAATCTACTGAGTCTGTCATTTTTTGCTGCCATCTGTGAGTTGTATTTCTTCAAAAACTGCTTTCTCCTGCTTGTTTCAGGTAATGAATCAGGATATTAAATTAGGTACTACTTGAAGGATTAATATACTACTGAAACTTGGAATAAATTTAGACAGTCACCGTGGTGAGAATACTTGGCAAATTTAGAGGTGATCTTGTATTCCTGTTATCTTCAAGGATAATTCCCAAATTAATTTATTCAAGCAGAGAAAGCAGGAGCCTCTTGTATAAAGATACACTTATATATGCATGAATGAATGCTTCCAGGAGTCTGGAAATACTTGCTTGTCAGCCTTCTGCATTGACACAGAAGTGTGGAGGTGATAGGAAAAGGCAGTGCTTTCTATCAGGACAGCACAGGTGGATGGCCTTTGTTAACAATTGACAATGGGATGTTAGGTGTTAGGATGTTTTCTTAATAGCTCAGAAATGCAATGTTCTTTCAGGTTCTGAAAGCAAGCTAATGGCATAAGCCCTGAGCTATGGCCAAGCTGATGTACTCTGTGTATGACTAGAACTGTTATAGCCGAACTTTTTCCTTTATATCCATCAGGTATTTGTTTTCTTTCCTTACTTAACCTTTCTTCTCAGAGCACTGCTCACCCTGATTTTTTATATTGCTACTGCCTGCTTTATTCCTCAGCTGTTTTTTTCCCTTCATTTCTGTTTGTCTCCTAAGGAAATGACAAACCAGAAACAGTTGAGTGGTCAAGTGTATCTGAAATAAAGCAAGCTGATGCATTCAGCATGGTTCAGTGGATGGAGCATTTCATTCTGCATCTGAAAAAGATCCTCTCTCTGTCACTCATCTCTTTTTTTTCTTTTTTCCCAGGGTTGAGTAAGCTATTTCATCTTAATTTAGGCAGCAGTGAGACATGAACTATGTGCCTTCTTCTGAGCACTTTAAAATTCAGGTTTGTAAAATAGTTTTTGTTATAGGTGTACCATTTACTAATTGCAGGAGAAGAACTAAGGAGCGCTGTCTACGTGTGGCATAAAATGGAAAGAACAGCTAACAAGCTAGACTGTTTTTTTTGAAACTGCTTCCCTATGGAATACATTCTTGACTTTGATTTGTAACAGCTCAAGTTTGTTGTCTTTTTCCAAAGAACATCTTAAAATACACAATAACTGAACATGGAGGTCATGAAGAGTGCAGGACCTTGCACCTGCTGCAGCAGTGCTATGCCACTCATGCTGTGTTTCCTGCTGCTAGAAGGGGAATCCCATGAGACAGGAATCCCATGCTGAACAGTGCCAGCACTGGTGCCATGCCTGTGCAGAGCCACTTGTGATCTGGTTGGTACTGGCTGGCCCAGCAATCCCACAAAGAGCAATGCAGTGAAGCTCTGAAGTAACCTGTGGGCTACCAGTCCAGCAGGGCTTGATGATTGCAGTGGTTTGGGAATCATTCCCCTGTACTCGGCACCGGTGAGGCCACACCTCAGGTGCTGGGTCCCTCACTTTAAGAAGGACGTTGAGGTGCTGGAGTGTGTCCAGAGAAGGGCAATGGAACTAGTGAAGAGCTCCTGTGAGGAGCTGCCGATGGAGCTGGGGTTGACTAGCCTGGAGAACAAGAGGCTTGGGGAAGACCTTATCACTCTTTACAACTACCTGAAAGGAGGTTGTAGCCACCTGGGGATTGGCCTCTTCTCCCAGGCAACAAGTGACAGGACAAGAGAAAATTACTTCACGTTATGTCAGGGGAGGTTGGACATCAGGAAGAATTTCTTCACTGAAAGGAGTGTCAAACATTTAAATGGACTGCCCAGGGAAGCAGTAGAATCACCATTCCTGGAAGCTTTCAAGAAATGACCGGACATGGCATTTGGTGCCATTGTCTAGTTGACGTGCTGTTTGGTTAAAGGCTGGACTCAACGATCTTGGAGGTCTTTTCCAATCTTAATGATTCTATGCTTCAATAACTTTACTGGCATGCTGCTCCACCTGATCTGATGAATTCAGCAGGACTAGAGCACATGAGCCTGCTTCTGTTTGCAATGAGGGCTGCAGGCTACGAAGCTGCTCTATAAGACACCATCACCTACAGGTTCTGTAAGCTGTCACCACAGTAGATGTGACTGGTAGATTGAGGGTGTCAACATAACCAAAATTTGAAGTTTTCTTAGTTTATTTTTTACTGACCAGATGCTCAGCTTGGGAAAAAGAAAGCAAGCAACAGATAAGCTTTGGGACAAGAGCCATTCTTTTCTCCCTTCCTTAATGAACACCTTCCCCCAAAAAACCCAAATCAAACCATGATGGTTTCTCTCCAGAAAGCCAAGACAAAAATCTGCTAAGGCAAAAAAATATTATGCTGATAAAGCAGAGTGCTTGAAAGAAAAGTACATTCATTATCTTTAGAACAGATGGAGATCAGCAAGAAAGTTTTAATGGACTACAAAACCTGTAAAGTTTTTTGAGTTCATGATTATACTGTCTTGTAGAACACATAATTGCCTCAAAGTGTAAAGAGTGGTCCTCAAATACATTCACATTGGTAGAAATCTGCACTGAGTTTAATAGACCCTGAGTCAGAATTAACATGTATATGTTGAATTTTAATGTGAAATGTTGTTCCTTGTAAAATAGTTAACAAGCAGAAAATCTAAATAGGAAAAGACATAGATGAAAAACAAGTCTCTGGGAGTTATTAATTTGTGAGACAGCACTCAAAGAATACTTCCTTGTAGACTCACCATGAAACTAAAGTGAAAAAAATGGACTCAAATTTGCAGGACTGCAATGTAATGTATGTTATGATTCATATGTAGACTTATGAAGGTTCTGGGAAAAAATAAAGAAACAATGTTCTCATTAGAATTCCCTTGGTAGATCAACAGGTTGTCTGAATGAAAATGATATCAGAAAAGAAATCCAATAAAACATCAGATCTTTTTCAACTGAGCCTTTTATCTTGAAGATAGCTACCAAGAAAAAGTGAGAGCATACATTAGAAATGTGTTTTTTATTCTCCCTTTGTTCTGAAGGAGATATTGGCAGGTATAAAATCCAGAAGAACTCTCAATTCTTTTTGTTCTGTCTCTAGGTGACTATGAGAAAGCATTCATCTTATGAAAGACTTTTTCTTTGTTATACGATACTACCTAGCTTGGGACTTCAGTGCTCTGGCAACATTTGCAGATTTCCCTGAACAAGGGATGTAAGACTAATTAGCAATTCCTCCTCTTGTCTGGACAAAGGCAGTGACTGGTGATAGCTGTGCTCGGAGCAGCAGAGGAAGGATGTAGACTTAAAGCTGCTCAGTAGCGCAGAGTGAGATGTCTCTGGCCACCTGCACATGAGTAGGTGATGAGCGAATTTTCCTCTTGGGAAACTGGATCATTAGCTTTTGGGAGATGCTTTTCTTATTCTTCTGGTTTGTGTTGGACTCCGTCAGGACTCTTGAGTACTCTTTCTGTGGGTGTGTCAGAAGTTGTTGCTCCTCACCATGTTCAAGGTCCGGAAAGTGAAAGCACACCCTGGCCTTCTCTCTGTTCCCTGCTTTGTTGGCCATTGATCAAGGAATCATCAAAAACATTCTGCTGTGTCTATATGAGTGACTATCTAAAAAACAAAGGGGAAATGTCCATGGAGAGGATGATAACTAATTAGCCTCACTATAATTGTACTTACCTGAACACTCCACATGTATTTTTTGACTTGTTGATTTTTATAGAGGTGAAAATATACTACACTGTTCAAAAGAAATCCTATGAACTTGATGATATTGATGTGTAACAACATCCTAGGGATTCTATTCCAGTGCCCAGACACCCTCTGGGTGAATAACCTCTTCCTAATGTTTTACTAAAACCTCCCCTAATGCAGCTTCATGCCATTGTATTGATTAATATAATAGCATGTAATGAATGTATTTATGCAGAACAGCTTGTTGAGAGGCTTTGATTTAACCATTCACTTTCCTACTATGTCCTAGAATCATAGAATCATTTAGGTTGAAAAAGACCTTAAAGTTCATTGAGTTCCAACCATTAACAAAGCACCACTGTGTTCACTGCTCAACATATCCATTTACATCCAATAGTGTCACCACTGCTAGAGGTTACAAAGCTAAAATTTATTTTGATAATTCTATGCATCTTGGGTTGCAGAGAAGCACAAAACTGCTCTTTTGTAAAGGAAAAAAATAATAAATAGCCTCCTTTATAATATCTGTAAAAAAATGTCAAATTTCTTAGAAAAAACAATAACTGCAAGTCCATAGGATACTGTGTAAATGGACAGAAAAAAAAGGGGTTCTCAAAGACCTCCTAGTATACAGAAAGAGTAGAACAGAGCTGCAAAGATGATCAACAGGAGGAAGAATTCCATAAGGCTTCTAAAAGAAAAATAAATGCCTCTTTTGGAAAGAAAATCCTTTGGCCATAATATATAAAGATAAGTGTCAAAGTCTGTTACAAGAGAAAATTGTTTAGATATGAGGAACAGGGACCTGGAGATATTTGAGTGGTTCCTCTCATCAGGAATTCTTAATGTTTCACATTGGGCATTACACCAAAAAACCTTTTAACAGATGTAAAATGAGGTTCACATCATGGTCACTCTCAGTAAATGAAAATGTCTGCCTTTTTAAGAAGAAAATTTTACAGCTGTTGAAGGTCACTGCCTCCACTGGTGTTTCCTTTTGCATTGCTTTTGCCATTTTCACCAAGGACCACGACTTTTCCTGGAAGGCTTATAGCTTAGACTGCCTCTATCTTAGATCCTACTTTAGGCCCTCTAAGAGTTTAGAAGACCAAGCTAGGAACTTGGTGTCTTAGTTTGAGGGAGAACTAAGATATTATGCTGGCCAAGAAATAATCTCTCTCCTTTTAAATTTAGAAAACAGACTTTAATTAGGGAAAAAAGATATATATAAAGAAAAGGATAACAGTTCTTAACCACAACACATATATATATATATATCCAGAAAAGAACCAAACAACAACAGTCTGCAACAAACCCCTCCACCCCCCAAATGACAAGGCAAAACAGTCAAAAGGGTCCTCTTGGCTACCCCCCAAAAGGGGGAATGCAATTATATCCACGGACAGCAGGTGGCGCTGTGGCACCTCCGCTGCTGGTGGCTCGACCTGTCCCAGGGGTTGCAGTTATATTTACGGACAGCAGGTGGTGATGTCGCGCCCGGCCGGCTCGCCTCTCTCTCAGGGGAATGGTAGGCAGTTCCCAGGTTGGTTCCCGTGAGGAAAATGGAGAGCAAAACAGCAACAATCCTGTGTCCGCAGGGGCAGGAAAAAACAGGGGCTTTCTCCCACCTCTATTCCTCATGGCAAGCTTTGTAGTGATTATGATCACTCGCGGATGAAAGCAGTCAAGTTCGAGAAGGGAAAAAAGGGAACACAAATTCATTATCCAGTGGTGCTGGAATCCGAATGTGTGTGTCCACGTCTTCCTCGCTCCGCTGAGTGCCGGGCTCCCTGACCTGCGCAGAAAGCCAGAAATACCAACCCCGTCCCCCTCTCTCCCCTGCTGGGGGAAGATCAAAACAAAGCCCTGGCCAAGGCAAATAATATTAGCATATGCATGTCCTTTGTCTCTTTTGTTAAACATCTTTACCGACGCTGAGGCGTGGCTCCAAGCTTTTTGGAAGGAATTCCACTTAGGTTTGAAACTCTAACAGTCACCAAGGAAAATTGCTTTAATTCTCGAATAGTGATTTTTCACTACAGATGCAGACCAAGACACAAACATAAAATTAAAGAGGGCTTGTGCTGCCCGTTTATATGAGCACTTTCAAGTGAAAGATCAAGGATTTATAACATAAGAACATGGAATGCAAAAAGGTATGAAAATGACAATATTCTTTATTGGTCTGACATCAGAATTCCATTTCAGTGATATTTCTCCCCACAAATTAAGAGCTAGAACAGAAGACACACATCTTTAGGCACTGATTTTTCAGTGGAAAATGAAGGCAATCACAAGGAACTGTTGTTCATGTCCCACATTTGCAGTACTCTTCAGATGGTAAGATGGAATGTCTGCAAGCTCCACCTTTCAGACCAGAGGTACCTGCCTCTGTACCAGCTTTGAGGGCTGTAAGGTCCACAGGAATTGTTCAAAGGTAGAACTCTTGATCACCTCCTTACAGTCTTATTTATTTCTGATTCTGAGACAACCTTTTGCCTAGCAGTCAATAAGTAGAGATAGACCTGTAAAGTGAAGTTTAGCAAATTCCATTCACAGCTTCAGTCAGTAATCTAATGACATCCTTACGAAGCACTTGTTAATATTACACATAGTTGAAGCCAAGTGTTGTTATGGGGACATCATAAAGATTTGTTCAAGTCAGTTTCACAACTCATTAGCTATCAGCTGAACCCTTCATTTGCCTAACTCAAATTTAAGCCATTAAATTATACTGATCTCAACTGAAAAAGGATGATGAAAATAATCCCTCCAAAGAAGCACGTTCTTACATTTTCATTAATTTGCATCCTTTCACTTTAACCTCCCAAACTAAAGAGAACCTAGAATGGTGGGGAAGGTGAATCTATAACTTCTTCCTCTGCAAGGGAAGCTTTAACTGAGAAAACATGGAACATAAGTCTACTTTATTTTTTAATATGTACCATTGTCTTTCTGAACGTTTACATGCACAAAACTATGTTCCATAACAAACAGGGGAAAAAAATCCCAGTCAATAAATTCCACAAGTGTGAGAAAAAATAAATATTGCCTATTGAATATCACATGATTTTTTTCAATTACCTATGGTATAAAAACATCAATTAAAACTTACACTTTTTTTAAATTTTGTTCATCTATTCTTCACAAGTCATAAAACATTGAGAAGAAAACACACAACAACATCCCTGAGAGGAATTAAGACATTTGCATCAGCAATTCCTGCAGGTACTTAATACTGTGTTTCCTTAAATATGAAATAGTAAAGCAGGTTCCATGTTTGTATTGAGTCACTCACATGCACTGTAATTTAGTCAGTTTTCCAGTGTATTAAAATAAGTTCAAATAACCCACTAATCTATATATTTGAAAGGAAATAGTTTTTCTCTCTGTTCTCTATGTAGGTACACAGGACAAAATGGAAAGTCACTTGGGTAGGGTTTCTTTTGATGCTAGTGAGGCAGAAATGGGTAGCTCATCAAGTCAGAAAATTAGGGAAGGCAACACTGCAGTGGATGCAGAAGAAATGCAATACCTATAAATGCTATATTTCTAAAATACAGCAATGAGCAGTCAGGTTCATTCATTTTTGGTTGAAAATCTGCATTTTTGCATTGATACTTGTGCATAGAGGCAGTCTTAGCAACCTTAGAAGACTGCTGGAACTCTTCAAACTAGTGAAAATGGAAGGGCAAAGATCAATTACATGAAGATGCATATGTAAGAAATTATCAGCCAGTAAAAGAGTGTTTGACATCCCCAAAAGCCTGGAATTATATTTAAATATAAACCCTGACCATATACTACCTTCCATGTAAGTCTTATTTTCTCCTTTTTATGGTGTCTCCAAAATATTAGAAGAGACATATAAATAAAGCTCAAGACCAAGGGTGTTATTTGAAATAAACAAGTGGATACAAAATTAGCATTTGGGCAATATAACATAGCATTCACCCAGAACGCAAGAGTTCACAGAGCTCATGTTTAAGAAATTTTTCCTAGGTCCCTGTGATAAATGCTTTAACATTTAGATCTTAAAGAAATTAGAGATGGTATAAAAGTGACAGTGCTTACTCAGAGCAGAGAAGTATGGGCAAAGAAAATAGAAGAAAATGTGTTAAGAATAAAGTACATGTAATTACTCCTTCACAGCTACCTCTTTTTGAAAGCACTTCACCTTAGAGAAGATAAAATTTAGCACTGAGTCACCTCATATAATTCTTTTCCAGAACAACTTGCTTTTTAAAATGGGAAGTAGTGATTTGGTATTAGGAACTAAAAATTACCTTGTGGAAAATATGCTATTTCACCTGCTATAGATAAATTTCTGCATGAAGTATAAAACTTAACTTAACTATAAAACTTAAATTCATTATGAAAAGGTAGAATATATTAGAGGTATGACTGAAAACTGACCTATGATTTCTCAGGCAGGCTACTGAAAACTCATACAGCTAAACTCTGGGTGTTCTTCATGTTTTATTTTAAAGAGTTATGGAAAAATATCTATACTGTTATTTGTTTGCTAGATCAAAGATTGATGGTCTAGTAGGACACATTTGTGATAGTACATTATTAGCAACAAAACTAGCAAATTTTTTCTTTACTTAAAAAAATTTATGAACAAAAAGTCATTTAAAAACAGTAAAGGACTTAGAGCTTAAGAATTGTTTCTGATGAAAATAAAATACTTTTAAGCAATGGGTGCTAAAAAATGTGTATAAATAAAATTGTTACTTTTTAACCATGAAAAACTGTAGAAAATGGCAAATACAATTCCTTAAGCTATTACAATATATGGTCAAATGTATTTATGACCACTGTCATCATGTGATGAATTTTGTTTATAACAAGAAAAAAGCAAAAAACTTGGATGATAGCAGCAGACTTATGATCGAGCAAAGAGAAAGTATGGAGACAAGTGTAGCAGTACAACTTCCTAATATTGTTTACTCTAGTTGCAAATTAGTATTTTCATAGTGTTATTTGCCTATAAATTTTAATTTTATTATTATTTTATGCATTTATGGTATACAAAAAGGGATGTATTTGGTTATGGTCTTCATATTAGAATTATGGAGTCCAAGAATGAAGAAATGCAATTCGTAGGATGTCATCCTTCTTTAACCTTTAAAGTACTACTCTAATCAGCATTAAACAAACAAAGAAAAGTCACTGTTAAGGCTGTTGGTTGCAGCCTTTAGACTTTACTGATGTTGGTGATAGCTGGAACCAGTGCCCTCTCTTAATTCTTAATAATAGCATGCAACAACATCAAATGAATTAATTCTCAGGTATAACATGATTTGTTATACCTAGCATGATTCATTATATCTACCACATCATGTATATATCTTTATCTCCTAATGATGAAATTATTGAAGCAGTTAATACATTCTAATATAGTTACTATACTTATGTTATCTTCACTAAGATTGCAAGGCAGTACTGGTGCCCTCACTTTACAAAGTGATTTGTGAATGATCACAGGATATTTTTCGTCAAATAATACTTAATATCTCATCATATATTGCTGATCATCAGTCATTTTTTTTCAGGGTGGACAATCAAAATAGTTACATGGACATCACTTGATGTCCCTTTCACTCTTTTTTTTTTTTATTCATGATCTAATAATTAAGAGAAATAATTCATTATAAATCTCAAAGTACTAAATTCTCCACATGATTTTACAAAAAAAAAAAAAAAAAAAAAAAAAAAACCAAAAAAAAGGCAGCTCCTTTTCCAGGGTGTGGATAAACAAAAAGCACAGGGGGAGATTAAGTGAAGAATAAAAATCTCAGGAAACTTGAATGAAAATTCTTTGTTACACGTGAGCAAGAAGTTCACTTAAATATGTTTCCTTACTTTTTCCAAGCATACAGAGTTCCCTGAAAGACATTAGCTCATCCAAGGATGGTACAACACAAAAAACAAGCAGTCAGAGCTGGTTAACTCTGGGAAGAAGCCTGGAACATTTATCAAAACTGAGATACATGCTACATTGAAAACAGGACTTCAAAAGAAATCTCTATCAGTTGTTTCCTCTCTCACAGGCAGAATCAGCACCATTCTGAGTATTTCTGTGATGGACCTTCTTGGCATTAGACTACGGATCCCACAGGTCTTTGCTTGAAAATAGCCAGGCATTCCTACTTTTTCAGAGACATACATTCAGTGATCCTAATGAACCTCCCAGTTAAAAAGAAAGCCATCATGTTTGCATAGAAAAACACCATGACCTTGAGAGTTAATTTTATAAGAGAAATAGTGTGTGCCAATGTTTCAAATCATATTCATCTGTTGCTTCATGAAGGAATTTAGAAAACATTTATTATTATCATTTCCACATAAACAATTCCATTTTCTAGGATATATGCTTCATATTTTGGATACAAATGGTACTATTTAAAGTCTACTTCTGCTTACAATCAACTTAAGTACAATCAAATTTTCTTTCAGTCACTCAGTACTCTTTACAGGACATTAATAAAAGCAGGTTAATTTCAGAGAAGTTGAATGCAGCAGCTGGGGGGTTCGCTCCGCCCTTTCCCATCCCCTCTAGAGGCCACGTGGGCAGCCACGTGGTATCCAGGCATCCCAGCAAAGAGACACATACATACCATGGGGCAGGAAAGCAGAGAGAGCTTTATTCACCTGGCCAGAGTATTTATAGGGCTTCACAACCTATGGGATTCAAGGGGAAGGGTTAATAACAGACCAATTAGAGGTGGTTCCACATAGCCTGGACAAGGCTTGCATACTAATTAGAAAGACAAAGGGGTTTTCTCCCACAGGGTCTGGGGAAGGAGAAAGGTGATTCAGGGGAAAAAGCAAACTCCATTTTACAATACAATAAAAAAGCCTCAGGTTTAAAAGGCACTTTGGTTGGTTTCTTCATCTTCACAGGCTTACTGTTACAGCTGAATAATAGTTTAGTGGGAAATTGCTGCTTTAGTGATCACAAGATTATGAATTTGGTAACTGTTTGGCAAATGTTTTTTATCAGGAAAAAAAATATTTCCTGAAATTGGGATTATTTTTTTCCATTTCAGAGTTCACTGTACAGCAGTACTCATAGGGACGTTAGAAAATTTGTATTATTTTTTCCCTTTCTTATGAGTAGATGAATAATGGTCATCTGTTGATGGCCATGACCCTCTGTCATGGGTTTCTCTGATTAGGTTTTTTTGATAACAGGAAGAGCAGCTTCTGTTAGAAGTTGCTAGAAGTTTCCCTCTATCCTATAAAGCAGAGCCAATGAGGGTCAGCTCCAAGGAAACTTCCTGCTTTTGAACCATGAAGTAATGCCCTGTATGAAAACGTATTTAAGAATGGAGGAGTTGTTGCGCAGTTGGAAATTGGCAGCTATGGATTAACATCACCATGCAGACACCAAGATCAGTGCAGGAGGACGAGGGGTTGGGACCCCACAGATCAAAGAAAAGGCTTAAAGCTATATTTCCCTGATTACCATGGTGATGACAATGGTGGTTATGAGTTGTCCCCTCAAAGCCCATGGGATCCATCAGGGTGCAAAAACCTCCTTGCCAGAGCAGGGAGATGCATGAAAGAGGCTGTTGCATCCATCCCCCAAGATGGAGCAGAGTCCAGCAAAAGTTTTGTGACCGAGATCCATGGAGGGAGAAGCCCATGCTAAGCAGGTACAGCCAGCGTTTCATAAGAGACTGCATCCCATGGAATAACCCATGAGAGAGCAGAGGATCTCTCTTGTAGGGGGGGGAACGCCACGAAATGCAGGGGAAGGACTCAGAGTAATGATTCCCCTGTAACTGTGACTGATGACTGTGGTGAAGAAAGCTATCAGCTTCGCAGCCCACGAGAAAGACCCCTGAGACAGCACATTTGGACGAACTGCTGCTTAAGTTTTGGATTTACCTCTGTGAATGGCTGACGCAACAAAAACCACACTCTAAACCTTCCCTGTCCCCCACACCATCAAGTGCAGGAGGGAGAGCATGGACAGACCAAGGGGTGGTGCTGGAAAGGTGGTTCTAAACTGGTTTTATTTCTTAGTTTTAGTTCTTAGTTTGTTAGTAAAAAATTTAAGCATTATTCTAAGTTCTGCTTTGCCTGTGGTATTAATCAAAGCTCCTCTTTTGGTTGTTATCTCTAGCAGTAAATTCCTAGCTGGTTTTTTCCCTTCCTTCTGGAAGGTAAAAAGGCGGGGAAGAAAGACCTTGAAGCAGTTTTGCTGGATGCCAGGTATTTATTCAGGGTCAAACCACCGCAACCTCTCATGAGTACAATAGTCATACTGGATACTCTGGAACTGGTATGGATGCTTTCAATCTCCTCTTCACCTTGTTACGTTCTCTATAAATAATTAGATACTCCCTTAAGCAAAAGGGATAATCTATTTTTATCCACTTGCATTTACCAGCAACCAGACTATGGGATTGCTCTTTATCCCATTCATTTTGACTAAATTATTTAATTCATGGCAAAATACTTACCAGAGGAGTGAGTGAGAGAAAATCATGGCAGAATTCTTTATTGCTTAACTGTTGATTTCACTAACACTGAGAAAGAAGACCATGTGTAATTGACTTCATTGTCCCACCTGAAGTTCTTCAAGTTAATTTTTAAATACTGAAGTTTTTAGAAGACTTAAATATTTGCTTAAATATTTGCTTAATATATAATTATATAATAATTATATAATTATATAATATATATAATTATATAATTATATAATATATATAATTATATATATAATTATATAAATATATAATTATATAATTATATAATTAATATATGCTAA
>JAWWMO010000083.1:110830133-110860348 GCA_035047845.1 Dendrocincla fuliginosa | reverse complement strand
CCAGAAATACCAACCCCTTCCCCCTCTCTCCCCTGCTGGGGGAAGATCGAAACAAAGCCCTGGCCAAGGCAGATAATCTCAGCATATGCATGTCTTTTGTCTCTTTTGTTAAACATCTTTACCGACGCTGAGGCGTGGCTCCACGCTTTTTGAAAGGAATTCCACTTAGGTTTGAAACTC
This sequence comes from Dendrocincla fuliginosa, assembly GCA_035047845.1. NCBI lineage: Eukaryota > Metazoa > Chordata > Aves > Passeriformes > Dendrocolaptidae > Dendrocincla > Dendrocincla fuliginosa. Next base: position 110,860,168 of record JAWWMO010000083.1, on the reverse strand, counting down.
TAACACTTGGTATTCATTTGATACTCATTATATAACAAGCAAAACCCTTGATGTTGACTGCTTTCTATACGTGTTGTTGTATGTGTGTAATTCAGGTAGCAGAATCAGGATTTTCCCCCTGGAAGAGTGAAGCACACTGAACAGGATGTAGCAAGAATAGAGCTTTGTGGAGCTCACTGGGGACCCTCTGTGGCATGTCTGTGCCACAAGATGCATATGAGGAGCAGTGACCCAAAACCATGTTTCTTCCCTCTTGCCTTTGGGGAAAAAGTCAAAACAAACACCTTGAAATGTCTGTTAGGTCAATTTTGTTTTCTGAAGGGATTCAGCCTGCAGCATGTGAGCTAAAGCATGAGCTAAAGCATTTGAAAACACACAGATCAATAAATTTTGAACAGTCTTTTGAAGTCAAAATTTACTAAGTGGATTAGGTGCAAGAGGAATGACATAAAATACAGATCATTGAAAAGAAAAAGATTCTCTGTTTTCCATAGGCTTCAACATGATAACTTCAAGAATATATTAATATGAGCCAGCAGTAGTGCTGCTAGAATCCCAAGATGCAGCTGTCAAGTAACATCTGCCAAAAAAGGGACTTGCTTCATTACCTTCAAACTTCTCCATTACTCATTAGGTCTCACCAGATGGGGATTCAGTATTTTGAAGTCAGTCACCCTGTATGAAGTAGTTTGTTCATGACACTGATGAACAATTATCTACCCATACAGTTGGGACTTCTACGCTGTTAATTTCAACTGAGTGTCAGTACAGGGCACAACTTTAGCACTAGATGGTAAAAAACAATTGAAATGCAGAAGGTCAGTTTGGCAGAATTGAATGCAGTAATGAGATTGAAACTTGTCTATATAATAATAATCTCTTGTTAATTTCTCCTTAACAGTCCATTGTAATAAACCCTCATAAGATTTTGCTATATTTTATTTATTTTACTTTTTCAAGTACTGAAAAATACTAATTATAAATTCAAAAATATTTTTCCAGCCATCCAGTGGAAGGTAAAGTGCTGTGCATAACAAGTGTTGTCTTTCTGTTGGTTGATAAATGTTTAATGGTTTGTTAGGAAACTAATTGTCAGTTTAATCAGTAAAGTGACAATAATAACTCAGGTAAATATTTGCATTGTCACCTGCAAAGGCAGTTATAAACATTATTCATTCTAAAGTCTGCCTATATTTGATGGGTAATCAAATATAGGCAATCTCCCTGAAAGAAGTTCCCAATCTCTCTTTTAGTACTTCTTTTGTATTTTCTGTTCTTCACAATCTTTTCTACAAACAGAGTAAGCCAAAATATTGTCCCCTGCATCATGTGAATCACTCACCTGTGAGGTTTTATATTGATGACTATGCAACATCAGATTTTAAAAGTGATTAGAACCCTTGGATGATAATTTAAGCCACCTTTTTTTTCCCCACATCTTTCAATTAAATCAAACCACATAGGCAATTATGGGAAAGATATGTCCATGCACACATGCATGTACATACACATGTATTTCTATATACACGCGAGAAACTCACAGTGGAAATTAATTTTAAAAAACCAAAACTAGTTAAAATAATTTCCTCTGAAAATATTCATATTTCAAGACCAGATGTTGTCTTGCTTTCTTTGCTGAATTCTTTATGAACTATATTTTCTTTGGCTTCAACTGAAAATGCCTCTAAGGAGACTTTAGAAGATAACCCTCAGGTTTCTGAGTCACCACAGACAGCAGGAGGCAAGCAAGATTTTCATTAAAAATGTAGGTGTAACATAATTGTAAACATAATTTTGGGAAGTATACTGATGTACTTAATTAACTGCAGCAGTACATTGAAGTTTTTAAGGTCCTTTCTTGTCCCTTGTGAAGAAAGAGGAGGAGGCTGTGCCAAAAGCGTTCTTATCCCTTCATGGCATGACTGGTTTCTTTCAGTAGTAGAAGGATTTGCATACACATTTATGCACCTTTCTAGGAACTTTTCAATTGACTGCATAGGGGAAAGTGGGGCCAGGCTTCCCTTCTCTTACAAGTATGGTGAGAATTGAGGCTAGTTTCTGAAAAATGAAGCTGAATCTTCCTCCCTTGCTGCTGGAGAACTTACAGGAAAGATCTTGCTTTGAAGTTCTACCCTGAGCACATGCTCAGGGAAGCTTCTTTACAACTTCTTCTGCCTCCCCTCCTTATATCCTTATTTAACCAATTCAGATGCTTTTGTTATTGAAGAACAAATTTTGTGGTCCAAGGGGAAAAAGCAAATTTTCTATTTAAGGTTCTGGAACTAAATAGTTCCTTGAAAATCTCAGTAATATAAATAAATGTTATTTTCCTTAAGGAGCAATAAGGCGAATCCAGGTTTTCAATTTAAATTTTCCAGGAACTACCTGGGGACTGTGTCTTTCCAGCAAAATTTCACCCTTACAGGCACAATATTTTGGTATGGTTGGTTCATATCCATATACTTGTGCAAACAAATAATATATATATAAGGTTCCATATAGGAACCTTAAAAGTAATGTTACAGCCATAATAACTTCAACAAACTTAAATAACTTAAATAACAAATAACTTGACCCCGAATTTTTCTGTTCAGTCACATAGTGAAAATTCTTCTCTAGTTTAGGTTTTAAGTTGGCAAAGATTTCACACACATTTTCTGAAGTTTCAAGGTCAGTGTAATTATTAGTGTATAAAGTAAAAATAAAAAGGATGGTTTGTCATATACATTGACGGAGACAGATTTGCCTCTTTTTCAACTGAGGTAAAAAGCAGAATCAGCAGAAAAAGTCAGGGTAAATGAGCACAGAAAAAAACATACTGAAGTGGAATGGGAAGAGTTAATGTGGACTGGCAGATGGCGAGTCTTGCCTTAGTTCAGAGTGGAGAAGAGATCCATGTTTGACAACTTCTAGGAGCAAGAACTGTATATAATTGTCCCTTACAGCTGGCATGCAGACTAGATGATGAGCCTTTATGCATTGTGTTCACAAAGTGCAAGAAATGCATCTTTCACTCCTCATGTATTATTCTCGGCTCCCCAGAATATTAGTTTTGGCAGATTAGAGCCTTGTAATGTTTCCAAAGTGGTGGACTAACAACTCTTCTGCTTTAATGGTGAGGTCTAGTATATTGAGGCTTTGCAGATTACTGCATAAGGAGGATGGAAGGACTTAATTTCATTACTAGTAGTAACACTTTATAACTATTTTAAGTGCTATTTTAAGTTCACAGTACATACCATAAACTGACTCCCACAAGTATTAAGAAGCAGGGTAAGTATTTCCAGGGAAGAAGTGTGGAGTAGTGTATTGGTAACATCTGTCATTTTGGTTTCTTTTGTACCAGTATACTTTATTTTCCTTATACTAAAGGATGGGATATTGCTGGACTGGACTGCAGGAGCAAGATCAAATAAAAGAGCTAAATTCAATATTTCTTCAGATCAGTGAAAGGCTGCGAATTTCAGTGGATTTTGGTGGTTTCTGCTGTAAAACTCACAAGTGTGCATTCCATCATCTTTTCTAAAAATGTTTATGCCTGTAATGGTAGTAGAAAATTTTTGAGTTCTATTTCTATTTAGAAATAATTAAAAAAATATACAATGTATTTGTGCACATTTGAAAACTGACCATCTTGAATAGCAGGGACATGTTATGCATACTTGCATAAAAGTGGAATATCAATATTTCTGCACTTAATTTAATTTTGTTCAAAACCATATCTAAAACACAATACTTGTTTGGTCACTCAGATGCTGTTTCCCTCAAGTTAGATAGTAGGTTGCTGAGCACTCTTAGCTTAAAACATGGTCTTCTCTGGCAAAGGTGAAGAAAAAGCTGTTCTTATTTCCCATTTGCATGCCAAAAGTCATTTATGCCAGCAGTTTAAATTTTTTTAAAACATTTAGTTGAGTGTTTTTACTCGATTTTTATTAGGAAATAAAGTATGCTTTGATTAAAATGCAGGCTGTGAGCTCTGGCAGTTTTACTGGTGATTTGTGACACTTGCCTTTTTTTCCTTCCATGGCTACACTGTTTCATGTATAATTTACTGTGACAAAACACTGGCCCTACTTATTGTCTATAAATACCAGCCCATTAGAAAGATGTCTGAGGTGTAGCTTTTTAATGGCTGTATAATGTTCTCAGACCTGCAGTTAATGGAATAGTAAACAACTTTTTGGCTGCAAAAGCAGTGAAGCAAAAGCATTCCTCCATATAATCAGTTTATTGTAGATGTATGGGCATTTCATGACCAGCACGATGATTTGTGTCTACTTACAGACAAATATGAAGTCTTCTCATCTCAGTCATATGATTATTTTTGAAGGTGTTGGGTTCATCTTATGATGAGCAGGATCTGTCTGTCTACACTCACTGCATAAAGAAGAGTGAAGGTTGTCATTGTAGTGAACCTCTATGAAACCGTAAGTAGTGTATGAAGATGTGGATTAGACAGAGTTTGATAAATACAGTTGGTTTTCTTCCCATACACAGAGTACAGAAAAAAAATCACCTACAGCATATGAGTGAGTAGGAGGTAGATAAATATGCAGTACTTGAGAAAAATCCATAGATTATAAAGCGAATCCAGTGTCATTTACTGGCTTTTTGCTGTGTCTGAATTACAGAGCTGAAAAGTTGAGAACTATAAGATAAGCACAGTGAAAACTAAGATGTGCTAGAGAGATCACTCCAGCTGAGGAACCAGTTAAAAGGAAGAAAGCATGTGCTTACTTGCCTTTTAAAAAAGTTTATAGCCAAACCAAAAGAAAATCAAATCAGAGCTTCTTTCATATCTCTCAAGCAGAAATCACATCAGAAGAATATTCACAAACTCTCCATATTTCTCTGCATTCAAAAACATTTTGTCTGGTCTAGATCATAGATGTTAAAGGTTGGAAGGGATCTTAAAGATTATTTAGTCCCAGCCTTCACTATCATGGGCAGGGACAGGTCCCCCTAGACCAGGTTGCCCAAGGGTTGATTCAGCCTGGCCTTCAATACTGCCAGAGCTGGGGCATGTGGCTGAGATATCCACATCCTTCCTGAGGCAACCTGTTTCAGTATCTCCCCACTCTCACAGTAATGAATTTCTTCCTAATATCTAGCCCAAATTTGCCCTCTTTCAGTCTGTACCTTGTCCTATCACTATAGTTCCTGATGAAGAGTCCCTCTATGCGCCAAGCTGGGGGGTTCACTCCCCCCTCCCAGGCCACGTGGTCGGCAGCCACATGGTCTCCAGATGTCCCAGCAAAGAGAGAGGGGGGGGGGGAAAAAGGCAAACTCCACTTTACAATATAGTAAAAAAGCCTCAGGTTTAAAAGGCACTTTGGTTGGTTTCTTTGTCTTCAGGCTTACTGTTACACCTCTATGGCTTCCCTGTAGGCCCCCTTCAGATACTGGAAGGTTGCTGTGAGGTCTCCATGCTGTGAAGTCTCCTCCTTCTCCAGGCTGAACTTTACCAGCCTGTCATTGTAGGGCAGGTGCTCCAATCCTCTTACCAGCTTCGTGGCCCTCCTCTGGACTTGCTTCAACTGTTCCATTTCCTTATTTCATTGGGGGCACCAGAACCATAGTCAGTACTCTGGATGGGGTCTCAGAAGGGCAGAGTAGAGGTGCAGAATCACCTCATTCAACCTGCTGGGCATGTTCCTTTAGATGCAGCCCATGATTTGGTTTGCTTTCTGAGCTGTGAGTGCATGGTGCTGGCTCATGTTAAGTTTTTCATCAAACCATCCTCCCCATGTCCATCTCCGCAGGGCTGCTCTCAATCACTTCTCCACCCAATCTGTAGGTATGTCTGGGATTACCATGACAGAGGTGCAGGACCTTCCACTTCACTTTGTTGAACTTAATTTCACTTAATGAAACATCGACCCACCTCTCCAGCCTGCCAAGGTCCCTGTGGATGGTATTCCTTCCCTTCAGCATGCCAGCTGCACCACACAGCTTGGTGTCATCACCAAACTTGCTGTGGATACGCTTGACCCCACCTGTTCCTGTCGCCATCAAAGATGTTGAGCAGTATTGACTCCAGTACATCTCAAACAGATGTTCATCTCATCCTTTGTTTTCACAGAATCACAGGGTGACTGAGGTCAGAAGGGGCCTCTGATTGATGTGCTCAAGCAGGGCTACTCAGAGTCACTTAGTCAGGACTCTGTCCAGACAGGTTTTGAAGAAATCCAAGGATGGATACTCCACAAACTCACCAGGCAACCTGTGTCAGCACTTGGTCTTTCTCAATAGTGAAAGTTTCGTGATGTTCAGAGGAAACCTCCTGTGTTCTGGTTTGTATTTCTTTTTGTCTCTGGTTTTGTCATAGAATACCACTGAAAAGAGTCTGGCTCTTTGCAGCTTCTTTGCAGCTAAATATCTTCAGGTACATTAATAAGATTCCTCCTGAGTCTTTTCTCTAACAGTCCCACTTCTCTCAGCCTTTCTTCATGGAGCTATCTCAAGTCCCTGAACTGTCTTAGTATCCCTTGGCTGGACTCTCTTCAATAACTCTCTATATCTCATATGCTGGGGCCCAGAACTGCTTCATGTGTGGCCTCATGAGGACAGGGGAAGATGCCCTCTCTCAAACTTTGCAGTACTTTGTCTAATGCAGTGCAGGAAGAAATTAGTCTTAGCTGCAAGGGCACATTGCTGGCTCATGTTCAACTTGATGTCTAGCTGGACCCAGCCTTGCAGAAAGGAACCTGGGGCCACTTCCAGATGCTCAGCCCACAGCATGTTCTGGTGAATGCAGAGATTTAACGCTTAGCAGGTGAATATTCCAAAGCCCTTCAAGCAACCTAGTCCAGATTAGGTGTTGTTTTCCTTTCCCATATTCTTGATGCATTTTGAGGTAATTTTTAAAATGCTCTGTCACATTTTGAGATGGACTTTTTTCTCTTCCCATTTAATCAATAATTTAAAATGTTTATATGTTTATCACATACTTTTTCAAATTCCTTTTCAAACTAAGTAATTGTAATTTCCCTAATATTTTTTTAATGTGTCATATTTTCTAGCTTTTTATCTGATCATAATGTTCTGATCATTTTTGTTGTTCTTGTTTCCTTTTGGCTTTCTCTCTTGGACCACAACTACAGTTGTTGCAGAGTGAACAATTAATTTCTATGTCTTGAATAAAACAGTCTAGTTTAGATACCTCAGTGTGACATGTATTTATTTATTTAGTTAGTAGGTAGTTAGTTATAACAATAATATGATGCCTTGATTAATTTTCAGTTTATGATCTTTATAACTCTCTGGTTTTGTGATAAAAGCAACAGCTGCTTGGATTTTATTTCATAATTAAACAGTTGAATATTCCTAAAAGATATGGTATTCTACCCTCTAGTTGCAGGTCTAAAATTGCAACTTCTTTGCAAAATCATTGTCATGCAATACGTCTTTTTACACAGCCATTTCACTAAAATTACCATTGGAAATTCTGTTTTCAAATCTACTTCATGCTGATGACATTTAGTGTCATGGTTGGCTTATCAAGCTTTTTACCATTTCAGAAGTTTTCCCTCCTATCTGTCAGGCCTACATTAGAGTTAAACAGAGATTTATTTGCAAAGGGGATTACTACCTTCTGAGCTGGTGAAACTACACAGCTAATGCATCAGCCTTTACAAGTCTCCTCCTTTTGAGCCATCTGTGAGGCTTTGAAAAAGGCCACCTTCCTCTATTCAGTTGAATTTAAAGAGTTTGTGATACATAAATATGTCTAATGTTGTAGTGAAATAGTTTAGTCGGCTGAATAAAGGAGAAGCCAAGCAAGATAAGAATCAAATTATCCAGTAAAAGGGGTTATATTGGTTGTCAAGTTCTAGTAATCTCACTGTCTCCTTCTAAGTCTTCAAGATGTACTTGAAAATATATCTGTGTTAGGAAGCCTCACAAAATAGTTACTACCAGTGCAATCAACCTCCTTAGCTGACAGCATCACTTTCAATGCTCAAGTCTTTAGTGCAGTTAATAAAAGTGAGCTGCAAGAGTTGCTTTTGAACTGAACTCATCAGTTCTCCAGTTCACTATCTGGTGGCTGAAGAAGAAAACCTTTTTTTTCTCTGTAACAATACAATTTTGAGGGGGAAATCAATCTGTATGATAGATTGTAGTTTATATAGAGAAGTTTCATAAACATGCTTTTATTACAGCTCTGAAGCTAGATACTGATGTACAAAAGTATTAGTTGGGCTGGACTTGAGACTAATCAATCCTGTTAGATCTCTGTATTAGAGACTATCACAGAATTTATGTTCTTGTTCAGACAAGATTATATTTTTATGAGGGTTCAGAGATCTAAAACCGTTCTAATACTAGTTTTGGACATAGGAATGGTTTTTAAAACAAAAAATACTTTATGAATGTTGTCATTTTTAAATATTGTGTGTTAGGAGCATGCCTATCTTAAATATCAGTGAAAAAATTGAGATGTTTAATTTGATAACATTGAATATTTAAAGGAATTTGAGACTTTTCATGTTCAGCTGGGAATATGCCAAAAAATACTTTGAGGAGAAAGGAGATTGGAAGGAGAAATAGAATTGCACAAAACTTCATGGATGAATTACATCTGCTGCAATTGAAAAAGGGCAAATAACTATGAAATTGGCAGATTCATCGATTAAGATTCCTTTCAAGCTATTTTATCAGGTTTGTTTTAGTCTCATGAAATGTAAAGTTTTGTTTTGTTGGCAATAAAACCCCTTGGTGCTTAGAAATACAGTCAAGTGCAAAGAATGTAACTAAGGTGAATTTAATTTATGGTGTGTTTACTTTAGTGCTACTACAATAGCATCAGAGTGAAAAAGGAGAATTTTTTTGGCAGTCTGAAAGGTTTAATGGGGTAAAATCAGGAGAACAGGACTCTTTCTGTGTTTTTTTTTCTTTCCTTTTTTTTTTTTTCCCTTTCTCATTCCTCTTCTTTCATCTGTTTTGAAGTATATTTGACTCAAGTAAGACTTGCATCCAGACCAGGTACATGATAGGGATATGAATTGAAACGTTATCTGGTTGTGAAAGAAGTGCTGTTACTGAAAGCCTTATGAGTAATTATCTATTGAAGAGAAAAATGCTATGAAACACAATTTTTCCTCAAAAACCCCACGGTACACAGCATTAAAATACCAGTTAGAATGCATTAATAAAATAGATTACTTATAAGGAACCTGTTGCATTTCATTGATTGAAATATTTCCAAACACATTGCTTGATCTTTTTTATACCAAGTTTTCTGAAAATAACTGTCATTCAACAAAGATATGAGGAATGCAAGTTGCACTTACATAAATTTACATTCTAGTTTAGTACATCTGTTGCTTCATTCTCTAGCTTTTGAATCATGGTGGTCACAGTATTTCAGAGAATGTCATGTTCTGATGAAGCTAATTGAAATAAAAGTTACCTCCTTTAGTGTACCACCATTTTACTTTTTTGTTATTTATATTTATAATTATAATTGTATTTATATTTACTTATTTTTTATATTAATAGCAGATTTAGTATTTTGCTGTAGTCAGTTTGAAAACTGTGCAAATAAATGATTTTTCCAATTCCACAGGTACAGTTCCTGCTGATGTCAAGGACAGTATGGCATTCAGAGTATATGTTTTAATCTCTAGGGGCTCTTTCAGTTTTCACTATAACATTAGACATCTTTCAACTGATCCTAATGCATTTTAAAAGACCATATAGCAACTTCTGATCTCTGCTGGATCCCAAAGCAAACCTTGGATTCGACGCTTCTAACAGAAACATTAATCAGAGTAAGTTGTCTGAACAGATTCACCATGACTGGCATCTTTCCAAAGCACCAACTTTTCTACAGTTTCAGCTGTGGTAACTTTTCATTTATCTGGTGTTTATCGCTTATTGAGATGTTTCAGAAGAAAATAATCTCTGAGGAGGAAAATGAGAATGGTGTAAATAAAATGGTTATAAAACACATTTAAATTCATAACAGAGCAGCTACAAATCACTTGTCATAAAAAAAATAGTTACTGCATGGGACTATATGCATCCATATATAGGGTGATAGGGTTGCTGTATATATACATATTTATATGTCAGACACACACCTATATATGTTATGCATAGGGTTGCTGCATGGGTACATTTTACCTCTCTTGCTTTAATAGAGAGGGACTTATTAACCACATCTTGAATAAAATTCCTTTCTGTTTTGTGTTTTTAATTTGTTGGAGAAGTATTTAAGTAATGCATAAGCTTGTATTTTTTTCCAACATTTTTAATGGTTGGTTGTTAATTTATAAACTGAAAAGCTCTGCTAGTTGATGTTACTACAGCTATGTAAGGAAGAGACCTTACTGTTTCCTGGAAGCAGTGCTGATAAAAGCCCACCCTTTGCTATCAGTCTTCAGACATGGGTTATTTGGACCATTTTCAGGCTGGAATGAATTTGCTCAGAGAAGTTGTCAATGCCCCATCCTTAGATGTGTTCAAAACCAGGTTGGGAGGGGCTTTAAGCAGCCTGGTCCAGTGGATGGTGTACCTTCCCACAGCACGAGGATAGGAACTGGATGATCTTTAAGGTCCCTTCTAACCTAAGTCATTCTATGATTTTATGATTTTGAGTGGAAGCTTGCTCTGGCAAGATGGGTCCACATATGTTAACTACCTGGCTACCATAAACTCGGGATGATTCATTCCTGTTGTAGGGAACCGATTTATGCTGTGTAGGTCTCCCATTAAGAGGGATGCATCAGTTTCTAATGAGATATAAAAAAATCCCTTCTTACATGCTTGAAATCTTTTCTAAAAGTATTTTTCTAGCTTGATCTTTTTTAAAGTAGTGTTAAAATGACATAGATATTTCATACCAGTATCCCAAGCCAGACATGTCTTAGGATAAGCACTGTCTTTTAAAATGAAGGTCCTGTTGAAGTTAGTTAACCTTGGTTAAAGTAACCTTGGCATGATATAGCTTAGTGCAATTTTCCAAGCATGATGTATAGCTTTCTTGTGTGCCACAGCATGAAAATGAAGTTTTGGGTTTTAAGAAAATACTTTTGGAAAAAATAGCAGAAGGACAAGCAACGTTTTTTATTAAAAAAACCCAAAAAACATGGGGCTGGTGGGCTGAGGAATGTAGATAAACCTGATATGTATTTTATTTTTGACATCTTCAGAATTTCACCCAGAATAGCAAAACACATTCGGACATATTTGTTGCTCGTTAGTGATAAGAGTCTGTTTTTATAGTCCTAGGAAGGTTACTAGTCTTTAGTAGAAATGAGATCAATTGCCAAATGGTTAATTAATATTTAATTTCTATTTATTTATTTATAGAAATGTTTTTTGAGGAAAAAACCCCACCTTCTGCCATTGTGGTTTCTGACTAGAGAACAAAGCTGGCTTATGTTACAAAATACTAATTGAATTCGACAACTGTAAAAAAAAGAAGTTTCAAATTTATTAGAATTAATTATTTCTGCTCATGGAGTTTTGTTTACTGCTTTACTTGTAATGTGCTGCTGGAGCAGCTGAGAATGGCCCTTTACAGTGCGTTGCCTAAGACCTCTTACAGTGTGCAGCAGCCATTACAAAGGTAAAGCTCTCAGGTGTTACACTCAAAGAAATTACTGGGAAACTGCAGAAGTGACTCATGGGCCATGAATGTACCAAGGGTGCCTCACCTGACCACCTAAACCTGATTGAAAAAGTCTCAGGTCTTCACTAAGTCTTTGGTCTGGGATATTAGTTGTGTGAGAATGCCTGGGATGCTCATAATGGCACTTGTCACCTATGGTCAGGCAGGAGACTCACACTTTGGCTGTGTGGGGAAGAGTGGGTGTAACAAGTTTTGTAACAGAAAAGGAGCAATATTAGGACCCACCACAATGAGGATCCTCCCAAAGGGTTCCCAGCCAGTGTTTGGTACCTAAGTGCTCAGGTATTTCCCTCTCTTTGGGAAGGCCAGTCCTGACAGTTGGTCTTGTGAGAACAGACAGCTGTGAAAGGTTGATCTCATTATCTAAAAAATGGATATAACTATAAATAAAGAAATAACATACCTGGACGTGTTCCATTACAAATTTTCACTCAAATACTTTTGCTTTTCAACTTGTTGGGAAAAACTCAATTTTTTTTTGATGAAAGTAAGCCCTTTTCAGTTGTGACATCCACACTCCCTTTTGGTTGTTTGTTTGTTTTTTATTTTTTTTCCCCCTGTAGTGAAAGACAATATTGTAAGGAGAAGAAGAATCTATTTTTGTGATAAGATCACCAAACATAATTTAATGTTTCTCTACACTGTGCACACATATATTTTTTCAGCTCTTAACACTGTATTTCTCTTTCACATACTTATCAACTATAGACAATAAATTGTGGGGGTTTCTTTCCTGTATAGACATGTTTTGTTCCTATATAGCAGTAATTTCTCTATCTTATTTTTATGCTTTATAGATCTCTGTCTTCATCCTACTTTACCTGGTCTAAATTTATGGCTTCTCCTGAGGTCCTAAACGTGTCCATTGGAACCACAAGGGCTTATTTTCCTTGTAAGTTATGACTCCTGACCAAAATTTAGCTGTAACTTCTATTTGTCTTTATATCAGCTAAAAATACATCAGTGAAAAGCAGATGATACTTTACAAAACTGTGGAAGGTTGCACATAGCTCAGTGTTGATGTTTAGAAGAAACTAAAACAAAAAAAAATTGAAAAAAAAAATGTCTAATCCAATAAATGACATCTTAACTGGACATTGCAACCAGCAAACAAAAAAAACCAGTAAATTAAATGAGTTAAGATTGCCAAATATGCCCTTAAATTTAACTTAAGGATGTGTTTAATTAGACCCAACAAATGTAGGAAAAAAGGTACTAAAGGGAGAGCAGCGGTCTGGAATTGAAATCCTGTCTCTGCAGAAATCACTAATCACTGACTTTTAATCAGACCAGGGCTTAATTTCATTTCTTTCTGGTTTTCCTTTAATGCTTCCATGATTCCACCAGCAAGTATCCCATGACCCAGAAAGTCGAGATTCAATATTACATATTGCCATAATTTCAGCAGGAAATGTATCATGACTCTTTCCCTTGCAGTCTCCAAGATTCATTTTCATGGGAAGGGCTTTTCTTCCAAACAAAACACTTCTCTCACAGAAAATAAAAATACCTTTTAAAACACTTTTTACCTATCCTGCATGAACTTTCAGAATTATGTTAGAATCATCATGCAGACTGGTAGAGTTTTAATAAGGTTTTACTCATTTTGTCCTTGTCCTTCCCAGAATGCTAATAGCTTGTGTGCATAAATGATATCTTAGTGTAACTTGATATTAGCAGAAGCAGAATGCTTTCCTTCTTTCTTAATTAGACCAGCTGAAAAAGGGGAAAAAGGGATTAAATTTGACCCAAAACTACATAAATTTTCTCTTGGTGACTCTTCCAGTAAGGGTATGAGCACAAGTATCCTATGTCTGGGTGGGAATTCTGACTGTTGGATACCTTGGACTATAATTTACGTGTCTTCTCTAGGTTCCAAGCCTTGTGTTGCCCTCTTTCCTGTGGTAATATAAAAAATTACAAGAAAGAATAAAATTTTCCAAAAAATATTGTATATTGCAGTTACTTTTTCAGAAATCACATTTTGCCTTCCTGACCTGCCTTACCATTCTAGATTGGTATTGCTGCATGGAATGGTAGTGCTCAGTAGCATGGTAGAGATCCTGTTACCGAGGCCCAGTGACCGGAGGACTGAGTGATGAAAAACAGTTCTATATATATAGCAGTGTGTGTCTGTCTTTCAGCAACTGAGTGACACCTGCCCAGATATGTACTGGAAGGTTTTTTTCCTATCTTGAGTCTCCATGACAGTACTTGGTATACTACAAGGAGTAGAACACCTTTTGGGATGAGAATTTACATGAGGTTTATTTGTGTTACATATCCCTCAGGCATTTTCTTAAAACCTTTTGTCGCTACTTCAATATTTACAGCCTCAGTTCCTCTGTCTCAAAAGTAATTATTTTGCTTGTTGCTCCTGATGAATACTTCTAGCACTACACTAAAACTATATATAACAGCAAGGCAGCTGCCCTATGTTCAAGAGCTAAACTACTGAAAAATCAATGCTTTCATTAATTACACAAATATTTGCCATTAAAGTTGTTTATTACCCCACTTTGCTGTGAATTGCATTGTTAATTAGGCATGTAGCCTGACAACATTAAGCATGATCACTTCTTCAAATGAAAAACAGATTGTGTTATAAAATTTGAAGCTTCGCAAAAATTTGACATCTAGATCTATTTTTTAAATATAAATTTCCATATTATTCTTTCTGATATGAATTATTCTGCAGATACTTGTCTTTGCCAAAAAAATCAAAGGATCATAGTGTAACTGAGATTGGAAGGGACCTCTGCATGAAATCTGCTCCAACTCCCCTGCTCAGGCAGAGCCATCTAGAACCAGCACTGCCAAGTCCACCACTAAACCATGTCCCCAGGTGGAACATCCACACATCCTTTAAATACCTCCAGGTAGGGTGACTCCACCACTTCCCTGGGCAGCCTCTTTCAGTGCTTGGCAACTGTTTTGGTGAATAAATTTCCTAACATCCAAGAAGGTGGAGATAGTTTTATGATGGCAATTTGGAACGGGATACCAAAATTTTACCATATTCTTGCTTTTCTGAGGCAAAATCCTAATCTATGAAGGAAAGAGATCTATTTTTTGTTCTGTGTTCTTTTACTGTTTGATTATGACTGCCCTCACTATGTGCTGTAGAGTTTTTGAGAAAGAAAGAACAAAATATATTGGTTAGGTGTTTTATTTCTTAAAATTACTGTCTATTAGGTAATATTTTCAGTGTCCCAATAAACTTTTACTGACAAATAAAACCTTTTAAAATTAAGATTATTGCTTATCTGTTATGTATTTAATTGTTAAAAAGAATGTTGAAAGTTAGATTCTGTGACATTTTTTTTGTCATTCTTCTGTCCTGCAAATTGAATAAAATTTTGAAATACACAGTCCAGACAAAAACAGATGCATTAGTGGCCTAACTCCAGTAATGGTGAGATCTGCCCTGGCTGTCAAAATGCTAAAACATCAGTATCAGAATAACCACACAAAATACCACAGAAAAAGATTGCTTACAAAATACGTACTGCAAAGTGCAGCTATGGAATCTTTTATATCTGATAAATATTTTAAGTGAAGACTGTTTAGATCACATTAGTTTGGACTAACTGTATGTCTCATTTAATGTAAGTACTTTGTTTTCACCATATAGTGGTGTCACATCTATTGCTTTGAAAAATTAATGCTCCTTTCTACATAATTCATAGATAGTATCATGCCTGCTGAGATGAGTGAAAAATGCTTAATATATTCATGGCATTACTTCTGTGACATTTTCAAGGTCAGACATCTAATTGATGCTTGATTCTAATTCTATCAATATCAGGGAAATGACAAAGAGAATGTTTTTTAAAATAACTTTTCATGTCTGAAGTGTATGCAGAAAACATTATGGAGGCCTTCCACCTGATTTATGTTGACTCTTCTACATGATGTGAACTGTTGATCATACAATCTGTATTTTATTTTTGCTTTCTGGCATAATTATTAAGAATTTTCAAGGCTTTCGCTAAGGGTTCCAAAATCTTTCCAGAAACAATTCTGTATATTAACTTGTTTTTATGTTTGCTGATGTTTGTTTTTGGAAGGAATTTTGTTTGGCTGTGCTCTAAAGCCTTACATCTTTGGATGTTGGTTTATGAAGCTTCTACTCTTCTGGGAGCAGAGAGGCTGCTGACCAAAGTAAAAGGGTGGCATGAAGGTTATCCAGGCTAACAGAGTCTGGTCACACAAACTGGTCCCTCAGTTTTCTAAGCAGAGAGTTCACGGGTTATGCTCAGTTGTCCTCAGCTTCCCTACAACCCCTTGGTATGCTTGGACAGAAAATCCTTACCTCAGCCCACAAGTTATGAAGCTGCTGGACAGCAGGAGCAATGTTCACCTTCAACCAGGTGCACTTTATTATCTTCTGTCTTTTGCATAAGTGTAACAATGGCAGAGCTGGGAAATGTTGGGAACTCATGTCCGCCTAGGGATTCCTCCTACTTTCAAGAACAGGAAAGGGTGAGACACAAGGGCAGTCAATTAAACCTCTATGCCAACAGGAATGGAATTCTTCCATTTTAACCAACTAGCCTAAAGATACCCTAATACAGCACTGCAGACACAAATCTTAAGAAAGTCACTTTGCAGACATGGTCTGTGGATAAAAATAACAGAAATAAATCTGCAAAATGAATTAGGTCAAGAAAGCTTAGCCGGGAAATGTCCCAATGACCCTCTAAAGACTTGCAAAAATGTTAAGTAGCATGTAGAAGGAACACAGCTGTCCCAATTCACCAAGAGTGTGTACTGTGGGTAGAGATTGTGGAGAAGATGGAGCTAGAAACAGAGAGAGATGTCTTTTGCCATTTTTTGGAGTTATGCTCAGCAAAACTCCAAAAGTTTGTGGAAAGTTACCTGATGGTACTTTTCATTTTAGTTTAATTCTTGTTTCAACATACACTTATTCCCTTTAAGACTTGGGAGGAAAAAAACTCATTCTGTTTACTCAACTTTGTTGAAATTACTCTAAGGGTAATATGTACTGCCAATGCTGGACAGATGGTTTGTCACCTGGGAGGTCTGTGTCCCTAAATTACAAAGGAGAATTAAAAAACTTACATGAAGTTAACGTTCACTAAAAAAAAAAAAAGAACAAATAAGAAATTGAAATTGTTGGTTTTGTTTGTTGTGTTTTTTTTCTTTTTTTTTTTTTTAATTTATAGTGACATTAACTGTGTCTTTTCTGACCTGTTATCTCTAAGAATCTGAGAAAAGAAAGAGGAAAGTAGATCATAGGAAATATAGGTCGGGTAGAGCTGAAGAAGATAGTCTAGTCCATTACCATGTCTACAGATAACATGGACGCTCCTAAATAATTCCCAATGAACGCTTGCTTAATCTTTTATCTACAAACCTCTAGTGATAGATTTTCATCTATCAATAAATCTGCTGTCCAGACAAGTGTTTAGTAGTCTTTTTATATTTCTTATGGTCTGTAAGGGACAGCATAAATATATCCTATGACAGAAATTACACCTACTGCTTACTGACCTATCCATAGCAGAAGTGTAATATAATTTTGCTTGTGTCATCTTGAAAGCTACAGTTATGTCTCTTTTTTAGGTTTTTCTAGCTTAGACATTTTAGATCTGTTTGTGGATCTGTGTTCTTGAAATATGACTGTTCTTACTGCCCTGGCCAGTCCTTGTTCTTGTTCTTCTGCTTTATCACTTTGAGAGCAAAGCCCAAAAGGGAGAGGTGCTCCAGATGGACTAATCCTAGGAACTGTTTGTAGAAGGCCCTTTTTCAGTGTAATGATTTGTGCTGGGATCCAGTAACCAGGGTCATTCCAGAGGCAGAGTTACAGAATATTCTGAATTGGAAGGGACCCACAAGGATCATCAAGTTCAACTCTTAAGTGAATGGCCTGTACAAGGATCAAACATGTGACCTTGGCACTATTAGTACCATGCTCTGACCAACTGAGTTAATCTCAGTATGTTCATGACTGGACTTCTAAACTGTAAACTAATTTTCTCACAAATCTTCAGTGTAAGGTTCAGCAACGAAAATGTTCTAGGAACAATTCCTCGTGGAAATGAAGTGGGCATTAAGCCATTCATTTTTCATTGCTAAGGCAGCTCATAAGCATAGATTCAGGCTGCTCTAGGTCATTTCGCCTGTCTGTCTGGGAATGTTTCCAAGATCACTTAATTTGCTAGTATGAATGTTATGGCTGCCATTGAAACTTTGGTCCTTACAGTAGAAGCATATATTCCGTTTTCATTGAAGGTTTCTTGTGTCTTAACAGATTGTTTTTTGTTGAAAAAAAACATTTAACAGATGCCTTCCTAAAAAAAAAAAAGTATAGTTGTAATCTTTCTTAAAGTTACTCGTATCCCTGGGAAAAGTGTTTTATTTTATACAACTTATTAGGAATTCGTGATTTTTTTAATGTGTTTGTTCTTTTAATATTGCAGTTAAAAATGGTTTCTCTAGCATAGGGTCTTCGTGAGACGTGATAGAGAGACAGGGAGAGACCTTTCAGATGCTAGAATGGAGAAAGTCAGGAAAGGAATTGGAGGACAGACCTCTATTTCTGAGGTCAGTGTCCAGATTAATGTCCTGTGGGGTATCTGGGCAACATCTAACTCTTAAAATTTAATGCTCAAAATAATTTTATTTAGCTTATCCACAATATCCTTCAATTACTCTTAAGAAAAAGATATCTTAATATCCTCTTTTTGAAAAATACGCAAATGTTTATAGGGAAAATTAGCATAAATTTATAGTCATCTCATTCTCATATTTGAGTGGTTGTCTGTTACTGTGGGGAGGAAAAGGCTAAATGATTTACACTCACAGCAATAAAGATATTTGTTCCATATATTAGTAATACAACTTCAACTCAGAGCGGCTCACTTTTACTCTGGACATTGTTTTTTACAATGAGTTGTATCTCCTGAGTTACTGATATGTGTTTATACTCTACCACTTGGTTGGACTCTGATTTTGAAATTTCCTGTTTAATTGAGATTGGATGAAACCTACACATGACAAGACTCCTTTGGGTGAGGAAAGAAAAAGCAATTGCCACCACGCTTTACTATTTAAAAAGGACTACTATGGACTTTATTGAATTCCCAGTCCCCAGATTCTTCTTTCTGAGTTTTTAAAACAAAACCCTTGTGTCTGTTTGTAAAACCTAAGACATTTGAACTTGAAAGGCATGACAGATTATAAGCACATAGGAGAAATTTAGAATTAATTTATTTCCAAAATAATTGTTTTTAAAGTGGCTTTAACAGCATGGGGATTTGCCTAATCGTTTTTGAATGACTGAGATGAGAAATATGAAAAATAAAGACTGTGATGCATAACATAAGTACAAGTAACATAATAAAAACTGTTCTGTAAAATTGAAAAGCATACAATGACTAGATCACTGTACTTTGTCAGTAAGCGATGACAGGACATTTATTGTATTATTATTCTTCACTGTATGCTTTGTCCGGATGTAAGCTGAAGGTTGAAAGCATTCAGCCATCAAAATTGATAATGAAATCCAGTCCTCAGGGAACTCCCACTCAGGAAACTGAAGCAGAAATGATCTTATTAGAGTGTGTGTGAAAACAAATGAGAAATGATGCAAATTGTAGAGCAGTGCACGACAGTGAGGTTTTCCTGGCATCCATGAGTCATTGCATTGCTTTAATCAGGCATAGACATAGATTTCCTGTCCTGTAATTAATTTTCACTGCTGTAAATTATCAGAAACCAAAAGATTTGAAATGAGGGCTTGCCCTTTTTGCATAGTATGAAGTACTACAGGGCTTGATGGACCTGCTATGCCTCATCTAGTCCAGGGACTGGAGACTGGCCTGGTTACCATGGTTTGGTGTCTGTCAGCAAGTTGCTACTGCTCAGTCCTGGAAGGTGCTACAGGGATGACAACTGCTTTTTTCCTGAAGCTAATATCTGCAGTGTTTTTAAAGGGTTCTCTGTTCCATATTCTCTTCTATAAATGTGCAAATAAACGCCCTTGTTGCTAATACGTGGGATGTTCTGATGTGGTTATCCCTCGGTCACTGTAGTTATCACTGTTGGTTTTGTATAAATAACTAGCAAAAATAGGTTAAATATGGTTGGTGCTCCCAGGTGTCCCAGGAAGACCAACTGACTGTTCTGTTTGATTATTATCTTTCTGCTTGCAAGAATTTACCCTTGTGCAAAGTATGAAATAGTGGGTGTGCAAATACAGGTGAAAGAAGACAAAACACTCAAAAACCCAACAAACAAACAGATAAAAACCCCCAAACAAAAATAACACCAAAGCTGAAACCCCCAGGTATTCATATTCTGCAGTATGTTTTTACTAATCAATGACCTCTCATCGAAGAAAACATGTACAGAATTTGCCTGTCTGTCTTTATTTTGGACCATTAATTTCTTTTGGGTTTGTGTCGCTGCTGCCGCTTCTGCTCACAGTTGTCAGAATAATTGAGAGCAGATGTAAAGATTTTCTTGTGTCCTTCATTAAGAGACACCACATAAGTATTTTCTTTCTCTCCACTACTTAGCTACTGACACAGTAATGCTGCCAACACTGCTTAAATAAAGTGCTGCTTCACTGTTACTCCTTGGAGAAAGATTTATCTGAGCAGATGCAATTCCTCATGGCCTTTGCGTGGAGGAGTTTGCTCTGCCCGAGTTGTACAGAATGAGTTG
Organism: Dendrocincla fuliginosa; assembly: GCA_035047845.1. Lineage (NCBI taxonomy): Eukaryota > Metazoa > Chordata > Aves > Passeriformes > Dendrocolaptidae > Dendrocincla > Dendrocincla fuliginosa. The sequence goes on along the minus strand of JAWWMO010000083.1, from coordinate 110,839,836 downwards.
TATTTGAGGTCTTCAAAGGGCGAGAAACCGGAACAGATTTTTGCTCATTAAACATCAAGTACTTTCTTTCTTTTTTTTTTTTTTTTTCCCCCACTTGAAAAGTTTATCTGGATATTTTTGACCAAGTTCAAGCTCTACTTCATGACTTGTGGATTGTTAGTTCTTGAGAATGTTTTGGGTTTTTTGTTTGTTTCTCAATCCTGATTAGCAAGAGGTTTCCACAGATAAGACTTCACTCTTTGCTTCTTTATCTATGCTTGAAAGTCATTTGGAGGAATTTTTGGGATTGACTGTAATCTTGCTAATTGATGACAGCTGCAGAAAGGTTGGCCTACACTGTATGTTGTAGTTTTGTGAAACCAAACAAGATAGAGCAAAAATTGATTTACAACGTGTCAGCTCTGTGAGATAAATGTCTGTCTTTTCTTCTCCTTATGAGTGACATAGGACACAGTGAGAGATAGCCATTCCCGAACTGCCCAATTTTTACTGTTGGGTGACCTGCAGAAGATCACATTTCTGTAAAGTAAACCTGGGGCAGTCAACATGCAGTAGCTTTTAATTTAATGAGTCCTGAGTCTACATTACCTGCATGAAAGCAGGCTGTCTCAGATAGGATACCTTCTGGATATCAGAATTTTACTGCTGCTCATCAGAAGAGTGAATGAGTTTAGTGGAAATCTTGAACCTGTAGAAGATCCAGTGTAGGCTGAGTGAAGGGTTGGATTTAACCTCTGATTGTAATGAATGGAGTAAGAGTAATTTATTTTAAACTGCTCCTACATAATAGTACTGCTTATAAAAGCCTGAATTTACTGGCTGTCTTGGCTATTATAATTATTATTAAAATGCTAATAGATAATCTCCGTATGCAGTAAGGTGGCTGTATAATGATGGTCATACAAGCATTGAGGAGAATCTCCACATGTAAAACTCTAATGATCTTACTGCAGAGTTATTCACAGTTGGGTCTATTCTGCACAGATTTCTCTCCAGGATGTCTTGGGGTGTGTCCTGAAGGTGGGGGTGCTGGCTGCCTTGCTGGAATTTCACCATGGCTTCTACTGCCCAGACCCTGGGAGGTTGTAGCACAGAGTTTTTGTTTTAGCCTCTGCCCTAGTGAAGGGAAGGATGGTAGCTGGAGATAGGAAGTGCATCCCTGATCTCAATCAGGCGAGAAAGACCAAGTCACTGACACAGGCCTCTGTGTTTCCCCCATACTTCAGGATCAGGCACTGGGGATTGTGCTAATGTCTCCTGAAGAGGGGAGGAAGGAAGCTATTTACTGCAGTAGAACTTTAAAATATTTTCTCTTTGATAGTTCACTGGTAGCTGGCTTAGATGAAGCTGCTTTTTCTTGAAATTTATGGTATTGAAATCTGACAAGAATTCACTTCAGTTCCATTCTTTCTTTTTTGATTGTGGCACCGACTTCATTTTTTTTTCCCCACTTGTTTCCCTCAGACAGTGTGGAGGCAGTGCAACTCCCGCTGCTGCAGATCTTCACATTCATCTCTAGCATTCTTGCAGAGCTCAATGCACCAGTGTCAAATTACATAGAGATACAGTGCAATTCCTTTACAGTTTCTTTTACAGCATATGGGATTTTCCTAGTAGCTATAAGGTGAAGAGTAACTAAGAAGTATATCCAAATCTTAATCTGGTCTTTAATAGAGGTAAAATTGTTCGACGTATTTGCATTTTTTCCCCCTTTATTTGGCATTGTAAGCTAAGAAACCATATATTTGGGATCTAATCATGTAAGCAAATCAAACGTTTGTGGAAGTGTGCTACAGTAGTGAAAGCATGCAAGAACCTGACCTGACTACTGAAGCTATTATGGTCAGTTGGATAAAAGTATATTGTGCAAGCTTCAGAAATGTAAAGAAGCTCTTAAACTTCTGACATTTCTTTAATTCCTTTAGTGTCCAGCTGGGGCAGGGAAGAGTTGAGGGGATGGTGGGGATGGGTGGGAAACAAATCAAAAAACCTCAGACAGTTTCTGTAACTTTTATTCTTTTATTCTTATATTTTTTTGCAGAAACTTTTATTCTTTTAACTGAATGATGAGATGATTTCAACTTCTGTATATAAAAAAAACCCCATTAATTGTGTTAAAGAAAAGTAACATAACTCAGAGACAACAATTTCATTTTCTAGTTCCTGCTTTGGGTCCTCATGGTCTCACACATCTTTATTTCGAAGTACTTTCTTCAGGACTGAAGAATGGAGCTTGAATGCTACTCCAGCTTTAAAAATTGCTTCTGACTTAAATAATTCCTTACATATGCCAGGACAGTTCTCTCTGTATTGGTCTCTTTTCTTTTAAAGCTTTATGGTTGAACTGATTGCAAGCACTGATTTTGTGGGTGGTGACATGAGAATTAATTCTTTGTTAGAACATTACATTTGCTCAAAAATATTTCTGTTTCTCAGAGCAACATGCAGCCTAATGGATGAGCATAATTTATCAGGTAATGATCTAATGGTATTAATTTACAACAGATACTGTTAAATTCTCCATGTCATAATGAAAGGAAATAACAATTTATTAGTCTAAGTCTTGCTAGAGTCCTCTTACCTGAAATAAGAGTGTCTCATGTGTATTTTCCCTTGTTAGAAAAATGAAGAAAGGGTAGACTTTGTTATTTGTTGGTGTACCTACAACAGGTTAAAATTTGTATACTAACCATCAACTTTGCTTCACAAATATTGATGTATATTTGAAGACTAGCTTGAGACTACAGATCATAGAAAATCTCATTCCAAGTTAATGATGTGGATTTTCATCATTAATTTTCAAGTGAGAAAACTTCATCCATTTGCTGTATTGATTAGCTAATGAGAACACTTCTGTGTTCTCTTGTGAATGCTTCCTGTTTTATATGTTGGTAGAGTTCAGGACCAAGAGTGATCTGGAATTGATAGCTACTCTCAACAGGATTGTTTCTAATTTATTATGCCTGAAATTCCATGCTTGAGTTAGTCTGGAAAATTCTGTTTTTACTGAGGAATACTATTTTCTCAGTTTTCTAATATGGAAAAAGAGAAGTTGAAAGAAAATATGGAATTTTTTGCAGATCATTGGTTGTGCATTTAGGAAAATAGAGCTTCTGTGACTAGCTGCATTTGTCAACATGACAACTGACATCAAATTAAGGTTCACTTAGCAGAAATCATTTTAAGATTTCTGCCTGTCAAGCCTGGTAATGTCTATAAAACTAAAAAAAAATATTTTATGTATAGATAGAAATTCTTTTCTCTTCATCCCTTCCCCTCTAAGAAAGCACTATGTGATACTTTTTGATACCCTTTATCATTAAGATGGTGCCTGTATAAGAAGAGATGAGGTCTTTGAGACACTGAGTTATGTACAATACACCTTGTGGTAGAAAGAGTTGATGCAAACCTCTGCATGAGTTGAGTTGATTTTTCTATATGTTTTCTGAAGAAAATATATATATTTTTAAACCAAATCCATTTGCAAACCTTTTTTTTTACTATATTTGAATTTTCTTTTGCCATAAAATAATTGCAAAGTTAACATTCATGGGAATGTGAAGAATATTAAGAGTAAGTTTGTCTATGATTTCTCTGATATCTGATTGTCATCTCTCACTGCCTAAGCAAGAAACAAAAGACACTGCATTTCATCATGTTCCCATTTTCAGATTTTTTAAGTTAAAAAAAAAAAAGAGAAATGCATTTAAAGCTTTAAGTTCACTATCTTGTCAAAGAAGAACAGGTTAATTCACTGTGACCATACTCATGCATCCCTCCATTAAAATTTGGAAGACATTTCAGGTCATGATTAAAACTTGAGTCAAAGATCAGCTCTTGTCTTTATTTGAACTATACCAGCCAAGTGTTTGGCATATCACTGAGAGCTGTAATGCCTGCTCTTGAGCAGCACCCCTGTGTTCACGACTCACTCTGCCCAGGCACTTTTTACCCCCTTTCTCCCTTCTGCAGCTGAAGAAAACCTTGGGGATAAGTATATGGCTCACAAGCCACGTAAAATGCAGTAGATCCTTAACAGAGAATCCACCCTGCTGTGCCCTTGATCCCACTGAAATCTTACCTTCCTTTCAATCTGTTCTGCCAAGAGAAAGGAACATAATCTACATTATTGAATATGGGACTGAGACTAAGAAAAAAATTGATAAACATGTGAAGGAACAACATGTTTTAAAAGAGCTAGTGTCAAAATTCTTAGATATCCAGTGTTTTTCTTCCTCATAACTTTCATATTTTCAGTGCATTTGGCTACTGCTGGCCGCCTCCTTCATCTCTTCCTGAGGGTGTATTCCCCATGATTCTGTTGCTTTTTATATGTGAGGGACACCGTAAAAAGAGCAATTGCTCCAAGTTCTTGAAAAATAAAGCTTGCCCAGATTTACTTCTCCCCCTTTGAGGACATACCTTAGAGTGTACAGGAAGCAGTCAATATTGCATGTAAAGACTTTTTTTTGTGCTACCTGGATGTACTTTTTCTACAGCCCTCTCTCATCTGAGGCATCTCTGCTGTAAAAGGTTTAAGGAGCTGATACAGCAGAACTGAAAAGTATTTCTGTAGAGAATTCAGTGCCCATTTATCATGGCTGACCTTCCCAGGATGGGACAGCGATTCTTGCTTTAGCTTTTGCATTCTTTTAGAATCAATGCATTTTAATAGTCCTGTAGTCAGCAGACTCCTAAAATATCAAAGTATACAAATATATTAAAAGAAAAAAAAGAATTTGGATAGTGGTAATAAAAGGGGAGTCAGGGAATTACAGAAATAGAGAAGTCTCAGTGCCGCCTTGTAAAATTATGTAAAAAATGAATTTTTTACCACATCTGAATGCTGGGGAAAATGAGGTGGAGTTTTAGCAAGTTGTTGGCTCTAGCCGTGCTTTAAAATTTATTCAAAGTATTCACTTTAATTATGAACTTTTATTGAACCTCAAGACATTTCTGTTTCCACATGCTTTTGTTTATGTCATAATCTTTGCTGAGTAATGAACCATCTCTGTCATCTGCCACAGAGTATATGGGCAGTAAGGCAAGGCTGAAGTGGCCTTAATAATGTCAAAAAGGGGTCACTTTTCTTAAATGTTGACAATCAACCTACATTGTTACCTTCTGACCTCTTTTAGCTGTTTTATTACCTTGCATGCGCACTTTCTCTTCTCTCTTTATTAATGCAGCTCTGCATCTGTGTGGGTAGCTACTTCAACAAATTGTGGATCCCAGATAATGAGGTTTGGCATCGTAATGTTTTTTTTTTCTTCTAAATATATTCAAATTATAAAACATGTAAATAACTAAGATCACTCCCTTTAGATTCTATGTATTGTTCTCTAAATGCGCTACTTGATGGAATTCCCACTGTCTGTGACATTTCTATGTTTTCTGTATCAACAGAATGTGGTGATTTACTTATAAGTTCTTTCTCCACCATATCATGGGCAGTTTGAGTGCCTCATGCTGCTGGACAAAAGAAGGGTGCTGTTACTTGAAATGGAACTGATACGTGCCCATTGTTGAAATGCTGATGGCATGATTATAGTACATGTATCAAACTTTCTTCTTATGTGCAAGTATGAAGCAGGAAAAGCTGTCTGGTTACCTTTTTTTTTTTTTTTTAATGAATCAGTCAAGGTATTTTTCTCATATTTGAGTCTAAAGGGAAAAGAAAATGTTTGTTGAAGCAGTTTAAACAGTTTACATTAAGCCACATGATGCTAGAAGGATTTTTATTTTGATCTTATGAAAGTAGGTCCAAAATAATAACATGAAAACAAGAGAGATAAACACTTTATTATAGAGTTGCCTGGAGGGTTCTTTCACTCTATTTTGTAAAGCTTTTTGCATTTTTCTTATTGATAGTCAACTTCATGGGAAGAAAAACACCTCAGGGATGCAGCAATTCTGTTACTTGACTCACTATTAGAGTGAAGAAGTCCCCTCCAAACATACTGCTAGCTTTTCCTCGGCAATTACTTTCTCCATAGGGTAAAAAATTTCATCTGCCACCTTAACTCGCATCTTTCGTGAGAAAAGTTAGTGTACCCATGCAAAATTTTTCTTTTTTTTAATTTTCTGGTAGCTTGCTGCCGTATAAAGTAAGTATGCCCCTGTGATTTATAGATCAGAATTTCATCCATAGTAGTAGGGTTATGATTCAGGAATTGTTATTTTCCACATTGCATTTTGCACCTTTCAAAAACTTCAGTCCAGATTAATCATGTTGTCCTGTGATTTGATCTTATACAACTTTAAACTAAACTTCACTACCTACCCAGATGTATTGCCATTAGCAGGAGAAGAACAAACCAAATGACACCTCAATGAATCATAAAATCCATTCATATGGGTTTATATGGAGTGCCATATGGAGTTATATGAAGTGTCTGGCTGTATATAAGGAATAATATATGAACAAGCAAATGGATAAATGTATGTGGCTGTTGATTTGGTCATTAAGCTATGCCAGACCAGTTTTATTATGGTAGATAAATTATATGCAGAATGGATATAATTTTAATTCATGTTGTCTCTAAAATAAATTTGCATTTTTTAAATAAAAGAATTTTGAAATACACCTTCATATGGCTTTACTGATGCCCTTGTATCCTCTTCCTAGATTTTTCAGCAGCAAAACATAAAAAGGGAACCAGGAGTCAGGGAATAACAAAGGAATTAGTAAATTCCAAATAGTTTTCCCCTTAAAAAAAAAAAAAAAACCAAACAACAGAAACCAAAACAACATGTCAGCTTTGGGCTTTTTATTAGTTTTTTTCCTAGAACATACATAAAATGTAAAATTGTTATAGAAAACTTACATTTTCCTACTAGAAACGTTGACTGGTTTTTTTTTCAGGTTTGAAAATGACCAAACCAGGAATAAATTTGAAGATCATCTTGGTTGTTCTAACTGCTTCCTTGGACATTGTCTATACATCAACTCCACTGGAGCATGGTCATTCTGTTTACACATTTGCCTACCTAACTGCTCATAAATAATGTTTATTTGGTGCGGTGGTACTGGCAGGATTAGTGGTTCTTCAGGCTTGCTTTAATCAGGATGAGTACTGGCTTCAGATATGAAGTAACTTAAGAAATTAGTTCTGTATCTTTCAAACTTGCATTTTTTCCTATGTAGAGTGAGTATGAAATATCTGATATAGATATATAGCTCTGTACAGGGAGATGTGGTAACCAGAATGTATCACAGGAATGCATTTCTCTCTTTTTCGTGAAGTCCAGGGCAGGTATGAATAGCTGTTCTTTTATTTTTCACATTGGGCTGTTCTGACATCTGCTTGTTTTCACACGTGGACAGCGTGCTATGTTTGCCTTCAGGCTGTTTGTGACTCCTGTGGTAGGTCTGACATCTCACCTATGGCTGACATCAGACACTAACAGGGCTGGTGTCATTAGCAGTCCTGCAACCCTGGAGTGTCTGTTAGTTGTGACTTGATTATCTTACATGGTCTCACCTTTACAAATGCTTTTAAAAGTGTTAAATCATGTCAGACTGAAACTTCTTGGACACATCACAATCCCTTATGCTGCTAAGTGATCCTGTACAATTTTGGCATAAAATCTAGCAATCAAGTCAATGTTGTCAGAGGAAGCACACAGGTTTCCCCCTCCCCCAGATATTTATTGTAGTAAATATTTCTGATCAGAAGGATATAATGTTATCAAATATACTGGCAATTTTATCACATGACTCTTTTTTTTTCTCTCACCAGACTTAAAACCACCACACTTTCTCCACCAGGTAGTTCTCTTACATACATGAGAATAAAATACATACCTATTCTGATCTCTATTGCAAATGTGATTGTTGTCAAAAATGCTACATAATGCACCTGCCCCAGCCACTACCAGTCTTGCAAATAAGTTGTCTTAGTCTAGATCAACAACAGACAGACTTGTGGCTGGTGGTTACACAAATAATATGCTGAGCCAAGAATTAGGTGATCATTCTCAGAGTGTCTGTGGTCCTGCTGCCTTGTCAACATGGAGAGTTTCAGGTTGCTTAAATAAGAACTGCTAGTGGTTTTGGCTTCTCAATGAAATATAATGAAATATAATTAAATTCTCAAAGGAAAAGCTTTTCTTTCTTCTGTTCTTGTCAAGGCTCAAATATACCAGAGGTTTGAAATCTAAAGAACTCTTTTGGGCTTTTGAGTGTGTAACTATGTTACCACAGTGCTCCTCAGCTGACTGGTTAATGATGTGGTGTTAGTAACTTTCTAATTCCAGTCACTAAGTTGAAAGAGTTAGTTTGATTTGGTAGTAGGGAAAATATATATAGATTGTTCAATGTCAGTTATAAGTGCATATCACAGGTGTTCAATACCACACTGTAATTATATTCTTCAAGTTTGAATATCTTTTTCACTGCAGGTCTGTTGTGATGCAGATATAAGAGAGGGAAAGAATAAATTATATGTACAATTTTAGGCAACAAAAGCTGAGCAAAGCAGAAATTTCCTCTAAGATGCTGACATTCTGAGCCTGTTCCCTAACAGCTGGGTATTTGAAGTGCAAGTAGTTTATGGTTATAGATATACAAACTGCCCACTGTGTATTTTCCTCTTGTATACTTTCCTCTTTCTCCTGTCCTTTTTCTCCCTCTGTCCACTGGCTTGCACCATAGCTGCCACTGCAGGAACAAGAGAGAGGGTTAAACTTGCTTCTAGCAGTTGGTCTGACCCAACCGGGTGGAATGAAACACACCAGATCAGTTATTATTGGATCAGAACCAGCTTTTGGGGGTGCGTCTCTGCATGTGTGAATGTATCGGGGGACAGGGCCAAGCCTTTAGCACAGTGTCCACATGGTCAGCCAAAATGCCTGCCGAGGCTGCCTATGAATCAATAAGGCCTGCCTGGTAATCTCTCCACCCCCTGGAGACTGTGATTAGCTGTGGCACCTTGGCTAAAGGGACAGTGAGTGGTCAGTGAACTGAAGGTCCTGCCTAGAAGGAGTGGCCACAGTGACCAGCACAGATAAAGAGGCAGCACAAGGTCTCCATTGTGGGCTCTGGCCTGTTCTCTTCAAAGCTGTCAACACGGGACCTCCTGAGTAATAACTGTTTTTCTTTCTTTCTTTTTTCTCGCTTTAGTCTTTCTTCTCTTAATCTCTCTTCCTTTATTCTTTTCTTCCTCTTGTGGGTAGCTTAAACTCTTATTTAAGGTGTGGGTACTAACCTAAGTTGTGTGGAGTTTGTGATTGCTGGGTGTAACAAAATTTCCTTACTATAGCAATGCTTGTTAGCCCTGGTAGTCTGTTATCATGCTTTTGTGAAGTTGCATGTTATCTTTGTAACATCCTTTTTGCCAAACCCCCTATTTTCTCACCAAATTAAAAGAAATCTCTTAGAGAAAAAGTTGTAGTTATTCTCCAGATGTTAGCTCAGAGTACCAAAGAACCAATGGCTTTACAAGAGTTCATGTGAGGAAAATCTCTTGGAGATGAATATTAAACACCCAGTAAAAGTTGAGCCTTCAGGACTGAGGTATAACAGCACAGCACAGTTCATTTTTTTTCCTAGAAAGGGAGAAAAGATTGAGTTTAGAAGACAGCTTAAAGGAGCTGCAACATTGTGGGAAACTACCAGGCCTTTAGATCTCTTGACAGAGCAAAAGGAGTGTGACCTTGGCCAGGCTGCTCTGTACTCGTGAAGATAAGCAGCTTGCAGAGA
>JAWWMO010000083.1:110791628-110829973 GCA_035047845.1 Dendrocincla fuliginosa | reverse complement strand
AATGAGTGATTGTTTATGTGTGTGAGCACCAGTAATGTTAATGCATGTACACCTAGAGAACACTATAATTGTAGAAACACCATTTTAATAAACGGAGCTTTGTAGCTAACTCATATTGAGTCGTCACACTGCTCCCCAAGCCCGCCCCCGTATACAACATTTTTATAGCTATAAAAGAATTATATTGATATCAAAGTTATTATATATATGATACACATTTTATATTTTATATATAAACTATAAATCTGTATTTTTTTGCCTTAAAAAAGTGACTTTGTAATTCTGATATTACTAATATATTATTTTAATTTCTTAATAAAGAACCCCATAAACCAAAAAAACTCCAACAACTACCAACACCTGAGGGAGGACAGAGAAGCTATTGGTTAAGCTGATAGCATCTGGACACTCTGGCCTTGCAGTTTTGTTCATAGTAGTTATCATTTAAGACTAGATCAGGTGTTTGAAAATTAGAGTTGTCAAAAGCAATTATGAGTTACCTCTCTATTTGTTCCTTGCATTTGTTACTCTAAATGCTGTGGAAGGGCAAGTACTGACTACTTAAAAATTAATGTAGCACTGACTGTCTGACTTATGAAATATGGATGTGACAAAAACCTTCGTGATGCTTTTTTATTTTTTTTTCTGTTAACATCATCACTTCTGTACAACCACACTTCATGATTCAGGTATCTCGATTTTCCTTTGTATCTCTAGTTAGAGATGATATAAAGTTGGGTTAACAGTTTTCAACCTGACAGGTCTTTTGAATTGTTTCTAATCTTGCATTAATAGACATTTTCACAACTACAGAGGAGGACCCAACTGTGTTTTGACAAAGACCAAGTTTCTTCTTGAAGACAAAATTTATCAGGAGTGTTTGCATAGGAAATGCTGTCACAATATATTCAGAGTACAGCCTGGGTTATATGTCTGGCAACTTCATTTCCCCAAAGGAAGAAACTAAAGCAACAAAATGTGAAAAATTTGTTCTGCAAACACCAGCTACTTTTTTTATTACTAGCAAATATTCGTTGATTACTTTTGAATAAGTTGAAAAAGCTTCTTTATATATTTTGTTTAGTCTAAGTTTGCTTCTTTGGGTTTTGGGTTTTGGTGTGTTATTCTTTTTGGTTTTATTTTTTTTTTTTTTTTTTTTTTTTTTAATTAAAATTTCAACACAACCTTGCTATTCTTCCCTACAAAAATTCCAGCTGAGCAGTGACTTTCATTCTGACCCATATGCCAACCTATTTCCCTTCAAGCCCCTCTGAATTTCTGGTTGTCTTGAGGTAGTTTTATATTTCATACTCTTCCATTGTATGTTAGACCATTCTTTTTCAGATTCTTGTGTGCTATGAACCTGTACTATCTCATGTCTTTAGGTTAGAAATACATGTTCTCTTGAAACTAAGACTCAGTTGACCTCCTAGTTTAAGAATATTCCAGTGACACTGCTCTGAGGTCTTGCTGTTTGAATGGTAATGAAAGTGAAAGAATGGTATCTCATGGATAGAGATGATTTCAGATTTCTTGAATTGGTCTAATAAAGACCTGTTTGTCCTGCAGCCAGTGATAGGTATTGCACTGCCTGACATATTGATCGAAAGTGTTATCTAGTGAAAGGAAATAACCTATAATTTACAAATTTTATTTCCATTACCCACCTGCACAAAACCAAAAACAAACGAAAACCCAAAACTATCAATCTGATCCTGCCTGAATATCTTATCAAGTTAAGGTTTTTCTGGCATTGGGTGATCAAAATGTTTAATATTCATATTAGGAATCTTTATCTTGCATGATTCAAGGTAAGTTTTTAATTTATCTAAATGACTGTTTCCCTTAATTATAAGGTGACTTCTGACAAAGGAATGACTTAATTTGAACTTAACATGGAAAATCTTTACCAAATTTTATCTGATGTCCTGGCTTGCAAGGAGACTGTTCTGTATGCTAACTTAGCAGTCAAAATAATAAATGGCACCTTTGGAGTCCAGCTAACAAAGATGACAGAAGGCAAGGGGATGGAGGTGGAAGGCTGAATCAGATGTCTCATAGTAGCAAGGATGGTGTGAATAGAATAGGCAAACTGTCTTCAACTTTCTAAGAAATAGAACACGTCATTGGCTTGAAAATTACATATGTTCTGCAGTGCCATTTGTCAGGAATAATCACCTGTTTTAAACAAAAGAGAGGAATCAGTTCTTGAGTACTTTGGAGGCAGCACTATCTTCTATATAAAGTTTTCTTTTTCTTTGCTTTTAATGAAAAATATTTTAATGTGCCAACGAATGTTCTCAGCTACATATACATTTGTAAAAGTTCTCCAGCTACCAAGTAATTATAATCATGGGGATATGTAGATATTTATGTATCAGGGACCTATAGAATTCATGAATTCTGATAGCTAAGGTGCTGCTGGACTCCAGTTCCTGAAAAAGCTGCTTGATACTGCTCTCTTGTGAGATCCCACCTGAAGTATTGTGTTCAGCTCTGGAGCCTCCAGTATAAGAAGGACATGGACCTGCTGGAGCCAGGGGAGGGCCATGAATATAATAAGAGGGCTGGAGTACCCCTCCCATGAAGAAAGGCTGAGAGAGTTGGGATCACTTATCCTGGAGAAGGGAAGGCTCTGGGGAGACTGTATAGCAGCCTTTCTAAAGGGGCCTGCAAAAGAGCTGGAGAGGGTCTTTATACAAGGGCATGTAGTGATAAAACAAGGAAGAATGTCTTTAAATTGGAAGAGGGTAGGTTTACACTGCATATTAGGAAGAAATTCTGTACTGTGAGGGTGGTGAGACACTGGAACGGGTTGGCTGGAGAAATTATGGATGCACCATCCCTACAGATGTTCAAGGCCAGGTTGGATGGGTATTCTCTGAGCAACCTAGTCTAGTGGCAGGTGTCCCTGCCTATGACAGAGAGTTTGCAATTATATGATCCTGCCAACTCAAAAACATTTCATGATTTTATGATTTACAGTGATGTTAATTCTTTGAACTGAATTAAGAGCCATTAGATCTGATGAACATATTATAACTTAGACAAGAAACAAATGCAGAAAATCCCTTAGTCATCACTTTTCTAAATTGTGATAAAACACCTCAAAGACTTCTTTCAACATGCCATTGAAGATGGTCAAAGGCACATATGCTTGCAAATAAAATATCAAATGCTCACCTGGAATAATTGAATAACATTAATTAATAGCTAGTATTTTCTGAGAGAGGGCATAGTAAAAATAAATGTAGGTGATCCAAACAGATATGTTTTGGAATGCATAAGCTTCTAGGATAATCAAGAGACAGACTTTAAATGCAAAAAGAGTTCATTATACAAGTTAACCAAAAGTTCAGATATTGAATTAGAAATCTGACTTTGTTTAATCACTTTTATGTCAAAAGACAGTGCCTGCTCAAGTCAATACATTTTTTTTATAGCATACATTTGACTATTTTTTTTTAATTTGGGCAGTATAATCTGTTCTTTTCTTTTTGTTTTACTCTCAGAATATCTACAAAAACAGTAGTAGCCGTAGCAATGTTTTTATTACTGGCAATGGGTGTTTGGGGAAATGAGGTATAAACCATGTTTTATTTGAACTCTGTTAAATTTGTACAATTTCCTGTAATTAACAAAATTGCTAGTTTCACGGGAGGATCTGAGCAATCCCAAAGCAAAAAGTTAGTTTTCTATTTTCTCTTTTACCCTAAAAAATTAATTTCCATGCTGCACTAATGATTGAGAACTGTACTGTGTTTATGGGTTATCAGAGTTCACCCTGCTCGTGCTTGAGAAACACCTCTTGAGATTTGCTCTTTCAGTAGCAGTCAAGAATAGAAAACTTCAGCCTTGTGAAAAATGCAGAAAGCCAATGAGGAATGGAAAGATACATCCCCTTAATAAGGTAAGCCATTTCTTCATTAATGATTAATCTGAATTCTTTCCCTAGTTCTGTAGCCTGCTCATATATTTCAAAAGTTATTCACCATATTGATGTTCAGGTACTGAGGATGAGTTTGAACTCCATACGTTTTGATTAACTCCAACTTTTCAGAAAAAAAGTAAAGGACATTTAAAAACTGAAGTGCGATCTTGTCATAGATTTTAGGGGGTATTTAGAATTTAGATAAAAGAAATAATAATTTTTTTATTTTCTTTGACGTAGCACTAAATGCTTTCCTTCAAACCAAGATTACCTGAAACAGTGGAAAAGAGACCTTTACTCAAATTGTAACCATGAACTGTCAGATAACCAAGTTAAATAGTTACTGGTTTAATCTAAAATGTTTAATATAAAACTGACAATCTTTTTTTCTAAATAGTATTTAGGGGATACTGAAATGAGTGACACTCCTTAAAGGCAATCTGGGCATATAAGCAACCAATAAACCTTACAGTTTTTACATACCAAGCTCTTTGCTTCATTGTTGTCATTAGTTTTCCAACTCCCATTAAAAGCAGATTATAAAGTATTCTAGTCTCGCAGTTTGCTGCTCTAATTTGTATTCAGCTAAGTCCAGAGGTGAGGATGAATTAACTTGTTGTGATGAGCAGCAGGTGCTCTGTATGGGTGTTCCTACTTGAAAGATTCATGATGAGACTTTATATCATGTTCTTAATATTTTTCCTGATAAGAATTGTCCTGTTTTATCTGTGATATTTCTGAAAAATAACATCTCAAAGTCACTTACTTGTACAGATGGTGCCTCAGTAGCTGTATATGAATAGCTGCATATGTATAGCTGCATTGGAACACCTGTGAAAGGCAGGGATATTATGAAATGAAGAAGAGGAATTTCTGGAAGACAACACGGATTTAATTACCAGAATTTGGAATTTCTGTCAGGTGCAGCTGTTGCTTTTTCTGCTTCTCTTATTATCAGCACATTGTTCTCCATTTTAAGACACATGAAGTACAAGTACATTGTTTACTAAAAAAACCCCACAACTGCTTTCCTCTTTTTCCCAGCACTTCCTTTTGATGGGAAGATGAGCTCAAAAAATTCTTGTTCTTGTCAACAAATTTGATGTTTAACATCCCATCAGCCATCTTAAGGAAACTAGAAGATTTGAACACTGTAAGCCTTTAGTTCACCATTGTTACTTATGGTTTGTTCTGTAATCAGCATTTTAATTCACAAAGAATACATAAAAAACCACCTCATTATTCTCTCTTCCCTCTTTAAGCACATACATAACATTTATTTAGAATATTTGTACCTATTTTTCCTTGTTTCCAATATATACATAAAAATATAAACAAAAATAAGCCTAAAGTTGTATTTATAAGTTGGTGAGTCTTCAGGTTTTTAGAAAATAAGTTTTTACTTTATAAGAGTTGCTTTAACTTTTAGTTTTGCTTGTTTATTTTGCCCTATTAAATCTGAATACACTGCTGTTTCTGTCCTCATGCTGTCCTGAGTATGTGATGGGTAAGAATGAAACACAATCCTCATTTTATGGTCAGCTATGAACTGTAGCACAGTGGGCATCCTCAGGGTGTATTAGCCATGATAATATAATATGTCCCTTAATATAATAATATCCCTTAATAATATAATATTATAATATTTCCCTTAATAATATAATATGTCCCTTAACATCCTCATTCCCTCATCATCCCCATGTGCATTCTCATCAAGTGCTTCTTGTCACGGTGGTACAGAGGTGAGGTTGGTTGGAGGAGAATGAGCTGAAGGCCAGCAAACAGCAGGGCTGGGAAACCTCTCTTGGTCAATAGAATCATAGAATATCCCAAACTGAAAGAGATCTGCAAAGGTCATAAAAGTCCAACTCCTAACCCTTCACATGAGAGCGCCAAGGGTTTGTCTGGCACATGGCTCCTTCTAGTCATGTGGAACTTAGATGAGTATGGCTGATCCCTAGACCACCAGAATGAGCTCTGCATAGGACAACACAAGGGTATTCCCTTCCCCAGGTTTTAGTTTCAATTGTGAGAGGATGGACAAGAATGTATTAAGATTTGGAGTAGTCCTGTAGTTAGAAGACTTTCTATGGCACTGTGCAAATAATTGTATACAAAGGTTTCTAGTATACATTTTCAGGTGAACATTCATATTAAAATAAAAAAAAAAATCTCTTAAACTTGTACATTTTTGAAAATACTTGTCATATACAGCAAATGTCCTACTGCAAATATTTGCTTCTGATAGGACTACTTTTATCCTTACAACTTGAACATTGTCCTTCTGAATATTGAATCAAGAAAGTAGTGTTATTTTATTGTGGAAGAGTTACTTGAGTTTATGCATGAGGTTCTTCTAAAGACTGAGAAGTGCTAGAGATAACTGTTCTCAGCAGAGGAAACATCACTTGTTATTTCCAAAGTATACATGAATCCTATTTAAAACAAACAAACAACCAAAAACCCCAAATTCGAAATAGTGATAGGTTAATACTGTATCATGGGATGCATACAAGGAGAAGCATAAAACAAGGTAAATAAAATTATGCAGTAGCATGCAGTGGTGGAGGTGAGAGTGGAAGGTAGGCTGGAGTTCACATTATATTCACTTGCTTAATATATTATAGTATATTTATAGTATATATATAGTGTGGGAGGAAGCACATATTTTTATAGTAGAGGCAGGAACATATCAACTGGAGTTTTGCATAAGTCTAATTGAAAAGCAGAAAAATAATGCATTTAGATACAAAAAAAGGACAGGACAGCATAATTGGAAAAATAATCTGAATGACAGTGTTTTGGCCAGAAGAATTACTTGAAAATTAGAAATATAAATATCTGAGGTTTTAAAATGGACATCAAAATGGTTATAAGTATAAAATGAAGTAAGACAAAGGAAAAGTGGAAGCAGGTTGCAGGGAAGGAAGGAAATAAGGTGAATGATTTTAAATACACAGAGAAATAACACAACACTGGACAAATGATAGTGTCTGTCTGCACTGCTTTGGTGAAAATATGCCTGAGGTATTCTGTGATCTCTTCATTCTGGAAAATGACAAATGATAAATGGTGTTACTAAAAATGATTAAGCATCTGTGAGAAATGTGTTCATGGGCAAAAAGAAAATGATTAAAGACTTTCCACATACATAGAGGGGGAAATCTCGGTTGTATGACTGGAAACTCACAGTCATTTCTTATTCTTGATTTCCAGGACTTGTTCCATACACAGGCTGCAGCAGTTTCAGAGATTACCTGCCCATGTTGCTCAGCACTCTTCCTTGCTACAGACCTCCTCCCTCTCCCCATTTTCAGCCAAGCAGTGCTGTCCCTGTTCTAGGGAAGTGTTCTGTGCCCTGTGTGGGGTGAGCCAGGATCTGCAGTTCTTGAGAGATGTCTGTCCTGAGACAAAGAACTTTGCAGTGCCATGTTGGATAACACCTGCTTTTCAAAATGTTTATGTTGTCTCAACTGGGAGGTTTCTCACAGCTCAGGTTCAAAACATGATAAACAAGAAAGAGAGATAAAAATGGGAAATACTTTTATGCCACTAGATAGAACCCTGGGGTTCTTCTAAGCTGACCAGTGAGTGCAGCTCAGTTTCGTCCCATCTGAAAAATGTGTCAAAAAATGAGAAGGTAAAAAAATGGACAGTAGCCACAGCTCAGAGTATGGAATAACAACAATCAGTGAAATGAATAGAGAGAATACAAGTTTTTCACACATAGAAAAGAGACAGATGACAAGAGTTATAACAGCTGTTAAAGAAACTTCCCAATCTGGCCATTCACAAGGCTCTGACAGTGGCACTCCCAACACCATAGATTGTAACTGCTGGGACCGAAGCCCCTGCAGAGCAGGCGGCTCCAGTGAGCCGACAGGTACCCAGTGTGACTCCCTGCACACCCCACCACATGCAGTCAGACCAGGTTTCCTCTGTGGTTTGACCCCAGGCTTCCCATGGTGGAGTCTCAGATGTCTCTGTCCATAAAGACATTTATGCAGTCATGCAGAAAAAGCTTGAACTGATCACCTCTGAGAAGAGCCCTAAATAAAAGACCTCATGGCTTTTATACTCTCACAGTCCATGCATGCACATGTCTTGCTCTTCCTACTGAGTCCTTCATTCTTGCTGTCTCCCAGTGTCCATCCACCTGGATGGTGCTGCTGGTCTTCATGGCCTTTGTTATCCAACAGTCTGACAGCTCATGTCATCTGCTATGTCACTCAGGGTCCATTCACCTGGCTGGCATAACCTGTCTTCATGTCTCTTGTTGACCAAAGGCTTGGCAGTTCTAGGGCTCTCACCCAGAACTCAATCTGCATCTCAGTCTTCAGCTTGCAAACCAAACTACCCATACCAGATGTATTCCTCAACATAGAGACCTCGAAAAATATTATCCACTCTTGCTCTTGATAAAAGAGCAAAGAGACATAAAGTAAAAGAGGTAATAGCTATAATTTGGTTTGGAATTCATGCTAAGTGGACTTTGAGAGGTTTCACTATGTGAAAATTAAACTTGGAACATCTTTTGTCAGTGAGTCATAGCTAATAATAATAAAAAGATGCATATGGGTATGAAGAGGAACTAGGCAAATCTGTGAAAGGAAACACTGTGGAGGGTTCCAAAATAAAACATCATTTTAGCTCAGGAAATCTCTTATCCTCCTTTAAGCTAAGCAAGGCCTAGGGGAAAATAGTATTATGTGATTCTTTGTTTTTAAACTCTTTTCTAGCCACTTATTGGTCTCAGAAACAAAGTATGTCATTGAAAGAGCTCCTGGTCTGTCCAATAAGGTCATTCTTACAGCCTTAATGTCAGAGTCTGGTAGAGTTTTTCCAAGACTGGGGAGCATCCTTGAAGTACATTAATTAGAAAACAGAGATACAGTGCATAGTTTTACCAATATCATGCAGCCACATTGAACTTTAGCTTTAGTTTTTAAGATGATAAAATAACTCTTTCTGACTTGTCTCAAACTGATATTAGCTAGTCACATGGTGCACTCTGTCCTAGAGATGGCCATGTTCAATGTGGGATGAGTATATATTCCACTGCATTGAATTTGTAAAATGTTTTGGGATTCTTTGAGATGAAATGAGCTATATAAATGCAAGCTGGTATTATGTTTGCAAAATCCGTGTGACTGAGAAGATCAATCTTCCAGAAAAATGTCAGCAGATACAACTAGTTTATTATTTCTGGAGGCTGAGAATAAGAAAGTGATAGAAAATAAACTCAGCAGACTGGATAAAAAGTGATTTGTTTTGGTTTCTTTTCCTTCCTGAAAGAAAACAATGGATTCTAGCAAATATTAAATAACACTTTAGACTTGACCTTTTGTAGTTCACATAGCCTACCATCCTTATGCATCACAGCCTATCTTTTCTGCTTGAAAAACTACGTCAGCCAATAACACACATAGATATGAGATATCATACAATAAATGGGTGATTAAATAATTAAAAGCATATATTTCAAGTTACTTTGTAAAAATCTGTCAGGGTGCCAATGTGTTATAGATGTGTTTTATGCATAGAATACCTCCTTCCTGCATATTTCACATAGTCATATTTTAGACAATTAGCATGGTGTACTTTTTGCCACCATCTTGTATATTGAAATTCAAAGGGGAGGTCTAAGCCATAAAGCCAAACTCAAGAAAGCTACAAATAATAAAACATCAGTAAGAGACAAGGGTCCTACTGTATAATTTCTCAGTTGCCAAGTTTGTAACTTCTTTTAACACTGATAGGATACCTACCTAGTTTCTTTAGGAGAAGAAGAAAAAGTACTTTCTTTAGAGGCACTTGTGCAACTGGCAATCTGGCAAGTTCAATAGCTGTCTGCAACAGATCCTTATGCCTTTCTGTCACTGCTATCCTGGCACTAGAGACAAAAACTGGTTGTAGTTCTTTTGTCTCTAAGTGAATGTGGTCTGTGAAAGAAAAGCCATGTTTATGCTGTCTAGTGAAAATCTGAAGAAAACGAGACAGCTATAAGCTGATAGCTGTCATATTCAGAGGTGCTCTGTCTCAGTCTTCTCCACTTCAGAAGGTTCAGAAATAAAGGTCTGGTGTTTTCTATATCACACGTAGTGATGTAGAAAGTGATGTGCACAATTGTTTCAGCTTGCATGATCCCAACACACTGCAGCTATGACAATGAGTTATATATGTGGGCCAACAACTTAGCGAGCATCGGGTCAGCTGTAATGTAGGAAATATTTTATTTTGCTCTTTTTAACTTCAAAGTTGCAAGAACATATATACTTCCACTTTAACTGTTGTCAATGCAACAGACACTGAAATGCATTTGCAAACAAAACTGTGAAACTGGCTCACTGTCCTTTTTTAGATCATTTATTATCTCTTTCTACTTAGGCAGCTACCAGCTATTTGTGAAATGTCCCTGTTTTGGAAAGAATTTCTAATGTAAGTTCAAATATTGTTTTTGCTCCACACAAAGTACAACACTCCCTTTTAACTATTGTCCTTTCGACATTTGAAAGCAATTATTCTTCAGGACAAAATACTTTAATTCAACCAAGTAACAGCAAAAATAGGCTCTTACTTTTTCAATTCTTCCACACTAAATCACATGGAAATGTTAATTGTTTATTAAGAAACACTAGGCTAAAAAGTAATTTCTCAAAGTGGCTGCTGGAAAGAAACAAATACCACAGAAACTACTTCTGTGTAAATTGGGATAGTCTGAAAACAACTAGAAAACAGAATAAAGCACCACATAATATTGTCAAAGAAGTCATGCAAGGTTTAATTACCTGAAATGGGATGTACCAGAAGTCTTTATTGATATCAGATGAAGCTTTTGGTGCTTGACACTCTGCAAATCAACTACTCGGTAGAAATTCTCCATTAAAATCTACCTGCATACAAATTACAGTTTTTGGAAAACTTCAGTTACATGGATTTTTTTTAAAAGCTCATAAAGGAAAAAGAGCCTTTAGATGTTACATTTTTCAAATTATCTACTTTCAACTTGCTGCCAGAATTTCTTATTAAATAGGCTTAGTGAAGTAAAATGTGTTGTTCTGTTTCGCTCCATGTCATCCCTTTAGTAATTGGATCCACAAGCCAGAAAGGACGTTCCCTGCAAAGGATTTGGCAAAGAGATCTTGAGATCCTGGCTCCAAAACCTAAAAGCCTCAAAGATGCCTGAAAGGGGAGGCCATCAATGCTCACATTGAAAACTTCTTACCACATATTAATCTTCTTTTTGGACTATCTGGTGCGCCTCCTCTGACTCAGCAGGTACAAATGCCTCTCCATGCTTTCCATTTCACTTTCAAAGGAGCCACCAGCTGCAAAATTAGTCCACTGTTTCTAAGGGAAAAAAACAAGAGGAAGACCCTGAAAGCACATGGGCTCTGATGTGGTAGAAGTCCTTTTGGCTGTTCAGGAGAAGAATCCGAGCTATCTTGTGGAAGAGTTCTTGTTGAAACAATGGTGATTTCAATATCTTGTCATAGGTCTATGTGTAAGATCCCCAAACCCCTTCCTGGGATCCATCTTAGAACTCCCACTGGTCAGGAAGCAATAAGAACAAGAAAGCTCAAAGCAGTTTATGCATTTTTGTTGTGCCATTTTGTTGCTGTTGCCAACTCCGGGGCCCATCCTGAAGTATCTGAACTCTCAGTCTTGGTCCTCTATCCCATTGCTTAAGAAGAGTCTGAAGATTTTCTCATTGTTGCTTCTGTTAATCTTTCATGGAAATTTGAAATGCAAAGTGAAGGCTTTTCAAATCATGTTTGCCAGCAGGTATTTACTTTGTCATATAGACTTTCTCATACTTTGTGATTAATACCTGAAGAGTCTTTACTAGATGGGCTCAATTTGCATGTGTCAGACCTTGGATTTTTCCTTCAATCTGTGACTTAAGACATGAAAATATCTGTCCATTTTTTTTTGGTTTTTTTTTAGTTTAACAAGGATGATACAAGGTTTTTTAAATACTCCTAAAAAATTACTAAAGTGTGAAACATCAACTAAGTTTTAAAAGTGGGGTTCTGAGGCACAACAAAAGTTGACACAAGTGCAGCTAAGACTAACCTAGAATTTCAAAATAGCAGTTGGATGTCTGAGTTACTTACCTTTTGCCCTAAGAATTAATCCCCAATTTCATCTATATTTTAATTTTGTTTTATTATCTTTGAACTCGTATGTTTGTACTGGAATAAGAGAAAAACACACCTCATCCATGATTCAAAGTACTTCTTTTTTTGGCCACTGTTAACCACTATTTGTTGTACTTCAGCAAACAGCAGTTCTTGTGCTCTTGCCATTTGTTTTGTACCTGAGAATGCTCTTTCATCTGTAGAGCTAAGCGGATGTAAACAGTTTGCTGCCACTCAGAAGTGTGGTCCTTTTGTCTTGTCTGCACTTTCCCATTACTTCTTTTTGGTCAAGAGAAGCACTCATCTTCCTGCCACCAACTCCCTCTGCCCTATGCACATCATCTAATTGTGGGATTAACCCTGTAGAAACCTTTTTCTGTTTGGTGGGGGTTAATCTTGTGCTGCACAAAAAGCATACACATACCCCTGAAAAGTGCCTGAGGGGTCAATTTTCTGTAGTAACTCATTTTCACTTTGTAAGAACTTCCATGACAAATTCCTGTTCCAGCTGTAGTTCCCCTTAATGTTGGAAGGAAAGGTCCAGATGGAGTCCACACAGGGAACACCAAGTTCCTGCCTACACTCTCTGGATACTATGGACAAGTGACGTGGTGCTTACCACTGAGAAGTATTAACCGGTCTCTAAACACTATTATCACAGCAAAAGGCTTTTGGAAACAATAATTTCAACCAGAATAAGATAACTTTGTATAAGCCTCCTGCTTTGAATGAAGTGTGATTAATTTTTATTAAGAAATATAAACATAAAAAAAATAGTATTGTTAAAATGTCAGGGACTTGAGAAATCCAGCTTATCTCAGCTTTGGGCAATATTAATAATGTTAGAACTGAATACATTTTGATGAAGCTCAATGTTTAGGCTCTTTTAGCATTACAAAAGATAAAGTTTTTGTTTTATTTCCTTCTGCACAACTGGCTCTGCACCTCAAGGTGTCATTATGGAATAGAAATAAACAACATTTCTTTTAACAAGTTGACTGTACTTTTTAAAATAAAGTAGCTTGTTGTGGTCACGATATTCTAAGGATATAACAGGACTTATTCAGGTAGGTAATATCTTTTATTTGCCTACTGATGTAGGTGGGAAAAATAAACTAGCTTTCATTTATGTGATACCTTTATGAGGTCACAAATAAGTGAGAGGAGGAAGTTGCATGTTATGAATATAAATTCTTGAGATTGAAGTAGAATATAAAGAGCAGTAGACTGGCAAATTTAATATTTCAAATCCAGACTGGTCTGTAAAGACATTATAAAGTTATGATATATATTGTAGGGGCTCAAGGAGGCATCTGCTTACTCACAGGAGTGAATATTTAGTGCATTTTGTGCATAAAATACCTACAGAGAAAATGCAGGTGAAGGCATACAATTTTACTAATGTCTAAGTATTTCAAGCCAGTTATTCAGTAATTCTGATTGCAAGTGCTTTTCATACAAGCTTGGAAGAATAGTTAGATTGTTTTACAGAAAGCATAATTTGAAAATATTGACAGATTTATCGGAGATATATTTGATTTACTAAATTAAAAAAAAATTACTATACTGAAGTCCAGTTCTCAGTGATTTTTTGGTAATTAAGCCTCAAAAAAAAAAGAGATTATTACATTTAAGGTTTCTCTGTTTCACACCATAACCCTTTGGGCTGTGATTTTCGGAAAAGAGCATTCCACTCAAAGCTGTGTCTAATGGTACTTTAAAGATAGTGAGAGGTTTTTAAGGAAAAATATCAGTTTTCTTCCTTTGATTACAAATTTGATCCAGTGTATGTATCCTTTCCCCATTCTAGTAGGTAGTGTCTAATAAAAAGAAAATCCATTTATAAAGAGTCAGATGTTATGTTTCCAAAGTCTGAAGGCAGAAAATCTGGGCTGGCAGGTAGTACTCTCTGGGATGGGAAATAAATCAGAGCACATGATGCTACAGGTAAACACTGATAAGTCTAAATGGCAAACAGCTTTTTGTTTATTTGACTTTGGGGATTTCTTCCTCAGTGTATTAAAAAGATAAAAATTTCTATCAAAGCAAAATGACTGCTATCTATTTGCTGCAGGAGTATTTCTAACCCAGGCTCTTGCACAAATGTATAGAACTGCACTGTGTTGTCAGGAATATCCCATCTCTCAAACTAGCAAATTAAAAATATGCACAGCAGGGATTCAGGATCTATTTTTTGCCTCTTTTTCTGATTTTACCATCAGTAAACCTTGTTTTTCCACTCCTTTGCTGCAAAGACTAGTTATCAAATGAAATCAGCTTCATGTCCTGAAGCAGCCTCTGCAAATACAAGGTCATGCTTCAGGTGATATCTGCAAAATACATTGACATTGTTCTTGCATTTTTCTGGAGTAATACTGAAAGCATGTGGAAATTATCTCTGATGCATATGCTTATGTGAGGAAATTAAGTGTGTTTAAATGCTAGCTTATGACTGTCAATGTCATACATGCAAATTCCTATAGTCTTCATATAGGAAAGGTCCGTTCTAATCAGTTACTATGCAAAAAAGTACATGGAATGAAATCAAGTCTGCCCATGCAGATTTAGTGCAGTCCATCATGTAATGTTTCTCTTGATCTCAATCACAAGGTAGAAAAAAAAATAATTGAAAAAAAAAGATAAGATGCCTATAAAGTTGACAAGAATAAAAATCAACCCTTTTGGCTCCTTTCATAAGAAGATAGACTTCTCCTTCCACTTCCTCCACTTTTATCCACCACATCTCTGACTTCTACATCAAATGAGGGTAAGCTTTATGCAGCAGACAGTATGTGACATGCAGTGTTAAAGAGGTCCTAACAATGTCTCCTTTTAATATAAGAAATGATTAGGTTTTGAGAAGTCATACTACTCAAATTAAGATTTAAAAAAAAAAAAATTAAAAAAAAAACTGTTATGGGTTTCTCTCTCTACCCTCAATCAAAAATAAGACTTTTTCCATTTGTTTTTCAGTACCTAGCAATGAAGAGGAAAATAATTCAAATTTGGTCTCTTCTACCACCTCCTTTCTTTCAAAAAAAATACAAGCATTTCACTCTTTATTATTCCTTTTTAAATCAGAAGGGACATTCATATGTAAAATAAATACATAAACCCCCATATATATACAATGTATCAATGTCTCTTAAAGCTCCCAACCCTCTATTTCCAGCTGTGTCCATTAGTAAAACTGGTTATTACTGTATTGAAAAGATACCATTGCATGTATTCCTTTGAATTATGGAGAACTTTAAGATTCAGCCGTTTTGCACAGGCCTTTATGACAGCAGAAGTAGCTACCTATGGACAAAAAGAGACTGCTCATGCCAAAATCAATCTTCCTTTGAGTCAGAAGTCATGTTCTGTTCAGGTCAGACCTCACATATAATGAAAAGTCAAAAAGACAAAATTGCATTAGGAGAAAATAAATGATTTGGCTCATTCAATGAAAATTTAGAATAACAAATTGCCAGAAACTGGAATCAATTTTCACGTGATCTACAAACAGTACGATTGCTCTGACCTTCAGATGAGATTAATTTGCAAGTAATAATTCACTGTGTTCTCAGTCTCATTGCATTTACTGCTTTCATGAATCTTCTGTACCCTTTTCTTCCACTCTACACTGCTCAGTTGCTGCTGTTTAAGTGCCCTGAGGATAAAGAGTCTTAGGATGGTGCCAGGTGGTCTGGGCTGATTCCAAGACAGAGGAGCAACTCTTCATCTGTGCCTCTTCCTCACTCACTGTGGCTTAAACACGAAAGAAGATATTAACAACAATGGAGTTTTATTTGGTTTTTTTTTTTTTTTTCTTTTCCTTGTGGGTTGTAGTGTGTTTTGTTTTATTTTGTTTGGTTTGTTTTAAGGACCCAAAAAGATTTTTAAAGAGGTGTGAAGAAAAATAAAATTCTCATTTCATCCCAGTCTATGCAGAGCTGGCAACCTGGCTGTACAGATGCAACTAAGACATCCAGAAACAAGAGGTCTGCTGAGGAGTTACTTGCGTTAGTGTTGATATATCTTGTGTCTGTTATGGAGATTTGAGAATTACAGCTGGTGGGGGCTTGCAGAATAATATACATGCTGAGACACTAAATTGTTCAATCTTTGCTTTACAGGGTTTCTGCTAATAAAGGGACACTCTTCCCAAAGTGCTGCATTATGAGCTGCTTCAGTTGGATGTTGTTCATGTGTCAGCTATTACATGTGTTTTTAGAGAACTGGTTCATTTTGGGGCTCAGCTTTTATATTGGTTATCAGTGATTTTCCTAGTGTATGAAAAACTAGCCTATGACTTGAAAAAAAAAAATTGCACTAAACAAATTGGGAAGAAAAATGTGAAGATTAAGGGCCTTATTTCATTTAATAGGGTTTTTTGAAGATATCGGTTGCCTGTGTAAATCTTAAAGTATATAGAACCTCCCGAACAAGGATCCTGTAAGAAAAAATCATGAATCATTGCCAATAACAATAATGAATTTTAGATGAATTCTTCTGTGAATTTAATGTTATTTCAACATACTCAGAAACTGGCTGTGTAAACACCTCTAAAGACCTGTGATAACTTCTGCAAACACCTCTGATAATAATTGGACTTGTTAATAGAAAACTAAATAGAAAAATAGAAAAATATGAATTACCTCTGTTGAAAATGGCATACCCAGCTCCACAGTCTTCAGTCTTCCACCTCTGCTGTCTGTG
Organism: Dendrocincla fuliginosa; assembly: GCA_035047845.1. Taxonomy (NCBI): domain Eukaryota; kingdom Metazoa; phylum Chordata; class Aves; order Passeriformes; family Dendrocolaptidae; genus Dendrocincla; species Dendrocincla fuliginosa. Next base: position 110,813,200 of record JAWWMO010000083.1, on the reverse strand, counting down.
CCTTCATAAATGTTGATGGAGAGAAAGGCATTTATGGACCTAGAGAGCAAATGTTTTTCAGAACAGGACATCTCTTCTCTGGATGGCAAGTCTCTCATAATGAAGAAGATGTGAGCCAGATTAACATATCATTATCAAATGCATGCAATTTTACTCCCTAATCATCAGCTACAACACAATAGCATTCCAGTATGTATACTGTAGTGATTATCTATAAGAAATTAATAAATAGTTCTAAAAATAATTCTACTCCTGTGGTAACTGCCATTTGTTGATCTGACTGTGCCATCACTTCTTCCTTCTGGACAAGTGAGAGACTGACAGCTGGTGGTTTTGCCTCTTTCATCAATAGGCTGGAACTAAGCTGTCCCACAAACCATGTTAAAATGTGTGTGTAAATTCCTGACCTATAGCAGTTCTCCTTGCTATGTTTTGCTGTGTTGCATAGCCTACCTGGCTGTCCAACCCATCCTGCTTGGTGTCACATCACTGCTTTAAGTCATGCAGTTCACAATTTTATTAACAATATTTGATGTGTTTGCTTCACTTTTTGGCATAAGATTTTTTACTGTGTCACTGGTAGTTCGGCTCTCATCTTCAAGGAAATTGCGTGCCTTTTGGCACCTTGACATTTACACACTTTTATGTTAGCTTTTTACTCAGAACTGCTTAATAAATGTTCATTTCAAGTCTCTATGTCCTGCCAGAAGTTCCTCCTCTTTTTTTTTTTTCCTTTTAATTTGAAGTTTATAAAATCATAATATATTGGGGCTTTTTCCTTTTATTTTTTTTTTTTTTTTGTACCTACTCTCAGGTGGTGTATCATTTTAACTCAATCTGCCTACTGGCTCTGCATATCTCCTTCTATAATGTGTTGCTCTGTAGTTCATTTTATCATCTTATTTTCACTGTAAGGAATAACACATGAGAAGACAATATTTGTAGCTAATAAGACGAGGTCTGTTTCACAAAATTTACTACTTTCAATATATCACACAAATTTCTGTATTTTCAGCCTGGTTCTGATGATAAGGTATTGTTCCATTTTCTACTAATTTGGAGACATTTTCTTTTCACTATTTCAAATGAACTTTAGACCTTCAGCACTTTGGAACAGAGTCCTCCTTTGTTTGTAGCTGTCAAGTAAAATGTAAGTGATTTGCATAATTTCTAAAAACAAAAATGCCCGTTGTCAGGCATTTTAGTCCAACACTTGTATTATTTTTAAATATTTGTTTCAAAAAGAGACTTTATGAATTTATGGAGAGATTAATAGGTAAATATGTGAAAATATTTTTCCTGTTATGATCTCTTGACATGACAATGGTCTAAGAATTCCTGCCAGCAATCTCATGGACACCAAAATTACAGAGTAGGTTTAGGAACACAAAATGTACTTGGCATTGGTGAAGCCATGTCTTGAATCCTGTCTTCAACTTTAAGCTCCTTGCTATAAGAAAGACACTGAGGTGCTGAAGCATGTCCAGAGAAAGGCAATTGAGCTGGTGAAGCGTCTGCAGCAAAAGTCCTATGAGGGCCGGCTGAGGGAGCTGTGGGGTTTTAGCTTGCAGAAAAGGAGTTTCAGAATAGACCTTATTGGTCTCTAGAACTACTTGAAAAAAGATTGTAGTCAGATGTTACCCAACTCTTGGGTAACAACAGACAGGACCAAAAGAAATGGCCTCAAGTTGTACCGGGGGGGGGGGTTGGGAGGGATACTAGGAAAAAATTCTTCATGGAAAGGGTGGTCAGCACTGGAACAAACTGCCCAGGGAACTGATGGAATCACCATCACTGGAAGTGTTCAAAAAACATGTAGGTGTGGCACTTGGGCACCTAAAGGATGAATATGTCAGTGCTGGGTTAACAGTTCGACTTGATGACCTTAAAGGTCTTTTCAACCTTAACAATTCTATCATTCTGTCTGGATCTTACTTGAAACTTGTCCAATGCTCTGTTTTTTTCAGTACTTTTATGAAAAGCTGGAAGTTTATCCAAATTAATTTCTAAATGAACTGCCAAATGCACTATCAGAAATGATAAAATGCACAAATGTAATACATTATTATAATTGAAATTTTTTGCCTGAGGAATAAGGAGTAAAGAAAAACTGGAATGACCTTTAGTTGATGATGATTTTGTCACTTTGACTTTTTCTTTCTTATTTTTTGCTCCAGAAAATTAGTGTATTATTCTGTAATCTCACCACTGTGATTGCAGTTGATTTCTTTACAAAAGTGTTGCTATTGGCACTGTGTAAGATAACCTGTAGTTTTAAACTATAAATCTTTTCCATATGTTTGAATGGAAACTAAAATGAGTATATGCAGACATATTTAACATATGTAATTACTCTTCTAAGTAGCAATAGAAAACAGATCATGTTTGTATCTGGGGGAATAGAAATTTTCCTGTCTGCTAATTTAAAAAAGAATTTTTGAATGTAGAAAGCAACAAAAGTAATTTCCCTATTGCCATATATCTACTGTTCAGCAAATTCATGAGAAAGGCAAGAATGTTTCACACATTCTTGCTGTCCTACTGCAAAACACTAGTGGTTGCATAAGCAAAAGCAGAGCAGATTTTCTCTCTTAACTGGTTTGTCTCTAAAAGAGAGAGGAACTGAGCAGAAGTAAAAGAGTACTTGTGCTGTGAGAAGTGCTGATGGGAGTTAGTTGTGATCATTGATCATAGATCAGTAATTTTAAATTTTACTCAAGTAGTGGCAGATATTTAAAAGGAATCTGAATATCATTTGGGCACATAATGAAACAGACTGGGCTGTTTTCAGAGGCATAATGTCTTGTTGGGGTTGGGAATTTGTCTCTAGATGTTCTGTTTTCTCCCTGCATTTTGAAAACACTGCCGCATCATACAGATCCTTTTAACTAAAGTCTTTTATCTAGTGCTTGGCGTTATTACTTTTTTTAAATTGCAGTTGTTAACAAGAGCTACAAATGTTACAACAGCAGGACCACTCTTTTAAGAATGCAATTTAAATAATCTACAAGTTCTTTCTTTCTCCGTCCATAAAACATCCTGTTTACCTACATGGTTATGGTCCCTGTAATCTCACTTAAAGGAGACTCACTTAAACCAACAGACCCTCCAAAGTAGTTGTAGTAAACTGAATCTAAGTCTGATGTTACGGAGGAAAGCTTACCTTATCTTTTAAAACAACACAATAAAAATGTGTCTTAAAAATCAACACTAACCAGAAAATATTTTTTGCATTAAAGCTGCAATAACATTAATCACTCTTTCTAGTGATTTGTTTTTCATATTAAAGAGATTAAAAAATAAAAAATTCTATTTGTTATATAACCTGTGAATTTTCAATTGATATCACTTATGTACAGTTATCGAAAGCATTTCATCAACTTGTGATCTTTTTGCTTCAGATTTCCTTTTCTAAGTACAGCGGACTGTTCAGCTGGTAGAACAAGCACACCTTTAATCTTTTCTTTACAAAGATTCTTTTGTAATTCTGTGAGCTTAAGCCATTTTTCCTTTACTGAATCTCCTTTGAACTTTTGCTTTGGTTTGGAAATACCCTTCTTTTTACACATCTCTTTATCTGCAGCTGGGAAAAGTTTGGCTTGTATCTGACTTGATTCAATACTTGTTTGGACTATAGTCATTATGGTTAACTGTTCTCTGTGCCTCATTTGGCCTCTGTGCTGAAATTCTCTTTACAGCATGATGATTACGTATTTCAAAGCAGTTCTTATTACAGACAGTTTTCAGGGATCAAACATTAAGCACAAAACTTCCAAAACCCCTTGATGAAGTTATTCTCACATTCTGTAAGTAGTTGTATTGATATTGAGCAAAACCATCTCAGTTTTAATGTGTATTCTGATTATAGGACTGAAATCTGACTGGCTTGTTTACAAAACAATGAGGTTGGGTACATGTCAGGACATTCATCTTCTTCTAAGAGCCCTCTTTTTTACTTTCTAATCCCTTTCCTTTCAATTACTAGATCTCTGATTGAGGAAGCAAGCCAAAGACTCACTTGCTTCATTAGCAGTGGAAAGAAAATTGAAGCATCCCTTCTTAGCAGCACTTTTGATTGAGGAACAAAACTGGAGGCAAAAGATACATTTATTTACTGAGTCTTTAAAAACAGAATAAAACATGCAACACATCCTGTCTTAGCCAGAGGCAGAGTAAAGGGAGAAGTTCATAGGCATGAAATGTTTTTACTAGAGAAACAACTCAGACTTCTCTGAATCTTAGCCCGCCTTTGCCACCAGCTGATGGACTTTGGGGAAAAACTTAACAATCATATCTACGTGGATGTAGAAGCTTCAGACCAGGAAATGCCTTAATTTGGTCTGGTACCCATCTGTCTTGTGGTAGAAAAAGGGAAATTAATCATAAATTCTCTTCCTACAATCTGACTTGTTTGGCAAGGGAAGAGGGGTCAACTGCTCTCCAGAAGTGGGCTGCACTCCTGGGTGCCTGAGGGTGATGCAAACTCCCATCAGGGTATGAAAAGCAGGACATTTCTCCACGGAAATGCTCAGGTCCAGGGTAGTCTAAATATGTGGTTGATCACCTGGACTAACTCCAAGCTCTTAAAACTGTAATTAACAGTGGCAGTTCCCAGCTTCTTTTCTTCGAGGAAGCCAGTGCAATTTCAGATGTGCCTGTTTTTGTGTTAGCCTGTTTACTGATCCCAAGAATGAAATATATTGCACTCCTTCAGCTCTTTTATCATCTCTGCAGAACTTCATTTGAGTGTTAAATCAGTTTCATGGGGGATTTGAATTCCCACTGTGTATCTGAAAGAAGGTGACTAAACAATTTTTTAAAGATTATAAGATTAATGGAGCCTCTTATAATTTTTAGGAGCAATGTCATCAGCTTTCCAGAAAGAAACAAATAAACAACCACCTTCCCAAAAATCAGACCCCTGAGCAGCAAGTAAATGATGGTGGAACTGTTATTAAACTGTTTTATTTTGAAATGGCAGATATTTTCTGCATAAGGTGTGTTTCTTCTTTATTCTGATGTTAGTTTTACTGTTAGGTAGAAACACAAAACTGAGGTTGATTTCTCTGAATTTCGTTACTATAAAAATAAGACAAACATGTATACCATCATATGGAGTATCCTATCAGAGTTTTTGTGGGAGAAATATGTGCACTTGAAGAGTAATCAAGTTCCCATTTCTCTTTCAGTTCCTTTTTTATCTCTGGCTATTTTCTAATTTCTGTGATTTCATGGCAAGAATATGCTCTGAACCTGAGAGTTAGGGAGCGTTTAGATTCCTACTGTTTCTGTTTTATTTGGAAATATGGACCCATGGTTTAGAGTCCAGGGCTCAGACTAAGCCCTGAGATGCATTAATACTTCCAGTTTCCCTGTTCTGTTACAGTTCTTATCTATCAGGACTTGTTCATCAGCACCAAAGTGTCACTGGGTCCTTCCATGGATGTACAGCAGTTGATAGAAAGCATCCAGCACTGGGGACAGGATTTCTCTCTCCTGCTTTCCTGCCAATTCCTTTCTTCTCTCTGCTGTAACCTATGGTTTAATAATGAAGAGAACTTATGATCTCCAGAGTGGAACCAGATAGAAAGGGTAGCTTAAAGGTGGGCATATTTAACAAGTTTCAGTTCTCAGGAAATTTAGGTATAAAGCTGACATATTTAAACAACCATCAATCCAAACACATGCATAGAATAAGAATTGTATATAGGCTGCAGGCAAACACCGATGTGTTACACAGTTTGTTTACATGTGTTCATTTCAGCTAATGTTGACTCCTGTGGTTTTATTTGGGAAATCTGCTTATTAATCCTGGATGCCACCGTTGAAGGTTTCATGTCTGAGATTCCATTTTTCATATTGTAAAAAACACAGGCAGAAATAAAAATTGTAAGACATGGTTATTTGAATACATATGATATATAAAAGCAAACATCTATATTGGTCAGTTTGTTTTAAAAAGAGAAGCTTAAAAAAATAGTTACTGAATTAATTTGACAGAGCTGGTGCCAATATGCAGCAACCTGTTTTGTCACAAGTATTTCTAATACTTTGTTGCTGCTGGGTTGAAATATAAGAACTCAGTTTTTTTTACAGTGTCCCCAGAAGAATTTTAGTGTTTTGGTGCAACTGTGGACTTCATAGTATGCTACAAATAGTATTTTTTTTCAGTTGTTCACTATTAATATTTTAAGTTTCTACTTGTCTGTATACTTATGTATTTACAATTACTTTGCTGAAGTTTGAAGAAATAGAATAAAATTTATTGTAGAAGAGAATGAGGACTTGCTGTTTAGGACATTAAACTTTATTTTAAATTCATTTTGCTTGAAACCGTAAGAATTTCTAATAAAAAGAAAAAAATTACCGTGATGTTTTTTCAATATATCTCTGATTTGCCTTAATTGAGGAATATGCTTTTAATGTTGTACATCTTTTTTCCCCATTAAGTCTTCTGCAACTATTGATAAGGATTGTGCCTGTTATTTTATCTTTGCAAAGTTTACTGAAGCATAATCAATTGGAGTTGAACATTCTGACATAATTTGAAGTTCTGTTTTAAGTGTTCTTGATGAGAAATCAGCTTAGATACCCTTGTGCATTATAATTACAAAGCCACGATCCACAATTGTATTATTGTCTTTTTTACAGATTTTCTAATCCTTCTAATTGTTGATTTTTCTGAACACCACTGTCAGAGAGTGCAATTAGAAACAGACTTCTTTCAGCTACCCTCTGTAAAAAAGCAGAATTCACAGTGCTCTGTTCTCGCTTGAGGATATGCAGATACAATGGCCATGGTTGCTGTTCTACTGCAACAGAGCTTGAATATGGCCTGCAGTCATTTTGAAGATAAGGCAAATTAGCTCACAAGATTCAAAAGCATAATAGAGTAGACTGTTAGTTTTTGTATATACACTATAAGTATATATTTACTTTTATTTACGTATATATATGGATATAATGGATGTGAGAGGCCACTTCTGCTTCAAGGCTGTCTTGCCTGCTGCCCATCAGCTGAATCACAGTGGCATCACTTGTTTTGAGGAATATTCCCAGTGGTTTCTTTAGAAAGAAAACACAGAGAATGAATGCATAGCAAGAGTGCACTGACCTCCTAGTAGACTTTACTGCCAAATTTAGATTAGCCCCACTGTGCTTCTACAGAACTGCAAAGCTGCAAAGCTGTGAGCGACGGTTTCACTCAGAGTCATTCTATGTCTTAAAGGTTGACCTCCTCCTGCTCGATTTTTTGTGGGGCAGGGAGCTGGCAGGGAACTGGGCTGCACTGTCTGGCTCTCACAACAGACAAATGTATTAAAGGAGACAATTGGGGTTTTGTGATGGCTGTTAGATGGAAATATACAGAACACAGCTCAGTAAAATAAAGGGCAAAAGAGGAAGTGAGGAGGGCGGGAGAGAGCCACGTACAATAGAATAAATAACTTCCTTCAGTGTGAAATGAAAAGAGGACGTGAATGCTCTGAAATGATCAGTGCACAAAGGAAAGTGGATTGCTGAAGGAAAGTGGATTGCTGAAGGAAAGTGGATGGCCTTGGAAAACTATTTTTCTATACAGATGCCACTAGGCACTGCTTCTTAAAAAAACCCCAACAAATTGATGTGGAAGATACAATCAAATAACCATGAAAAAAAGGAATTACCCAGGACTATATTTTTTGTTCTTAAGTTATTTTGTAGAGAGAAGGAACAACAACAATGTTGTCAGAGTTAATTCTTGACTATGTTTCTTTTGTATTTTCAGCTCCTGTTCTGTAGTATGCTAGTACCATTCCTTTTGTCCCTGAAGAATACACTCTACAAGAACAGGTCATATACAATAGCTCATTTCTATTGTTCATCTCTTTGATTACCTACTTTGCAAAGATGGCTGAGCCATGGTAGAGACACCCTTCATATATCTCATTATGCCTTCAAATATCTTTGAATGTAACTAAGATCCATGTTTAACAGACATTTTAATTCCTATTACACGTACCTTTGCTTTTATATTTTTAGTTTCAAGCATTTCTGTCCATTAAATTAAGCATTTGTATTCAGTAATAAAAGCTGAGTCTTTAACTCTTAAGTTACTAAGAAATGAATGCTATTACTTTTTGAGACTTGAGCTAAAACTTCTAACCTAAATCGATTCAAGACTACATGGATCAAAAATACCAGCTGTATGAGATGGAGGCACAGGCATTGACAGGTTACCTGCAGATAAGTGCTAATGGCTGTCAGTATCGGTATCTGTAGATGCTGATAGGTGTCAATGCCTTCCAATATCTTCCACATGACGCTTGCTGGTACTGATTGTACATGATGCCAGTAGGTACTGATAGTGTCCAATGCATCCAATGTTTGGAGGGTTTATCTCCTAGAAATTAATAATAAACCAATAATTTGGGGGTTGCTGATTTAGGTTGAGATCCTGTAGAGGTCAAATGGGTGCAAAGAAATAATGGAGTTTTCATTATGGACTACATGAAAGCACCATGCAGAAACATGTGGGCTGGGATGCATCTTGCCTAGAACACTAGTGGAAACATCTGGACTCCATTTAAGATGCACTTTGGTCAGTTGATTATAGCTTGCTGTTATAGAATCACAGCGGTAATGGTCTGAATTCTGTTTCCCATTTCTGACTGCAAACATTCAGAAACATTTGTATGTATTGCAAACATGCAAAGCTAGGCCAGCTGAACCCTCTCTTTACTATCTTCCCAGTACTGAAAGCAGGATCCACTCAAGATCTTTTGGTTTGTCTCAGCGCCTTGCTAGGTGTTTGCTGGATTTTTTACAGTTGTTTGGTATCAGCAGCCAGAGGATGCAGAGGATTCAGCACACAGCCTGGCTCTATCAAGCAGCATAGTGGTTCATGCAGCCAAGTATTATCAGACCTGGAGCATGAGGCAGGGTTTCACATGGATTCACCATCAGGAAGGCTGCACAGAGGCATCTGAACAGCATCTGCAGGGTGTAAATTTAGGGTTATGATGGCATAACTCAATGGTAAGCACAAGAGGCTCATGAATATGGCCTTTAAAAGGAGAAAGCATTTTATAAAAAAATGGGTTCCCTGTAAGATTTTTGTGCAGTTACAGTTGTCCTAAGAAATGTCTTCTGATTCTAACATGCTCCAGAAGTGTTCGAATAGCAGAGCCCATCTAATGCAGCTTTCTGTAACTTTAAAAGCTACATGTAGCAAGGTTGTCAAAACCAATTTTGTTGGGTAGCTACACCAGCTCTGTCTCTGGTTTTGCAAGAAGGCTACTCAGTTTGTTCATTTCCCAAATAAAGTGATGATTACTTCCCTTGGCTATTTTACATTCCCAGTGATTTGTGACCAAGTAGGGAATCTAAATTGAAAATACCCATTTCTACTTAGTAATTCAAGAATGAAGAATGATGAAGACAATCTGCAGGGGGTCACGCATATGCAAATACCTTGCTTGAAAATCTGATTCAAGTAAGTATTGTCTTCACTTTCAGTGGTATCAGTTCTGGAGAGCATTTTAACCTTAGGAAAAAAAAAGTAATAAACCTCTACTACAGAAATATTATTACTTTTATTTGCCACACAGGAAGTGCACAATTTTTCAGTAGCAGGTCAGTAATTTCAAAATGATGTGTTTATCACTCAAATCCTACTTTTCCCTCCCAGAATCAATTTTACCAGCTGACAAGAATCATTTTGTGATTACTTGAGTATAATGGTTTGATTAGGAGGAAATAAAAAAAAAAAAAAAAACCAGTTAAAATCTGTTTCTAAAATTTACAGTAGCTTTAAAATAATAAATTAATTGACAAGACAGGAAAAATTATTACTAACATTATTATTAATATTATTATTATTATTATTTCTCCATGGCTCTGTTCTGTATTACTAGATGATATGTATTATCAGTTTTGTTGTTTTATTTTGCATTAAATATTTTTGTTGTTTTACGGGCTTTTAAATAATAACCAAATTTGAAAGATTTAAAAAATTATTTTGAGGAGCTTCAAAGTCTGCAAAACATGTAACTCAAAGTAGAAATGTCTCTTAGATGACCCTCAGTAGTTCAACTGTGATTTTTAATTATTTAAAAAATAATCTAAAATACATTATTTAAATACAAGAAAATTTATTCATAGTATGTCATATTTATTTTATACTTACTGAAAATTGTGCAATTCAGCAAAATGTGATTGGACTAATGAACCAATGAAAAATAATTTGGTTCTGTGTGTTTTATGCCTAGTTGCTTAATTTTGAAAAAGAACTGCGTAAAGTGATCCTTTCTGCTACTGCTTTCATTGGCTTCTCTTAAAATTTCATTCACTAACCATAGCTATTCTTTCTCATGTTTACATTTTGGGGGAATTTTTGACACTCCATTTTACATCATACACAAATGGCAAAATATTATTCAACACAACTTTGATATTTAACACTTTCTGTATATAAAATATGTATTAATTGATTCTGATCAACTTAGTTATAAAAACTTTGAGCATTTAAGGTTTTGAAAAAGTAATTTTAACATTAATGTAAATAACATTCAATGTGAAAAATGTGGACATAAAAAAGAGGAAAAAAAAGAGAAAAGAGCTTGGATCAATCTTTTTATGACAGAAAGCTTAATACCCCTAATAGTAACAACATGTGCACATAGACGAGGTAAAGGAATGCATTGATTAAAGGTAATTAGCAGAAAAATTTGCTGGTGTTCTCTTGAACAGTAAAATGTATACAAGAGCTCTTCAAGGATTTAAGACAAAATATGATATGGAATAATTTACCTCACTATCCTAGAAATTGTGGAACATTGGAAAGGTTTACATGTCCATAACTCTATTTGGAGCAGGGGTGGGAGAGTGGGCGTGGGGGGTGAGAAGGGGTACTTTCAGAGAGACATATTAATTGGGCTAATTTCAACAATTCCTGAATTAAGTATTTCAATAGTTGATCTATGAGCACCTAGGGTATAAGAACAGATTTTTCAACTACTGGTAGAGTTCAGCTAACATCTTTCTTGTGACATTATTATCAATTCTTCTGTCTGAGGCAAAAGTATTGGATGATGGTTTAACTTCACATACTATTTATCACACCCTTCCATTGGAGGTTCTTACAAGCAGTTCATGGAAAATAAAATTTAAATGAAGGAACTGACTGATGGGTAATCACAATGTTGGAAAATTTAATGTGGGTGGTAGCTCTCAGTGGTCAGCTCCTAACCTGGAAGGATAATGTGAGTGCAGTTTGTTCTCAGTTCAGACCTCAGTCAAAGTCAAAGCGTTAGTCAGAAACCAGCAGTAAAAGCTGTTTCCAAGCAAGGGTATTTACAGATGAAAGCGCTGGGAGAAAATATAAAGTGGGTTATGAGTGCAGTTTACTGGAATACTCATTTAACTGCTTTACCATCACAGCCCTGAGAAAGTAAAAGTTTTACCAACCATATCCAGACACTATTCAACAATGCAGACTCTTTTTATCTCACCTCAGCTTCACTGTGGTTTGAATTTGTTTTAGTTACATTGGCACTGCTTGTTCCTGATAAAATACAAAACATGCCTTTTTAATGCAGGTCAAATTTTGTCCTTTTCGACTCAGTACAGCAGAGAACATGAAAATCTTCTGTTATATAGTGTCTGAAAAATGAACTCATCCAGGCAGAAGAAGAGCATAGAATAGAGACACACCACTGTTCTTGTAACTCATAAAGCTATTTCAATTCTGCATATCTGCAGTACACCTTGGAAAGCAAAATAGAATCCTGTTTTCTGTTATATATTTTCCTGTCATAGCATTGTCTAGACAGAAAGCTTATGGATAATTTGTTTATTTTCAAGGCTCTGAGGAAAACATAAAGCAAACCTGCACAGCAACCAACCACGACAGATAGTGCTATCAATTAAAAAAATAACATTAATGCTGTCACCTTCTCCCTGTGCAATCTTGCTCACTTGATGCATTTCATCTTTACCAGAAAGGTTAGAAATTGACTTCATTCATCCAAGTCCTAATCATTGCACAGAAGTTTTCTTCAGACTTTGCTATTTTTCATTAGGTTTTTACCTCTTACAGCTGTCACTATATTTTTTACAACTTCCAACAAATAACTTGAAACCCTGTGCTTTATTTTCTAATGCTTTAATATCTGCCTTAGTGTGTGTTATGGTATTCATCTAAACCATTAGAACCTTCAAGATCCATGACAACTAAGTTGTTTTCTGGCTGTTAAAGGTTTGGATGGATCAATATTTAATTCAGTTTTGTCTTCGAGTTATAGGGCAATCATCTATTTTATGCTCAATATGTATCATAAAGATGTTTGATTTAATAAAATCTGTGTTTGTTCTCATAAATACAAGTTTTACAGAATGAAGACATTGCTCAAACTCCCATTATAATCAAAGGAATCTTAAATGAGATGGGCTGACTAGTGACTTTTAGTAGATTTTGATAACACTCATAAACACATAGCAAACACTTCTCTGTTAAAAGACCCTAAAGATTTTTCTAAGATACTGGCCCTTATGTTTGGTCTTTTTCTCCATCTCTTTTTATACCAGTCTGGTTTTATATGCTTCCTTCTCTGTTATGTTGTTCTAATTCAATTGTTTGAGCTGGTTGAGAGGTGTTTCTGCATTTCAGTTGTCCACAGTCTCAAAGCCGAACTTAGTTCCTATTGTAAGCAGCCTAATTTCTCCTTGTGAATTAAGCAGTGCCAGGCACAATTAGTGTTTTTTTTTCCTGATGATGGATGAAAAAAAAAAAATAGAGATTTTCTATAGTTTCAGAGCACACAGAAAGCCCCAGATGCTTGTGCATACATTGCCACACACCCATAAAGAAGGTCTAGATGACAGCATGACAGTATTGATGTATGTGGAGGAAACTGGCTTATTTACTGGGGGAATGGCAAAGGAGATTTTGTAAAGTGCTCAGGTGTGAGGTAAGTCAGGCCACAGTACTTTCAGTTAAAAACAGGGCTGCCTGGCATATTGCTTAGGAAATCACCCTTCCCTTGCAGGAGCTAGGACACTTACTCAAAACTTGTAGGAATGTGGGTTGGAGCTTTTTGTCCTACTGGGACTGTTCCTGAGGGAGGTCTGCTCCCTGGTTTGGACTGAACAGATACTGTACTGTTGAACTGGATGTACCCTCTTGGGAGTGTTAGGGTGTTGCTTTATAGCTCGGTGGCTGAAACACATCACAGCTGCACTGTTGAAGCTCAGCAGCAGATAAAACATAGGTTTTCAGTCATGTTTTCTTAAGGTCAGGATATGTTGTTGTTATAGTGTCTCTGATGGGTATACAGACTGGAGCTGTGTTAGGATCCATTGTTCAATGGTGGCATGGTATTGGGAATTGCTGGATCTACTCCTCTCACATGATTTCCCATGCACAGGTTACAAATGACTAAGCCATTCCTCCTCCAGATATTTCCTGTGAGAAGATGCAAAGGGTTTGCATAATGAACCAGGCATCATCCAAACATTGAATGACTGCCAAGGAGGCACAAAAGTCATATAGGATGCTTTGTGGGTGTAAGTTTAACTCACTCGTTTCACAGTTTAATTCTGAGAAGAAGCAGAAGCAAAATCAACAAAGAGAAAGCCAGGACAGCATGAGAACAACCATTCATAGCTAAACAGTGGTCCACAAAGATCTGTTTTATCTTTTATTTAAAATTTTCTAGGGATGGGGTATTTCTTATTCTTAGATTGCCTAAATCTAGTTCTTTTAAGACTATTTTTTGTTCTAGCCACAGGAATTAGTTATAACAATGTTTTTTTCTCTTTGGTGATGTTTTACATTTTGAAGGCTAGTATAATATATTTTTTGTTTATTTTTTTCTTCTCTTTTTCTCCTAGACTATAAACCCTGTATTTTCTAAAAGAATTCATTTTCTAGGTCCGTAGTCCCTTTTTGTGTATTTCCCTAGACTATTTAGGACTTATTTATATAGTACCCTAATTAGACTTCAGTCATGCTGAATAATGAAGAAGGATTTCTTCATGTCTCATTTATAGTATTCCCACTAAAATTACATCTCAGCACTTTATGTCTACTGCTACATAGCTGTTCCCTTCCAATTGCATCCTTTTATTTCAGGACATTTCTGGAACTTGTAAAGGGTATTTTGAATTCTAGACTTGTAGTCCCTCCCAGTTTTCAAATTAACACACTCGTATCACCACTGTACAAGGGACAGTTCCTGTACAATCCCTCTCAGTGCATTCCCCTATTGATGACCACAGACCTTTTACAGCCCAGTTTTGCATTACTCTTACTGTAGACTTTTCCAGACCACAGCTCACCCTCACTGTTTTCTGGAGGAAAGGACCACTTGGGCAAAAAACAAAACTGAAGGATATATTTGTGTATCTGTGCTTGTCTCCAAGCTGTTTTTCATCCCTGTGTGCAGGGAGGAGTGGCAGTGAAAGTATGACTTCTTGAAGTCTCAGTGCAGCCCAAGGGAAGAGGAAGAGAAGAGCATTTGCTGCTCCTCTTATTGAATCTTGTATGCAGCATTTCCCAGGAAACATAGATTTTTCTCTCTTGGATACTTGCAAAGGATTTCAGTGACATTATCTATGAATGAAAGGGGCTATATGATAAAAAAAATCAACTTTTTATTTCCTTCCTCTGCCTTTGCATAAACCCTCTAGCAGTAGGGGATCTTCTTTGATTGCTGACAACCTGAGAAGGGGAAATTGTATAGGTGACTCACAGATTTTGGAGGTGATAAAGAACCTGAGGATCATCTGCTTTTGACCTAACGTGGAAGTAGAAATCACTGACAGTGAACACAATTTGGTAACTCCTGGCTGTATTTCCTAAGACTCTATTTGGTAAGGCAATTTCCAACAATGTTATCTGAAAGTTGTGTCAAAACCTGTAACTTAGCTGTAACACTTAGTCTTTTTGCCTTTTCGCTGCCCCCAAGGTCTGTTACTTCCATCATTAGACAAGATTTACTCTTGATAAGCTCATGCTGGCCATCATATTAATGTGTGTAGCTGATGAAGTGTCTCATAGAACTCGGACTTTAACTTGACTTAAAAGGTGTAAAAAGGCAACATTTTTCTTTTAAATAGATTTTTTGTGATGTAATAAACCTACTTGGAAGAAAACAAGAATACTTTATTCCTACTCATAAGCAGGATAAATCATATGTAATCTTGGGGATACATATGATTGGGGATCTCATACAGTTGAGATGATGCAGGTAAAGAACTGTTTATATACAGAGGGGATTGGACCAATCTAGGCCCTGATTGTTATTAGAGAACCAGTAAAAAGAATTTCAATTTGAAAAAGTCTTTCCATCATTGAAGTGAAACTCCCAACTCTGATCACCTATTCATATTTGTGAAAGACAACTACACTGGTGTTTTTTATGCATTTTCTGCTTGTTTGACTATTACTCTGCTTGTGGTAACGAAGAGTTAATATTTGCTCAGACTACTTAAAAAGTAGCAGAAAAAATGTACAAATGTTTCTAACAGGAGTCTGTTTACCAACATTTAACAGATGTTGTTCCCCTTGGAGTTCACTTTTCAGTGTACTGAATTTTTCACTCCCACTTTAGCACAAAAGAGGAGAGGACCCAGGTGAGAAAACAAAGCAAAGCCCTTTGATGTAGATAAAAATACAGCCACTGAAGCATACAGGCAGAAAGTAGCAGCATGTTAGTAGAAGATTGATTCACTCCTTTCTCACTTGCCCTTCCTCTTCCTGAAAAAGTGAATTCCTGACAGGCCCTAATACATTAAGTAAGAGGGAAGAACCCAGTGGCAGGTTAGTGATGCAGCTCTCATGATATCTGACACAAAGCTAACCCTGCAAGAATAGCTTTTGGGCTGCAAACATGAAAGATTCAAGGAGACTGGCAGATTTCAAGAATGCAAAGTTTGCTATTAATGCTCATAAGGTCACAGTAGTTGGCCACTTTACAAGATGTTATGTTATATGATGATAGGGATTTATGAGTTATTTTATCTTAGTATTTTATTTTTCTGCAAGGTGAGATTATGAGAGTTCTTTTGTGATTGTAACTGGAATTCTGCCCCAAGAAATGGGATGTCAGGTTTTCCCACATGATTTTGAATTGAAATTTTTGTTTAAGTGGCACATAAAGTTTCAGATGCTGTCAAGACAGAAGTGGCATGTTGTCAGGAAACCATCTGGCTACATTAATTAGGCAAATTTTGTTGCATTTAACTCCTGCTGGCAACAGACCTTCTACAAGGGATTTAGGAACACGTCTCTCTGTTGCAAGTTAAAGGTGAAAGTTACAGAAAGGATTCTCCTGTAGGTGCTGAGTGTTCATTTCCTTTGTACATTAACAGTTAACATCTGAACTAGTGATGCTAGGAACTCTCTAGGGGAAATGGACAAAGCCTAGTTTAGAGAAGATACTAAGGAAACTTCCCTGTCTAACCATCCAGGAGCTGCCCTGGCAGTCTGCTGGGATCAAAGGCCCTCCACAGCTACACACCTCAAACTCACACAGTCAGACCAGGTTTCCTTACCAGCTTGACTCCGGGTTTCCCATAGCAGAGCCTCAGGTGCCAAGATTCTTAAAATAGCATAAACATGGTGCAGTAACAAAATAACAGCTCAAGATCTTTCCTCCGAGGACGAAACCAGAACAAAGGAAACCCTGTGCTTTTATACCCTTGCAGTGTAAGCGCTGGAAAGTCTGGAGTCATTTGCTTCTGCTGTGCCTCTCATTGCTTGGTCTCCTGGCTGATGCCAAAGGTCCCTGGACCCTTTGTTGTGCCAAGGAGTTCACGGTCTCTTCCCAATGGCTGCTATTTGATTCCTGATTTAGGTGCATCATAGCCAAATAAATCAACAACTCCCCTTTCTGTACAAGTTCTCCCCAAAAAGAAATATGTATGACAGTCTAAATACAAACAGGTATGTGAATTACAGAACTGAATAATAAAAAGAAAGGAAGCACAATGATAGACAAAAAAAACAAAAAACAAATCAAAACAAAAACAAACAAACAAACAAAAAAAAACAAACCAAAAAACCCCCACCAAAACAACAAAACCAAAACCAAAAAAACCCCACCAAAAACCAAAATTTCATGTTCAGTAAACCAAATGTTGCTGAAATATGATCTGAATTGTTATTCTATGTTTGTAGTAGTTGATAATTGAATACTTACCTTGAAAAACTTGAAAAGCATTTTGAAAATTAGTGATGTCTTTGGGATTGCAGTCAAAATAAACTTTTCATTTCCTATTGTAAAACTAGAATAAACTCAAATATGACTTCCCATTATAAACAAATGTTCATGTTACCAAAATTAACTGCTCAGAATGATATTTTATGGTTATATAATTATCAAAAAGATAGTTAATTATCTCTTGAATGTTTCTGTGTCATTACTTAATAATTCTACCCTAAAAGTTCTCATAACAAGCTATAGAGCAGAGTGTTTTTAATGCAACATTCTTAGAACTCTTTTCAGCTTCACCTTCTAATATTTCCAACACAAATAGTCTTTTTTGCTCAGCTATGTGTATTTGAGCACACATCTGAAACACAGATGCATGTACATAAACAGATGATGGTGAAAATATGGAGATAATAAGTGATTTGATGTTTCTTCTAGTATGTTTCACTTTCATGTGTCAATCATAATGCACTGAACCTTGACACAAGTAGCCAAGTCTGTGGAGTCTTCATCCTTGGAGATACCCGGAATCCACCTAGACATGGTCCCGAGCAAGTGACTTGAAGTGACTCTGATGGAGAATGGGGAGGTTAGACCAGATGTCTTGCAGAGGTCCCTTCCAACCTCCATAATTCTGTGATTCTGTGAAAAAGCACTCATTCACTCTTGGACAAAAGTTCAAATAAAATTTTTTAATAGCTCTAATAAGGGTAAATTATGGTCACTTAAACACAGCTTGATATCAGGTCATGGTTTTTGGGGGAAAAAAAAAAAGCGTTGATGATACTTTGGATGTAACAAACTAAGTATTTATTTTTAGATAGAGGTTTTTTTTGATCAGATGGCTGGTAATTCTAGAAAGAGAGAAAAGATTTAGTGCTAGGAAGCATTTATTTTGAATTTAAAGAGGAACTTTATCTTTCAAAGCTAAGTACATGTCAGAAGTGTTTTAAAATTGAATTAAGTACATAGCAGGTCATCTCTGAGAGATCGACCAGAAGGAGATATTAAATGAGGAAATGAAAGAAGAAAGAATTGAGTTGTAATTTCTCCAAGAGGTACTAAACCAGCATGTAACATGGAAATATGACTTTAATAAGCCCTAAAATCGTTATCATGCAGTAGTCATTTAGTCTTTGATTGTTAACAGAGTAAGGAGTTCTTTTTCTTTGATTTGTTTCACTGTTTTGTTTTTTTTTTTTTAATATCTCTTCCTTACTCTTTTACCACCATGTCTGATATCCATAAATACTTGAGAAGTGTCATTGCCAGAGTATGAGATATTGCAACTGTAAAAGAATGTTTCTGTACTATGAAGATGCACACCATACCAAAGTTTTTTTGACAAAGATCTTCTGTACCTCTTGTAAAGCCAAATCACATATAAACATTGGAATTAACATTGGTACCATTTACTTAAAAGGTAGAGGCAGGTAACGCACATTCTTTTATATAGTGAAGTGAAATTATCCATCACCTTTAATACAGTGAAATTATCTCTACAGCCTCCCAAATTGTTGGCCAGTTATTCATCTGTTCCATTGATAATAAATAGAAAACAGAGCATGTACTCCTTATTCTCATTAAGCTTTTGGAATCACAATCAGAGTCTACACCTTTCCTATTCTTTTATTTCAGCTGTCACACTCAGCTTTATCCTGACTATGCCTTTGATGCAGTGCTTTTTCTTTTTTCTTTCTCCAATAAGAACCATAGCATTTTAGGTTTTTCTTTAATCTGACTTCAAGTCATTGTGATTTTAGGCTTTCTCTTGTCTCACCTGATGCACCCTTTATCTTACAAAATGCTTCTTTTGAGATTTTGAATCTTGAAACTCTTGCCAGTCTTTTTTGTTTGGTTGGTTGGTTTTGTTTTTTTTTTTTTCCTGTGTTTTTTGTTTTGTTTTGTTTTTATTTGTTTGTTTTTTTGTTTGTTTTTTTTCCTTCTGTCCAAATCACATAGTAAGTGATGAATAAAATTTTTAATGGTATGTGAATTTCTCAGAAGCTTAAGTGACTTTAGGGCTTAGGAGAAAAGATTTCCCTGGTACAGCTGAGAGTGTTTGGGCAGAGAGCAAGGCTGCTTTGCACTTCACTTGTTCCCATATCAGGAACAAATAGAACTACTCAGAGGTGTCTGGCTCAATGAACTTCAGCACTGCCATGAAAGCTGTATGTCTCTTCCCAGTAAGCCAGTTGGTTAGCTCTGAAAGTTACAATCCTTAGCTTTCAGGCTGTCTCATTAACTCAGTCCTCCTCTAATGACATTGCTTCATCCTATTCCACACAGCACAGTTATTCATAAATCACGCTTTTCCAAATGTCAGTATAAACTGCTGCTTCTCCTTTTGAATATTCTGTGTAGGTTTGCATTTGTTTTGCATTCCTCCTGGGATGTAGAGTGCATTTGGAAATGTATCCTTCAGGGCCCTTCTTGAACACCCAGATTGACTTCAATGCTCATGCAAGCTCCATGCGAACGTTACGAATGATATGATATTATCATGATAGCATGCATCACAGAGTGTTTAACTCCTAGTGTACTTTTAAAGCACTCAAGAACATTAAAAATATGCTTGAAATCATAGAGATAGTATATAGAATAAGTTGTCATATTCTCATGTTATTATTCCTTCACCCTTTCTCTATCATCCATGCTTTCTATGCTCATCTTTGCCTTGACTGAATCCTTGAGCTGTATTTGCCTGTGTGTTTATACGTCAAGGGCTGGAATTGAGACTGGTGACTGCTGCTCAAAACACTGTCTTTTTCTGCTATTATTTTGTTTCAGTGAGAAAGAGTGGGACTGGATGGGCCCCTGCTGTTTCTACAGTAATGAGTCTGGAAGATGAAAAAACTGTGGTTAAACAGCTTTGATTTAAATGTATAACTGGTTTTTGAAAAGGAAGTTTTGGTCAAGCTTTGTTTCAGAGATGGCAGGATATCCATATGCATTTTTGAAAACTCCTCAAAGGAGTTTTACCACCTTAAAAACTGAGCTGATTTTGGGAAGGAAAACATAATTAATTTATTTATTTCAAGCTCTTGCTGGTCTGTGAACTAATTAGGCTTCATTTTTCAATACCATAATTTTTTTTCTACTTAATCATATTTTTTACCAGGACTTCACTGATATTTTGTCTCATGCTGTTTCATCTTTT
This sequence comes from Dendrocincla fuliginosa, assembly GCA_035047845.1. Taxonomy (NCBI): domain Eukaryota; kingdom Metazoa; phylum Chordata; class Aves; order Passeriformes; family Dendrocolaptidae; genus Dendrocincla; species Dendrocincla fuliginosa. Next base: position 110,792,848 of record JAWWMO010000083.1, on the reverse strand, counting down.
CATGTGTCATTCTCAGAACAGGATGTTACTTCATTGCAGTAGATTAGAACAAGTCTCATTAACCTTTTTATATAATGGCTGACATTCAGAAACAGTATCAGCTTTAAATTTTGAAACTCTGCCAAAATATTCAAACTTGGATGTATAAAGTTTGGTTTCTCAATCTGTAGTTGGAATTTCCAGATCAAAGCAATCTCATTTGTAGTGATCGGAGTCTTTAGATATCAAGGTAAAAATATTCTTGTCTTACCTTTATAGTTAGTGGGTAATTTGTATGTTCTAATAAAGTCAGAACAGTAACAGTTTTGAATTATTTATGAGGGATCTTCTTGACCATTCATAATTTTTAAAATGTCAAAATACTCTGTTCAGTGACAAAATATATAGAAAAGATTCAACTCACCATTGATAAATTTCTCTTGAAGTTTTGATGTTGGAAATCAATAGCAGTCATGGGAGGATGATTTACGGACTTACGCATTGCCTTACATTCTTATGCATGGCATTTCTCTTGTTCACAGCTATCTGAATCATGCTAATACCATACATAGTCTGATAACAGATGACTTTTCTCTGCAGCCTCCCAAAATTATAATTGTTAAGCCCTGAACCCAGCTCCTGAGAAATGTTTTCTGCCCTTCCACAAGACCATATCACAGGAGAACTGTGCCTTTTTTATAACTTGTTATGGTCCTTTTCACTTACAGCAATTTTCCTTAGGCACAATTCAAAAATGGAGTTGTTTTTTTTGTCTACCTTTATGAAAACAAAATAGCAAACTACTGGGACACTTGCACTGCTTCAACATCATCCTAAACATGCTGCTGCTGAGCTAGTCCAGGTCTCAAGGCAGTGAGGGGAGCAGTGTATCTGCAGGAGCATTTGATTGAAGATGGGAAGTGAATTTGGACAACGGATGTCAAAATTGCTGGGAAACAATGAAGAGGCAATAAAAACAACAGAAGTGTGTTTAGTATCACTAGGAAGGCTGTGTCATTTTTCCCTCTTTTATCTCTGGCAGTGTGTAGTTGGCTGTGGGCATGAATGCTTCATTTCTAATAAGAGGATGAAAAGTAAGCCGTATTTTTAAAAAATATTGGGGAATAAGGCTTCAAATGACATCTGGAGGAAAAGTGATTGTAATGTAAATGTTCCATTTAAGTGAGCAAGAGATTTAAGGGAACTTATGCCATGTTACTCTAGAAATCAAATGTCCTCTT
>JAWWMO010000083.1:110751470-110791528 GCA_035047845.1 Dendrocincla fuliginosa | reverse complement strand
GCTGCTGAGCTAGTCCACATCTCAAAGCAGTTAGGGGAGCAGTGTATCTGCAGGAGCATCTGACTGAAGATGGGAAGTGAATTTGGACAACGGATGTCAAAATTGCTGGGAAACAATGAAGAGGCAATAAAAAATATCACTAGGAAGGCTGTGTCATTTTTCCCTCTTTTATCTCTGGCAGTGGGTAGTTGGCTGTGGGCACGAATGCTACATTTCTAATAAGAGGATGAAACGTAAGCCATATTTTAAAAAAATATTGGGGAATAAGGCTTCAAATGACATCTGGAGGAAAAAGTGATTGTAATGTAAATGTTCCATTTAAGTGAGCAAGAGATTTAAAGGAACTTATGCCATGTTACTCTAGAAATCAAATGTCCTCTTTATGCTAGAAAGTAATGCACATTGAACAGAATTTCCCACTAATAGTTTAGTAGGAAATGAGCTGCATTTGTCAAAAGCTTGTGCCAGGTTTTCTCTTCCAATGGATTCCATCTCTAGCTGCCTATTATCACTGTCACAAGCATTTTTTGTTGTGTATTCTGTCATTCTCTTGCTTAATGCAACTAAAGGAAAAGACCATCATGCATTTTACTGGACTATCAAAATACTTTGATAGACCAATAAACTTTGGTCCTTAGCCAAAATTAGTGTAGCCATTTAGAAAAGCCATACAGATTTGTTGTTATGTTTTCATAGTTATTTTATCCTTCAGAACCACTTGAAATGTTAACTATTTAATATGATTTAAAAAAAATATATAAACAAACCAGAAAATCATTCAGATTTCCTTTCCCTATGAAGTTCTTATAAAACAGAAATAGCTTTTTTTGCACAGTTCATTAGTACCAATCCCTGATCAATTCTTATGTCTTTGGATGAATAAGTACTTCAAAAATATCTTGTACAGGTGTATTGTAAGTGCTTTTGGAGAGAAAATTATACCAGAATTGCTTTTTTCACCAGTCTAAAAGTCAGTGTTTTTAGCAATAATCATTGGATAAACAAGTTCAGAAAGATTTTGACAAGCACATTTTTTTTTGTTTTGCTAGAAAGTGTCTTCATTTGCAATTCTAACAGTAAGGAACATTAATAGCACCCTATGAATATATTTATATCCTACTGCAGCAAGAACTTTGCAGCCAAGAAAGTGCTTAATACAAATATTTCAAGGTAAATATTATTTTCTTACTATCATCTGGGGTAAAAAAGAACCTTCATATATAATCCTTTTTCTTTATTTTGTTAGGCAATTTTGATTCTCCTATCCTTCAATTTATTTATTTTTTTATTTTTTTAAAACAACTTCTAGTGAGAAAAGTATTCTGTATAAACATTTTCCTGGACCATTTCTATGACTGCAAGTTGTAGAAAAAAAAAAGATAATTCATTGTTCATTCTGAGGTTATTCTTCTTGTATTAGTCACCAAAATTCTGGATATATCCTGGTTTTGTTATTTAAATTTTTGTTTTTAAATTGCATGTTTCACAACTTGCCCGTCCTGGTCATGGCAACGCAAAGGAAAGAGAAAAGTTGAGAGTTCTATAGAACAACAAGGATGAAACTATGTGGGAATATTACATTTAGTGTGTTTACCATCCTTGGAGATATTCAAAATCCATTTGGACAGGGTCCCAGGCAACCAGGTCTAGGAGGCCCTACTTGAGCAGTGGCATTGGGCCAGATGACCTCCTCTTTCAACCTCAACCATCCTGTGATACTAAATTCCTGTGACTGTCAAGCTAAATTCTAAAAACCAAAGGATGACCATTATTATTAGCATAGCTATTGCATCAAAACTTCATTATTTCCTAGTGCAATTTTCTGATTACTTAATTGGCAAGACCATATATAGGATTTATCTGGATTCCAGACTCAGCTCTGTAGGTGTTGTGTTAGCATCAGGAGCGCTGTTCTGAAAAGCTGGCCATGAAAGGCAGGTGACAGAGTGAAGACAGGCACAGTCAGATATTGCAGAAGTACATATATACATAAAATTATCAAAGTTATTTGCTCTTAAAGAATTTTTTTCAAAAGTACAGTAGTACAGTACAGAAGTACATTATTTTAGGGAAAAAAATAATTTCTCTCCTAAAACTAGAGCATCTGCAAAATAAGAAGGGAAGCAAGATTATTACCTTTCCAGTTATCAGAACAGGAGATTGGGAAATAGATACTATGCATTTTAGAGCATACTATCATAGCACTCATGGCACACAAGTGGCACAAATTTCCTGAAAGTGGCACAAATTTCCTGAAACTCAGTTTTCTACTTATGAAATTGTTATGACCTACCATCCAAGAGATTGTTACTTTGGGTGAGGCAGTAAATGATTTCATTATTCTCCTTTTGATATTCAGCATAATGCAGGTACTATGTAATAACTATGTTTTTTGTCTCCCCCACTGAGTAGACTGTAGCTATATTAATAAAAGAAATCCACAGGGAAACAGTTTAGTAGCTATCAGCAGTTCTTTGATCAAAAATAGCTGCTTCCCATTATGCAGAGATAAATTAAGAAAGCAAGCAGAGTCACTAGAAACAATTCAGAGCCAACATAATCAAAAGCAATCTTAAGTCTCCTCTGAATTTTATCCAGCTGTGCTTGGTTTCAAGACAGAGAGAAAAAAAAGCAGCAAAATAGTATTATGGTGCTCAGCAAACCAACTCACAACCTTGTCTGTTCTTATTATTAACACAAATGAAAGAAATACTCATTAAAGTCTAACTGGTAAACTTTTGGGTACTCTTGTTTTCAACAAAAGTGAAAAAAAACATTAATTAGAAGTCTAACTAGCAAGCTTTTGACCTACAGAGTCTGGAGTTCAAAAATAGATATATCAGTTGAAAGGGTTGAATGGCTATCTACTCCAACTGCCCAACCACTTCAGGGCTGACCAAAAGTTAAAGTATATCATTAAGGGTGTTGTCTGAATGTCTGTTGTACCCTGACAGGCTTGGGCCATTGGCCATCTCACTAGAAGTCTGTTCTAGTATTTGAACAGCCTCTCAGTAAAGAAATGTTTCCAGTCTGAATCCTCCTTTGCGCACCTTTGAATCATTCCTACACATCCTATCACTGGATACTAGGGAGAAGAGATAAGCAATTCCCTCTTCACCTCCTCTCCTTGGGAAGTTGTAGGAAGCAAGAAGGTTTTCCCTCAGCCTCCTTTTCTTCAAACAAGACAAACACAGGGTCCTCAGCTGCTTCTCACAGGTTGTTTCTTCCAGCCCTTGCACAATCTTTGTTGCCATCCTCTGGATGTAGGAGAGTACCTTCGCATCCTCATTAAGTTGTGAGGTCCAGACGTGCACACTATACTCCAGATGAGGCTGAGCCAGCACTGAGTACAGCAGGACAATCACCTGTTTGGACCTGCTGGTGATGTTGTGTTTGATGCACCCCAGCATAGGGCTTGCCCTCTGGGCTACAAGGACACACACTGGTGACCAGCACTGAGTCTGATGCTCGCCAGCACCCCAAGAACAGTTTCAGCACTCCTTTCCTAATATAATCTTTTGTCCAGTATTACTTCATCCCTGGTGAAGAGTCCAGTATTTGCAAGTTGTGTCTAATTTTAAAACGCTAATTTAGAGGAGTGGGTTTTGTCATTATTGACAGGAAATCATGAAGGCAAACAAATACAAGATGCAACTGTCTTCTCCACAGAGTGAATTATGTATTCCTGGGTTCATGATAAGGGGCAAAAATTAACCAAAACTAATGCATAGCAGGTACCACTTGCTCCGCTTGCTTCTTCACACCTCCTACAACAGCACTGTCCATACATAGCATGCACCAGGACTGATACTTCTTTCAGGATTAATATTATTTTTCTAGTTTTGCAGGGAGTGTTTTCACTTAACCTATATATCCAGATTATTGAGGGGGAAATTGAAAACAAAAAGTTGAATCTTTTTCATCAGTTCTACAAAGATAGCACTGGGGAGAGAGCAAAATCTTACTAAAATAAATACCTTCAGAAATCTTTCTGAAAATTTTGATTTATTTTCTCTTTGCTCCTTTTCTTCACTGTTTACAAGCTTCTTTTCTCATCATATCTGAGCTATCAAGTCTTCTCTTTCTACTTATATTTCAAAGTGCTTTATATATATATATGTATCCCCACTGAAAACATAAATGACCAAAAGAAAGGAAGCAAAGAAAAACAACTGCTATTTGTGTACCCTTTGTAGTAATTAAATATTTTTTTTTTTCAATTGCCTGTTTCATCTATTTCTGTTATCAGTTTTTGGGAATCACTGTTTTCTTTTACATATTGCCTAATTCACTGAGATCTAGTTTATTTTGCTAGTTGCTGTTGTAATAAATAAAAAAATGTGCATGAGTGCTCTTCTGATGGGGAAAAAATTGCCCTGGGTAGTTATAGAATTACACTGGATTGCTATAAAGATCCGAAGCAAGACTGATGTATCATTCCCTGAAGGAAGGGCAAATATCTGTCTCACTCACACATAACCATTTTCACATCTCTGTATGCTTTACTCTTCTTAGTTCTGTAAAGTCACTTTTCTAATATTGATTATTCCTGTCTTTATGTCTAATCATTGGTGTTCCTCTGTACTACCTCTTCTCTTCCCATGTTAAAAATGGTGTCCTGAGACATTTCTGATTTTAAACAGGGGAATGCTTATTAAATGAGAGAAGACACTGATTCTCCCTCAGTTCCTGCGAGCCAATCTATTCGCTGCTGACAGGCTTTATTGAATCAGCATGTGGTTTAAATCCAGAAACGAATTATAATCTGATTGGAGTTCTAGTCTCAGACTAAAAACAATGTTACCGCACTGACAGCTGTGATCAAAGCTGTTTCTAGTTCTCTCAGAGGTAGAAATCCCTAGGTGGCAATTAAATGTTTCATGGTTAGGAATTACAGACAGAATTCATAAGAGTCAAAGTAAAAAAAAGTCAAAAGCTACTATAAACAGAATACTGTCTTGGCTAAGAACCAAGCAAATTCAAAAGATCTCCTACCCCAAATAACTTAGACTCACTTAAAATTCCAGAAAAATATTACGTTGAAAAATAAAATCTACCTAAACATAGCATAACTAGTATTTTCCAGGCAGGATATTGGATTGTGTTTATTTCTTCTATTGCTGGAGTTTGCAGTTGGTGAGGAGATCAAGCACGTTAATTCTTATTTATTTAATGTCCAAAACTAAGGTAACAAAGGATCAGTGTTGGTTTGCAGAAAGGTAATTCTGTAGGTCAAACAAAAATGTTGAATAAACTTTCTGGCAAAAATCTGTGAAAATTAGGTTATTTTTTCTGATGTATAGAAGAAAAATGATTTAGTGCTTAAAATTTGTAGCAATGTCTACCACTATCACAGTGTAAGGTGACCCAATCTGTCAGCTGGGACTATATACCTGCATAACAAAAACTCTGATATGCTGCAAAACAATGTTAAGATTAAGAGTTTTGTTTTATTTACATGTAAATTTAGGAAGTTTTAGGAATTTTGAGACCTGACTAGAGTACAAGATCATACACTGTACTCAGGTTTCCTTGGCCTGACACAGAGAATTTACTTCTGTGAAGCAGCACATATAGTTCCTGCGGGGATCTACCTAGGGATATAATAATGATGCCTTCCAGGTCAAAACACTTGGACTTCTTGGGGAGAGTTCTTGGACAGTTCTAAAATACCTGACAAGCTGATAGGTATTTTTGATCTGCTGTGACTAGGCTAGAATGGATCTCACAGATGGATTAAGCTGATGGATGATATTCTTCCCATTTCTGTCTCTCCTCATGGTAATGTTCTGTGCCTGGAGTAAAATGCTGGTACTAAGTCAAAATGCTGTGTGCACAGGTTCAGTGCACATGAAGCTGCATGGGGTTAAAAAAGGAACAGGGTATCAATGCTGTTTCTGATCCCACTCTCTGAGAATGGGAGGGCACAAGGCAAGAAAGAGACCCCATTCCCATCCATTACTCATTATAAGTATTATAATAATAATAAATATCATATATAATAACATTATATATAATAACATTATATATATATAATATATATAATATACAATAATAAACATTATAGTGCCTTGCTGAAAGGTTTAGAAATCAGAAATTATGTGATGCTTGATGCTGTTGTGCTATCTTTTCTTTGTATGTGTATATCTTATATGTCTGGAATGGTTTTGCAGCTGGAAAACTGAGAGGATGAAAGAAAGGTTGGTCTGCTTTCTAGCCATGTTATTCTGTCTGATATTGCCTGCTGATCATTCAGTCACTCAGAGGTTCATCTGCTTTGTGATAACTTTGAGCTGCTGCAAGCTTATCACAAAAATGTCGACCATCGGAAATGATTTTATGCTATTCTGAAAGAATATTGCTATAGATAAGTTAAAAAAAATCTGGAAAAGTTATGCTAAAAATTTACTTAGAAAGTAATGATTTGACTTGTATGTGTGGACTAGGGCCATTTATATGACATTGAATTGTCACATGGCATGTCACATTAAAATATTTTACACCATACAAGTACATAAATACATGGTTTAAAAGAAGGTAGTGGGATAAAGCAAGAAAAAAAATTAAGTTCCAAATATCTCATGGTAAAATTGTACTTTTAGTATTATTTATGTCTGTAGCATTCTTATCGTACTGTATTTTGGTGGAAGAAATATACAAGCATTCAATTTTGCCAGTTTACCAGTTTCCCAATGTAACAAAGCACCCAAGTGTTTCTGTTACTTTTGGAAAACTTAAGGAAAACTTATCACCTGTATAAAAAATCTGTACATTTTTAAACAATTTATAAGTGAGCAAAAATAGAACATATATTATAAACTTAGTTGTACTACATTTTAAGACTCTTAAAGCTTTCTACAATTAAAATAACTGCCTACATCCTTAGCTTGATCCTTTCAAAATGCTAGGTTCAGTGCTGAACAGTGGAGAAAATAGAGCACCCCATAGCAAAGAATGCTGGGTGAGTAGAGCTGCTATCCTAGCAAAAGAGACATTAAAGATTGATATGTCTCGAGATTGCCAGTGTCTCCTGAGGGTTCTGTTGTCCTGAAAATAGGTACATGGAATTCCTGTTAATACTAACAGAAACTATGCAAATATAATAATGACAATGAGACTAGGTTTTGGAAAAAACATTTTAAGTCCATTGTAAACTTAAATTATTCAAAGAATGACAACTGCAAATTTCTGCTATTTTATATTTCTTTATGCATTTATTTTATTTTAGTGTTCCAAAATTCAAAGCTGAGTTTTGAAGAGAAGGAAGAATTGTTCTTCCAAAATGTAGCAAAGAAAAGGATGAGGTTCCAAAATGACGTGCTGTGAGAAAGTTCTTTAGAACTTTAGTTCTCACACAAACTGTTGTCTTGAACAGGACACGGGAGTGATGACTTATTGTTGTGATCATGTCAGGAGACTTTGAAGCAGGATCCGATCAGCCTCCTTTGGTCCCTGAGTTGACTCATCAAGGTCATTGTATTGTGTAGAGTAAGGAGAACTTCATCCTATAGCTTCCAAATTATCTGGATTTCCTGGATTCAGATTAAGCATGCCCCAACCAAATTAAGAGACTGTGAAAACATCTACTGATGTTATCGTATTTGGAGTCTGTCTGAAAGTGTGACTGTTACAATTTTAATGAGATTAAAATACCTTTGTGTTTATTGTCTATATCAAAAAGTACAGAAAAATAGAATTAATTTTGAAAGTTATTGTATCCACTGGAATTATGCAAACCTTCTAAATTTTAATTGGAAAAAAAAAAAAAAGGTTTCTGAAGCCTTTAATAATAAATTCAATTATGTTCAAGTTAATTTAACTTAAGGTGAGAGGTGATTACCAGCAGTACTTAATTTAATGTCACCCTATTTTTGTGAGGTTTTATGACAGATTAAGGTGACAAGATTTTACATTTTTATCAAAAGATTGTTAAAGTGCTTACTCCTTACATAGTTTATAAGGACATAAAAATGTTAATTAAAAGTTCTCCTTTGAAAGCTTCCTCATCAAACATCCCTCTCTATTTCTACTTCCATTTTAGTTGAAATATGACCCAAAATAGGGACAGCAATTTTTCTGCCACTTTAAACTATCACAGAGCAAGAAAAGTGTAAACATGACAATATCCATCTTAAAAAGACTTTTGAAAAAATGAACTAGATATTCAATAATTAATAATAAAATACAGCATCACTCTATGGCTTTGAGCAATTTTGTGTCTTTCTAGTCTATTAAACAGCCACTAAAATACAGTAAAATTTCTTTTGAACTAACTGATGTTTTCTACAGCCTGTCAAAGGTAGAATGTAGTCCTAATCCATAGTCAGTATTGGTGGGCTGCTAAAAGTTGTATGGAAGAAGATCACTGAAGTTAACAGCAAATCATGGGGATTTAAAAAAAAAATATATATATTAGTGCAGATTTGGGGAAAGTTTAAAATTTTATTAATTATATTTAAGGTTTCTATTTCTATGGGAATGGAATTTTTAATTTAATATTATTCAATATGCCTTCAATATTGTTACTAAAACCAGCTCTAAAACATAGGATTTCTGTAAATGGAACTGTTAGAAACATTGCTTTGAAGAAAAAAAAAGTCAATACTTTGGCATAAAGAGCTTTTAGTGATAGGAACAAGCAAACAGAGATTCTTTATGTGTCAAAAGATTGACTCACTTTCTTTTTCCATTCTGATATCCAAAAGCTTATATCTAAAAAGCATAGAAACCACAGTTACTCTACTGTAACACTGAAAAATGAGCACCAAATATAATCAGTACTGTAGATAACAAATGTGAATTCACATCAGTGTAACTTCTTGAACAGCTCTCTTTGCTCTTCAGAGCATGTATAATATACTGATGCATTGGTACCTGTTATAAAATAAGTAAGCAAGAAAATCTATAACTCATGAAAATAGGAAATGTCTGTTAGACTTGAACACTGAATAATATACAGAAGCATGATTTTAGAATTGTTGAGAATGTGCAAACATGCTCTTACTACTTTCATGCATCCAAGTTACAGGCTATGTTGCCCATATTCAAGAGTTCTTACACTGCAATTTGTATGGTTTATCTGGACAAACAAGACACATCCCATATGCAAAATGTTTTGTTAGTCTAATTGATGTCTTAACAGTTAAATCAAAAGTTTATCATCAATCCAGATAAAATGATATTGAGACTCATAATTGAAATTATCCATTTTTTAGAATTTGGCTCCATAATGAATCAGTTTTAGGATTAGATTTAAGTTACTCCATTTTTCCTTAATAAACTCTTTGGTTATGTTGATGCCTAAAATTGACTCCTACAGGAACACCCTTAGACTCAATTTGTGAGTTTTAGCAGGCAGAATTCCTTTATTTAGGATGCACGAGAGATTAGATTTTCCAAAAAGTGTGCATGCATGAGTTACAAAGGCCTCTTGCTTTTATTTAGTTACCTAACAATTTGAATCATTACCTAATACTGTTTCACCCCTTTCCCAGAATTGTTCCTCTCGTGGCTACGCCTCCTGTTTTGAGTTGGTGGTCCTTCAGAGTGGTCGTTCTTGTTTGTTCTGTAGTCTTCCTCACATTATCCTTTTCTTGATCTCTGGCATATTTTCATGCCCTTGAAGTAAGTGTCTGTGCAATTTTGTACAACCAAGAGGAGAGCTTCGTCTAGTTCATCACCTTTTTCAACTTTGCTTCAAAATAAAGACACTTTCTGTCTCTTAAGGAATTCCTTTCTGCTGAGACGGTCTGCGGTTTTATGATAAGCTATACAGGTTAAGCTGCAAGCACTTTGCAACAGTTTTATGTTTTAAGCTGTATAGCTCTATATGTCCTCAATGTTTTAAAGTCAGAATAACAAAACCCCACCAACATACTTATTTTGAGATATGCTTTAATAGCTTGTCTATTCTTAACTCTTCCTCCTTTCTCCAGAGAATTCTGTATTACCTCATGACGGCAAGATGTGTATATAAACACAGAGAATACTGTTTATTTCACCTGAATAGCAGAAATAAATTATTTTTCTGAGATACATACACTTGTATACATATCGAGTAAAATATATCCAAGTGGTTCATATGAATGCTGTTTATTTTCAAAAAGGATTTTACCTTTGGTAACGCAGTGGTCATTATCTTTCACATATCCATATGCTTGGAAAGAACAATTGATGTATATAGATACTTGATTTATTTTTTTTCCCCTGATTTCACTAATTCTAAAGGAAATTAGCTATAAAGTCACTTAGGAATAAATAATGCTGTTAAAAAGTATTTTCTTCAGGATTTTTAGTTCAGTTTTTTTTTTTTTTTAAAAAATAATTCAAATTGCAGAATGAAGCAAAAGCTTTCCATCTCTTTGAAATGTCCTGTTGTTATAGGGAAATTGTTAACAGTTTGTTTTCTCAGATAACATTGAAGAGGAAGTAAGGTTTTAAAAAGTTTGCCCAAGATAATACTTGTCATAGTACTCATAAAAAGCCCATATTTCCAAGGTGCAGTCACTGAGCCAAGCAGTCTCTAAATCACTAAAGAATCATGAAGATTGCTTCATGTTGAATTTATTGATATCAGCTAGAAATTATGCAAACTTTGAAAGCTTCCATAAAATCTCCAGAATAAAAGTTATATAACACTTAGCAAAAACTGTTTATATGTTTGAGGTTTTGGTTTTTTTTTAAATATGGGACTAAAAAAATAAAAAAACAGTTAACAGATTAAAAAAAAATCTAAGTCAGGATTAAGACATTAATTGGATCATTATGTCCAATACACCAAATTCTTCTTTCACTAGTTATCAATATGTGAAAATACTCACATAGAGCTCTGCTAAAGAAAAGTGATGCTACTGAGCCTAAGCATGTATGAGTGAACAGCCAACATCAGAGGCCAAAACATGCAAAGCAAAAGAAAGGCTTTAGAGAGATTTACAGCTGACTGTGGTCTTGTCTTTGAAGCTCAGTATTCAAGATGCATTAGACAGCACTCAGAGTTTCTTTGTACATTCCACATCCCATTAGCAAAGGAGGGTCTCAGAGAGCCATTCCTATACAGTTCTCCTGTTCCCCTGCAGGTCCTCAGAACAAAGTATTTTGCCTTTTAGCTTCAAATTTCTGATATCTGAACACAGAGGAGATAACCAAGTTATTTTTTCCTATTGCTAGAAGCCTACAGTCCGTGATTTGGGTGAGAGTTTTCCCTACATACCCTATACCTTTATGCAGAAGTTGCTTTCCTCACTTCTCTTTGCTTTTAAGGTGCCTACACAATCAGACAAGCTACAGTGATACAAGTGTTGGTGATGAAGAGTGTTGATATAGTTGTGAGTTCATAAGTTTTCATGGTTTTAACTGACCAGCTTATACAAACACACTGTGAGCCTGTACTTATGTCACCGAGGAACAAAATCCCATCCCCTGGGCCGTGCAGTGCTCCTAAGATCAACAGAAGGGGTTGATTGGTGACACGTGCATTATAAAAACAACATAAATTTCTCAGCCTCTTTAGAAAGGTCCAAACTACTTACGCTGAAGAGCAAAAAGAGACTATTGCCCCTTCAAGTTGTATATCCAATATTCTTCTCAAGAATATTTATTGCTAATTTATCCCAAGATATTTGATTAGCTGACATTTCCCATTTAAATATATATTTTCAAATATATGGGTATTATAAAAAAGGTTGTTTAAAGCAACTAATGTAAAGTAAATAATGGCTCATGATGATTAAATATGCATCTTTTACATACGAGGAACAGATAAAATGTCTATAATGCACAATGTGTAAGATAAGTCTTGTACTTTTGGAATTTAAATTCTTATCAATGTTTTTGAATGTGAAGTTCTAAAAGTGATTTTGTTCCAAATATGTGGCTGTTACTTCACGAACATATTTTTTAAGCACAGCTAAAAAGTCGGGTTTTTAATAAATGTATATCTAGTGAAAAAAAAAGCCCACAGCCTGTTCCATGGGGCTCATCTGGAGAATTTACACTGCTGTACAACAGATAGGTCATATTTCCCAATAGGGATGTAATTTATGAAAAAAAAAAAAGAATAAAAATGTGTTCTTTAATGGTGAGATATCCAGTATTGCTCTTCTTCAAGCTGCTAGGGCAAGTGCAAAGAGAATTGTTAAAAGCCTGTTACAATCTTATTGTATTGCAAGAATATTTTAATTTAGCTTCACAGATAATGTTGCTTACTAGAAATGTTTATAGGGTTTTTGATTTTAGTAACTGCCACACTTAGTCAACAAAGAAACAAAGCTATTTTGCCCTGAGCTAAACAAGCAAAGCTTTTAACAAGTAAACAAATCTTCCTCTTGTTTATAATCTCAAACCAAGTATAATGAGTGTGAAACAGTAAACACAAGAGGTGATGACATTAGCAAATCACAGTTGCATGTTTGTCATACAGATTTTTAGCCACAGCTGTAAGTGCATGGCATCATACAGGTGCACCACAAAATGACACCTGTGTATCTTTGTCTTTTTTCTTAGGGAATTCTGGTACTCTCCAGTTATCTTTCTACTAGGGACAATGTTCTGGCGCAGTATCTTTGACACTTTAACAGAGAGGAACAAGTGACTAATCTGAGAATCAAGACCAACGCAGACACACTGTGAAGGCGGAGCTCTTGTTTATCATCTTGCTGTCAGAACAGAGGACAGCTGATCCCTGTATTAACCATCAAATGAACATTATAAACATCTAAGTAAAACAGGAAAATAAGTTGGTTCTTTCCTGATGTCACTAAAAGAGGCTAGGAATATTAGGTTACCTACCGTCGCTTGGTCCAATCATCCATCCAGTCCTGAGTACTCTCTTAGTGACTGCTGAGGGAAGCCTAGGCTGTGTAGAGAAGCCATGGCATAAATTATCTCAGTTTCTTTCTGATTGGAGTTCTTTCTTCCTGAGTGGATTTCTCCTAGAGTTAATGCCACAGTTGACAGTAAGCTGTCAATTTAGGCAGTTCTGACTTGCCACTTTTTGAAAGGCAAAAAGCAAAAATATACTGCAGCATCTCTAGACACAAACGAGTTGCATAACTTTTTCATATCATCTGACTACAACAAAAAAAAATTAATTATTTAAACCCAAACAAGAACAGTGAATGTCCCTCTATTATTGCCTTTGAAAAACACCACAGAGGCAGATATTTGGGAATAACCTTGCTGGAAATGTGTGACTTCAGAACAAGGGTCAACACATTCTCTTGGTGTAACATTAATGAGGAAGAGAATTACTTTTTGCAAAATCATAGAATAGTTGAGGTTGGAAGGGACTACTGGAGATTTGTCTTGTTCAAACCTCTTCTATTAGATGAACTGAAATAGGGATTTGAATATTTCCACAGCTGGAGACTCCACAGTTTCTCTGGACAACCTGTTCTGGCAATCTATCTCATGGTTAAGAAACATTCTTCTTTTGTTCAGTTGTGATTTCTGGTGTTTTAGCTTCATTTCCTTCCATCCTGTCATAGGGCACCACAGAGAAGAACCTGGTTCCATCTTCTCCACGCAATCCCATTAGTATTTATACATATTGGTACTGGGCCTTGTCTTCTCCACGTTGAGCTGTCCCAGCTCCCTCAGCTGCTCTGCACATGACAGCCACTCCAATGCCTTAATCATCTCTGTGTCCCTTTGATGGACTTAGGTCAGTGTGTGTGTCCATGTCCTTCTTATACTGGGGAGTTCAGAACCGAACACAGTTCACTACACAGTACTCCAGATGCAGGCTCAGTGCTAAGGACTGGGGAAGGATCATTTCCTCTGACTGTCTGGCAAGATTCTTCCTAATGTAGGCTAGAATACTCTTGGTTTTATTTGGCATGAAGTCACGTTACTTGCTCCTGTTCAACTTGGAGTCCCTGAAGACCTCCAGAGTCTTTTCTCAAAAGTTGCATTCTATCTATTTGGCCTCCAGCCTGGACTGTTGGATGGGGTTATTCCTCCCTTGGTGCAGGATCCTACACTTGTCTTCATTGAGCTTCATAAGGTTTTCTCCTTCATAAGGCTCATGTCTACAGCAACTGATGTCCCTCTGGATGGTGGCATGGTCGTCAGGTCTATCGACTGCTCCTTCCAGTTTTATATCAGCTGCAAACTTGCTGAGGGTGAACTCAGTCATCCAGGTCATAAATGAAGAGGCTAAATTGTATTGAGGAGAGTCTTGATTCTAGGGATGCATAACCAGTGTTCTGCATAACCTCCAGCTGGACCTTTGACCATAACCCTTTGAATCCAGCAGTTCAGGTAGCATTAAGTTCACATCCGTACCCACTCATCTGGTCCATGTTTCACCAGTTTTTCTATGAAGATGTGATAGCGCTGTTAGCCCTGCTGAAGTCAAGATACACAACATCAGCTTCTCTATGCTCACCCAGAAAACTAATAATTTTTTTTTGTAGAGGGCTGTCAGGTTGTTCAGGCATAATATTTCCATTACCCATGTTGAATACACCAAATCATCTTCTCATTGGTATGTCTAGGAAGTTTCCAGGATTACTTGCTTCATCACCTTCCAAGGTTAAAGGTGAGGCTGACTGACCTTGTTGTCCTTCTTGAAGATAGCAGTGACGCTGACTTTTTTTTTCCAGTCCTCAGGAAACTCTTCTGGTAGTCATCAGCTTTCAAAGATAATCACTTGGCCTCACAGAGGCATAAACACTTGTAGATACATCTCATGGACTTGTATGTTTGATTTGTTTAAATGTTCCCTGGCTGATAATCTTCCATTTTATTGTTATGGACTGTCTCACTGGTGTCTCTGACTTGACATTTCTTAAAGAAACAACTCTTTTGAATCACTCTTCTCTAAAGAGGAATACCAGCTTAGATCCAACCATCTCTGACCCTCATCCAATATTATATAATTTTAAGTTGGGGTTTTTTTTGACACAAAATTCAGTTCTAATTTTTGACACAAAAAAAATTCAGCTCAAATTGTTTAACTTAGTATTTCCAGCCTGTTAACCTGTACCCTAAATTCTTTGCCTGGATTTAAGATAATTATAGCATTGGTATCACTTGCATCATGAGAATCTCTAGTGTAGTTTTTTAGTTTTAAAACAGTATGATAGAAGTCACCATCTGCTTCTCCTTCAACTCCTTTCATGGATTCCTTGTTACTTAAGTATTGTGGTTTTTAATCTTTTTTGAGCTGTATCATTAATCAACCAACTGGTGTGAAAAAACTAGCTTTTATTTCCTTCCAAAGCAGATTGCTTCTTTTAAATATTATGCCTTTTTTTTTTTTTTTGTCATTTTAACAGATTCTTCCTCTCTGTGTCTATGACACAACTCTATTTTGCTTCTGTAACTGAAGCAAAAAATTAAAACATCTCCAGTGTAGATGGGCTGAGAAGTGATGAGTAAAAAGGAAAAGATTTCACACTAAAAAGTCCATATCAGTGTGTGAGGCAGAGGCACTGTGTTTTTTATGACATTGAATAATTAATATTGTAAATCAGAATTTATTCCCATTATGCATCTTTACAAAGAATGACAAGGAGGATATTGCTGTGCCTGATTTTAATCAGACTATAAATCTTGATTTATGTGATAGATAAAAGTTATGCTAATTCTTAACAAGAATTACCAGTGGAAAGGTTTTTTTTCAAGTGATACTATAAATCTTGTCAGAGTCAGAGATGTACATGTGGGATTTTAAACTGATAGAGGTATGAAAGAGGCAAGTTATCACTATTGAAGAATTGCCAAACTCTCTGTGATTTAAAGGTAATTTCAATTTCCAGTATTTTCCTAGTTAACACACAGTTTCCCAAGAATACTAACTGGCAGGTAACAAAAAAGTGATGCCTATGATAAATCAGTTTGCATTTTAGTCTCTTCTTTTCCCTTTCAATAGATAGGACCAGTTTTTTGCATGTTTTATGTAGTTCAAATTAATTCTCTAGAACATCTACAGCCATAGTATTCACTGAAAGGATTGCTGCTTAGGACCTTAGAGAAAAGTCTCATTACACTTGATATATTGTCATTAAGGAACTACTCTGGCACAAAATTAGTGTCTTTTGTTTGTGATACTGCAATTAACAGTAATTCATTTTATAGGATAGCTCTTATAGGAGAATTATAAATAGTTATTATTCTCCAATGAGTTAAGTCTTTACAGACTATCTGAATGTTTCTGTACTGTTTTCTTTTTGTTCACAGACATATGAAACAGGTTCCATTAAAGTATATAAATCCAATCTTGCAGCCATTGCTTTGTAAAGATTTTACTACAGTTTCCTAAGACAATTAAATGTGATTACTAGATGGTGTCCACTCCACATTGGCAGAGAAAAAAACACAAACCGACATGAAAATAACTGTGTATTGATACTCTGAGTTTAAAATGCTGCACAAGATTTCTCTACTGTTCTTTCAAAAAAATACCAGGCAATTCAGGTAAAAATGACTCAAATTTTAAAAGTATTTCACTGTTGCTGAGGTAGGAAAATCTGCACTTTAGGAAAAACCATTACCTCGAGCATCAAAGATTATCATAAATAAAAAGCAACAGAAACATAAAATAATTAAAATAAAAAGTCACATTAAAGTGTTTCAGTATTATATCCAGTGAAGTGCTTGTGAGGGTGCATTAACCAGACAGGCACTGATGTATGATGGTTGCCTGTATGTGCACTCAGTAAGCATAACTTTGATTTGTTAGAATGACTCTTTCAAGATACATTGAAGACAGCAACAATTTGGATGCACTGCATATATAAGAAAAGTGATTTGTTGAAACACTTAAAAGAAATCTCTTTGAAAAAAAATATGCTGAGGTGGCAGAGTCACACATACTCATATTTTCTAAAATAATTTTGCTATTATGAACATATAAAAGCTATCAGATGAAAGGAATACTCAGTTTTTTACAGTCTTAGAAAAAAAAAAAGTCACAGGGTTTTGAAATGAACATCTTGTTCCAAATTAGCATCCAGTGCATGGAGATAAAATAGGAAAAGAAAAGAACCAAACCAGTAGTAAATCTAAATGTAGGTGTTAAGACATACAACAGAGAAGATTAACAACATAGATTCTGTTCCAGTCATTCTCTTCTGAGAATGTTCTCTTCTGAGAACTATAGACAAGATTTTAGTTTTTCAGCACCATGAATCATGGTGGGTCATTTTGTCCAACACCACTAAGACTTGGAGAAGTAGGTTTAGAGTTCTTTTGCTTTTAATTCATGACTATGGAAGTAAACAGGTGCACTTATTTTTGTGCATATTTACTTCTTAATGTTAGCATATAGATGAGAGTGAATGTTCTCTTTGACAAGGTAATTTATAATTCAGTGTTTGCCAGGGAGGAATGGAGCTTGCAGCTACAAGGAAAAAGCATGCGGGAAGGGGGAGCCATGGTCTTCTTCCTATCTACTGTTTACCACCATGATTATTTACTCCTTCTTCAGTCTGCTTGTTCACCTTGCACTTCTTAAAGAGCTTCTTATTGTAGAATGGGCTTTTTTATAACACAGCAAACTTGGCTTATTACAAAAGAGAAAACATGTTTCAAAGTGTCCAATCTGCAAACTGTTAAGTCCATCTGTAGCCAGACATAGTACCTTTATCCTTTGACTTGTTCATTTATTCTCTGAGACTTTCTTTTTTGACAAGCAAAATTAGCCATTGGTTCTGAGATGAACTGAGAGTCTTTATCTATGTTTGACAAAGACTGGCTTCCACCCTTTTGGTCCTCTGTATTCTTTCCCCTTGACATCATACATTAAAGTCTTGTCCAGGATGTTTCATTGGTTGATTTTTGGACAAGTAAATGCAGGGAGCAGATTGCATTTTTAAAGTTTAGGGTAAGGAATACTTTTGTGTTCATGACTGGTATAAATATGGGGTTCCTATATCCTAACAAGGAGTCAGAGCTCTCTTATGCTAGTAAAGCAGAGACAAAGCATCATAGGCTCATATTCTTCTGGGCTGTCGAAAAGTTCTTAATACTGCTATGAAAGCTTTTAGTTTTAGTGACTTCAAAGTGCTTGATACTTATTTTTTCATATATATATATACACACAAACACACTCACACACACACACGCACACACACACACGCACACACACACACGCACACACACACACTTTTTACTTATAGCTGCCATGAAATTGTAATATAAATATCACTTGAAAGTAAAGCAGAGGAATTAAGACCAGACAGTGTTTTAATTTTTACCACTTTGCCACATTTTATAGTCCAGCCCAGTTTGTGATTGCCTGGACAAAAAAAAACCCTGATAAAAATCAAATTTAAATAAGGTCATGTTCCTGGGCTGCATAAAATATATGCAAGGAAAATAAGAGGAATTGTTATATATATAAATAATAAGTACTGACTCTGTTAATGCATTGGTTCATATGATTAGTGAAGTTGAGATATTTATAGTGTGTATGCTTGATTTCTCATTTTATCTTCATAAAGACATAAAGACACACTGTATTCACTAACAGCTACACAGTTTTTGTATAAATATTGAAGTGCCTGGAATTCTTTGACCGACTTACTTTGTAGAAGGACTTTATTTATGCATTCAAGCTGTCTCTATGTTCTAACACAGAACATCAAAGAGAAGGGTCAACTTCTTTTTATATAGAAGAGCAATATTAGACATATGTATTTAAAAATAAAAATATCATGACTCAGTTGTGCTCCACACAGTCTTGCTCCATGTCCATTATTTTCTCTATTTTTAGCTTCCAGTCTTACTTTCCCTTGGAATGTGCATTATTCTAAGCTGGAATACTGGGTAACTTTTTAAAGTTTAACATATTACTAAGGTTTAGCCTAATGTTTTTCTTATTCAAATAATAACCAGCTTTAATACTTTGATTACAACAATACTACATTTTCATTTTGCAGAGGGTTTCCTTCTAAAGAAGCATTTATAAAGTGAGATATCATATCAGCCTCATAATGTTTGACAGTTTTTCACAAGTATATGTATAATCTGTCTGCAGTTATGTAGTGAATTGCAGAGTGAGCTACAATCTGCCATTGAAAGCTCTGAGAATTACAGGTCTTCAGTACCTTAGAACTTGGCCTGGCTAAATAACAATTGCATATTATGGTAAATTGCTTAACAATTTTAATTTTAATTAGAAAAATAATCCTGGGGTGGTGCATTGCTTTCTCATAGAGCACATAAGCAACTTAATACATTGAACATTAGTTTTTTGAATCTTGTGACTTTCCAAGTTGGCGCAATAAAAGAGAATTATTATATAACTAGAATTTTTTGTTTAATAAATTACTTTGTATTTAATTTCTCATATATATTCCTAGAAGTTAACATTTTTTTTTCCCATTCTAGCTGGTAGGATTGCTTGAAATCTCCATGCAGTTCTGAAAAAAGAGCTGGATTCATAATAAGATCTGATTACACTTTTATAATGCATATTCTAATTGCTTCCATTAATAATTGGATTTGCTGTCATGTTTTCAGGATGACTGAAGAACAGTATAATAAGGAGACCACTGGGGGTCAGGAAATGTGGACACTTTATACAGACGCTACCTCACTGACTGTGCAAATGATCAATATCTTTTGCACTTATTTCTTCCTCCTTGTTAGTAAGAATTCCTTCTTTGTGAGTGACATGCTAAGTGGGTTGAAAACCCTAAGTAAAAGCAAATATCTTGATTACGTAATTCTACATCTAGACTCTTTTGCTATTCTCCTTCACCATAGGTGGTGATCTCTTCAAGATGTCACCCAGCAATAAAACCCATAAGCATTATCAAGTGGCAGCTCACTATATCACAAATATTGGAGCACACAGTGCACAGCACTCAAAAACCCATCGCTTGCTACACAATATGGTCTATAAAATTAGGCTGTTTAATTTTTTCTAGGGATGGAAGGCTGATTTAACAATTCACTAGATTGATTAGCCTTTCAATTTTTTCTTTCTTAAACTGAATCCTTTTAGTCAGTAAGAGCTAATTATGAAAGCAAGCTAATTATGAATCCACTTTGAACCTGGCCTAAACTAGAATAATCAAAAAATCTATAAGGTCTATGATGATTTTCCTTAATAATGTTGTTAAACTGACCTTTTATTTCTCAAAATAAAATACTATGGAAATGTAGAAAGCAAAATTTACCATGTAATAAATAATGTTGTGAATGAAATATTTTATATATAGTTTCCCAAATCATTAAATACCGAATGATCCAGAAGTATAGTTTATCATGGGTTTTCCTCAGTTCCTTCGCATGCTGTAAGGAGTTGACTTCCACATGATTGACGCTGTTGGATGTTGCCTACTGAAACCTATGAGCTGTCTTATCAGCCTCCTGAAGAAGGTGAGACCAATCTCACAAAGCTAACAGATAGCCTTCTTATCTTTTAGGTGGATTTTAAAATTATTATTCTTTTATTTTACTGTGATTTTTTTTTTTAGTAGCCTGAATATATATTGTAAAGAACTTTATTGCAAAAGAGAATAGAGAGAGGCACTTTGCTTAGAACAAGTATAAGGAGGGTACCCTAAGTCCTCAGGCACATAAAAAATATATGGGCTGGGACTTCTTCAAAGCTGTACACTTTTATAAATTCTGTTTCTATCTTTCTCAGAGATTAAACTACTGTTCAATCTTGCTTACTGTTTTTCCTCCAATGTTCCATGAGCAAGTACCATAAGAAGCAGATTTTACTAAGGAACACATATTTTAGTGTGAGGAGGAAATTTGACATTCAGAAAGTGTGAGGAGCTTGACCATTGACTTCCTCAGCCTGATAAGTATGGGTGGGTCATCTAATATAATTTTCTTGGAAAAACATTCTTTCTTAAAGAGTAAAAACCTACAATACTTTGGACCGGAAGGAACCTCTGGAGGTCATGTAGTCCATCTGAAGCCCAAGACTGGGACAAGAAGGTAGTAGGCTGATTTGCTTTGGATCCTTCAAGTTTATAATAGTTACTGTTACAGCATATTAAGTTTTCTTGTCTTTCCTGACCTTTGATTTAAGTTATGCTTTTAAATTTGTGAATGTGTCAGAGATATTTGAGATATATCAATACATTTCTCACATTTTGTCTTGCCATATTTCCATGAAACCATGTTTACCATGATAGTACATGACAATTTTTACCAATAGCAAAGGGAACTATACCACTGATGTATATAGATGATAATCCATAACGGGGATTTCAAGCTACGATTAAGCTTTTATAATTGTACTGTTTTATAGGATATATATTTAGTAGAACTTATGACTTTCTAATTCAGAGTTATGGTAATTTTCATACTTAAACCAAGTGGAATACATTTTACTAAAGGACTAAAGTTTTTAATCTAATGCACCAGTTAGAAATTTTATCCTCAATTCTTCTAGATGATAAGGGACACACAAATTTCTGAGCTAGAATAAGTATCATGGGATAAGAAGGTTTTAAATTATGATCATTTGGGGAGAAAGGAAATGATCACTTTTCTAACAGTAGTAGAGCAAGAAGTTAGAGGTTGTATCTCTAAAGGACAAATTTGACTTGAAAACTTAAATAAAATTGCTTTAGGATGATAAGGCAATCAACCATCCATCTTGATAGATATAAAAAATGCAATAAGAGCATCCAAATCAAATTTACAGAAGGCAATGCAAAGTTTTTTTCCCTTCAATAGTTGCAGATTCCCTGTCTTCTGTAATTTATGTCATACTATTTAATTTTTATTTTGTCAGCTCCAAGAGCCTCAAACAGCTGAATACCATTGTCAGCTCTCAATTAATCCCTCAAAGTTACTATGGACTATTTTGTGATTTTGAGGAAGTAGGGCTCAGATGACAGTAAATACCACAGATACTATGATGGTAATTTGATGAGAAAGATGCCCCCGTGACCTGTTATTTCTCTCGTTCTTCTCTATCAATACTTTTGGTGGCTAAATTCATATAAAAAGAGTTTGCAGCTGCCTTCAGATCCCTATATTATTATACCAGATTGCCAGGCATGTATGCTTTGAAATTAAACACATTTTGAAATAAAGGTCTAATTGTTAACACAGTCATCTAGTAGAACTCCTATAGACATAAAATCAAATTATGACATGTTGCTAGCATAGTCAAAACCAGGCAAGAGATACATATATTTGTCAGAAAACTCTGACCTGAAAAATTCAGAGGATTTGTCCCAGGAAAATCTTCTTTGAAAAACTAAATTTAACATTAAAGGCAAGATGCAAAAGTGTTAAATTTAAAGTTGATTAGTAAGCAAACACATGCCATTCACTTAAATCTCAGAAGGTGGTAAAAGAGACAGGTACAATTCAGACACATGGGTACTACACAGCAAAACAAAATATCAGTAGAGTTAACCACCATCAAGCAAAAGGGGATATTGCTGAGATATCTACTACAATTATCATATCAGTTCTTCTCTGAATCAATAAAAAGGCCTTGGCACACTGTATATACAACTGTATATACTATATCTTCTTTCTCCTCTCATGTGAAAGAGTTTTGTATTTTACAAGAGAGACTTCAGGGAAAGTTTATCCCTAATTGTGTCTTCATACTTTATATACTAGCAAACTGATTAGTTTTTGCTTCATTCAAAGATCAATGCTACGATAAGGTTCCAAACATGAGACTCTTCTGTAATGGACTGTATTGTAATGAACAGTTTTCTAAACATGCTTTAATAATCTCACCATGTCTGCTGTTCTTTTTATTTACCTAATCCTGCAAATTGCTTCTTAACAATAATTTAATGGCTAAAGGAATCATAGGGAAATTGTCATATGCTGCTGATGGCTTTGATTCCCATAGTATTGTGCTCTTACTTCATATGATTTGCTCTTGAACTTCCTCAGAGCTGCATTTCAGGAGTCTCCGTGGTATACAGATAAAAGCGAGGAAAGCATTTTCTACTTTGTAAGATGTATGTACAACTCAGTGTAGGCTGCTTGGATTTCCAAAATACATTAAACAAGGTTTTCCTCTTCAGACTTTCTCAGGGTAACAAACAGGTAAAACCCAACACTTTAATATGGATTTAAAATAATAAAATTAAAAAGAAATAAAATTGAAATGAAAGCAGTGAATAATTTTTCTGTATTCTCAGTGGAAAAACATCAATAGTACATTGTCTGACACGTGTTTTTTAACATATATGGAAATAATCTGTAAAAGGGTAAAGAGTAACATGACAAAGTTACTAAGTTATAAGATACTGGGGTTTTCAAGAAAATGAAGATAACTGTGAAGAATTTCAGAGAACTGTATGCTTTCTGAAAGACAATTGATTTTGGAGTGACTCCTATGTAATATCTAAATAGGCCAGGCTGTAATTACACTGTAGGACCTTTTGTGACAGGATGCTCAATATTTTCCAGGCATCACAGAGTAGCTGGATCTGTCCATGGTAGAGAAATAAAATCAGGCTATAGGATATAAATCTCTTTGTCAGAAAGTCTCTGAGTCACAAATTATAGGAGTTTGGGATTGTATTCTGGGGTGCTAACTCTACATTTCCTTTTTTTTTTCTTTTTTCCCAGACAAGATCTATTACCAGTCTTTAGAAACAAAGCATTAGGTGTGATGGATCTTTGGTTTGACTAATCCAGAGACTCCTGTATTTTTTTGGATGTCAGAGGGATGGGGTTATCAGAGGACCATGTAGATTTTTAGGTAGTTTTCTTGTCTTTATACCTGCATTTTTCAATGAACTTGATAGATTCTGCATTATCAGAAATCCTCAAAAAATCCTCCTAATAGAAGAAACCCCAGACCACCCCCAAACCCCAAAGGGGTTTTTCACATTTCAGTTTTACATTGTACTGCACAGCTATGGTCCTTGGATACTGACAGAGAGCTAAAATAACCAGGGAGACAGAATACGTACTTTGACAGATTTCATGTGGGTTTTTTTTGTTTTATTTCTTAGGGCGTTGAGCCTTGCCAAAGGATTATGAATGTATTTAAAACAGCACTATTTCTGTAAGCCAGAATGATGTCTCATTTTCAGAAATAATTTTCTCTGTCCTTTGAACAATTTGCCTCAGCAAAGCACAAGCAAACCTGTTATGTTCAAAACCTTATTAGTTTATGTTTGCTCCTTAACAATTACACTGCTATCTGGACTTTTTGTGGGAGTTGAGGGGGGTTTTGTGCAGAAACCATGAATTGCTTTCTTTAGTTGATTATAAAATTGCCATTTATTACATTGTACTGAGGTTTTAGTGCTATATGCAATACAGATACAAGTTCTCAAGATCTAGGTGGGATTTGTTTCAGGAAAATAATGAAACAGCAATAAAATAATATAATTAAATATGCTTACAACTGTCTATCATCAATAACCAATTATGAATGAAATAAGGTTATAGAGATTCTTTACCATCCCCATGAGAATTCTTCTGAGATTTTCAAAACAAAGGTTCCATATCTATTGATAGAAGATTCTGAAGTTTCTTTATTCTTCTCAGACATGCTGCTCGTTAAGAATGTAGAAGTGTTGTTTATGTAACAAAAAATTGAAACTTTTTTAAAAGTAAGAAATTGTTCAAACTGTGAAATTGTTTTGCAGTAACACAAGACAGACAAGCAAGCCATAACTATTTTGAACCATCCATTTTTTTGTGTCATCCAGCAGGTTTGATAGGGCAATTAACTCCATAAGAAGAAATTTGTTTCCACAGTAAGAATTTGTTTTATCTTTGCTCACAGAAATTGCTCTTTTATTCTGCTTACTTCCCATATCTTTCTAGGACTTGAAGAGTGATGCTTCAATGTGATTGTTGAAACACTATTTTTTTTTCTTACAATTCAGCAGTGAGCTACAACTATTCACAAATGGTGATTTGGGTTTTTTTGGGGGTAGGGGAATTATGTAATTTTTTTATTGTTGCTAGGTTTTTTTCTGGCTTGGCGGGGGAGGCATTTTTGGTGTGTTTTTTGTTTGGTTGGTTTGGGTTTTTTTCAATTGTAATATCTGATACTAACAAAACCCAGGAGATACAATTTTAGTACTTACGGTTTTCCCATGTTGCATGTTTGTATCGTCTCATGATGAGCCAATCTACAGGCTAAAGAGGTCCCATACTGTTGCTGCGTGTTAGTTTGGAGGCACTGAAAATTAGTTTGCTTTCTAATCAAATGGCAGTCTTCAGCCTTTCATAAACTTAAGGAAGCATATTATATTTTTTCCAAGCATTTAGCAAAAGAAACAATATTTGTCCAAAAAAAGCAATACAACAAGGTTTTCTAAAACAAGCTTATAAATGACATTTTGTAAACTGACTTCTGGTGATAAAAAGGATGAAAATAGCAACCATGGTAATCAATGAAAGGTGTTTATAAGCATTGGGGTTTTTTTGCCACATTAATTCTGCTCCACTGAATTAAATAATCTGTAAATAATCAAAAAGATTTGTTTTGCATATGTTGCAGAAAAATTTCTAATTTTAAGATCCAAAAGCATCTTTACATTTTACTCAAAAAAAAAATTACTTCAACTCAAGCTAGCTTCAACTGAGGCACCCAGCGTTATAGTTCTAGCAGTGCTGAGCTTGGTGTACAAGAACTATTTTTTAGTTTTTTGAGAGTTTAAATCTTTAAGCACAATCAAAGGTGGGTTTATAGTTTCTTTGACTGTTTCTCAGTTTTTTTGACAGCAAAACCTATGTTGAATCTTTTGTACAAACCAGTGTTCAGAGGTCTGTAGCTGAAGGGTGTTTGTAATTCCAGTTCCAAAGCTGACTCTCTGTGATGTTTTTGGCTGGCACTGAGTTAATGTTCTTCACAGTGGCTGGTATGGGGCTGTGTTTTGGATTTGTGTTGAACACAGGGTTGATAATATAGAGACGTTAATGTTATTGCTGAGCAGTGCTCACACAGAGCCAAGCCCTTTTCTGCTTTTCATACTGCCAAGCTGGTGAGGAAGCTGGGGGTGCATGGCAGGTTGGGAGGAGACACAGCTGGGACAGGTGACTCCAACTGACCAAACGAATATTCCAAACCATATGACATCATTCTCAATATAAAGTGGGAGGAGAAAGGAGGAAGAGAGGTATGATTGGAGTGATGGCATTTGTCTTCTTGAGTAACCATTATACGTGATGGAACCCTGCTCTCCTGGAAATGGCTGAACACCTGCCTGCCTGTGGGAAGCAGTGAATCAGTTCCTTGTTTTGCTTTGCTTGTGTGCATGGCTTTTGCTTTCCCTATTACACTGCCTTTATCTCAACCGCCGGGTCTTCTATCCAATTCTCTCCCTGGCCCTGCTGTGGGTGTGGGGGGAGTGAGTGAGTGGCTGTGTGGTGTTTGGTGTCTGGCTGAGGGTAAACCACGACAGCATCTCTGGTGATCCAGCTCTCTTCAGCACAGAGTGGTCAGCATGCCCTGCACACTGCCCTTCTCCCATCACACAGGCAGCCTGGGAAAGGTCAGTTTATTTAGAGGGACAGGGCTAAATATAGCACTGCAAGGTTGAACTCACCTTTCAAACATTTACAGTATGTTAAGTCTTCCCCTGAAGCACATAATGTTGGTCTAAATGCTGAAAATTTTAGTGTAACAAATAAAAGCTTTTCTGTGAATAATAAAACATGAGGGGAAAAAAGCAGGTGACAGACTAAAAGTATAAGCTGTTACTGACTTGTGAAGCATTTCTTTCTTATGATGTGACCAGGAACGAAGTATATTGTTAATGAAATTGTTTTAATAAATATTTCAATCTGTTTCTCTGTAAATACTGATACTTATGTATTTATCTGTTTTTGTATTCAGTATTTCCTTATTCTGTGTTAATCTTTGCTTAAAAGCTACTTTGAGTTCTGCCTACTTTAGTTTATCCTTTTTTACTATGACTGATAAACATCCATGTGTCTCAAATTTTGTTTGGAAAAATGAGTGTGAAAAGAGTTTTTTACACTCTTTATTGTATTTTATAACATACCAGGATAAGGTAGCATGGCTTTTTACACATTTTTTGTAAATAGAATTATTAAAGATTTTCTCTTACTGAAAGATCTTATTCTGTATTATTAATTTTGACTTTATTTTTCTTCAATTGGAGTTCAAAGATCGTTTACCTTCCATGTTTAAAAGCTCCAGGTTAAGTTTTGTCAAAATTAAATAACAAATGCCCTCCTTGAAAAAAAATCCATATTTTTCTTGGATTTGGTCCAGTATTGTTCTTCAACTTACTTTAAAAGAATCAACTGGAATACTTTGTTTGCTAGCTGAAATAATATGATCTATTAGTTAGAGGGTTGTGGATATTTCCAGGCAAGACATATACCAGCATAACAGTGGAAAGTGTATATAAATTCTTTGCGGATAGATTACCAGTAATATCTTCATGTTTTTTGGCCATTTTCTGGATCAGCATTAAGGCTTTTAAAATAAGAAAATGGCCTTGTCTAGTTAATTAATTTAGAGTTGCACTTTTTTTTAGCCAGTGCATTCTAGGGAGTTACTCAAGATTCTCATTCAATATATTTACACTGCAGAGTTGAACCAATGCCACTGATGCTACATTGCAGAATATTTGACCAAGTTCTTAATAATGCTTCTGTAGGCTGCGTCTGATATTTGCACATTTTATTTGCTTGCTTCATTTAAATGTTCTGCTTACACAATTTTTCTTATTCCTTTCTATGGCTCATTAAGTTTCCTATTTAATTTGCTGCTTTCTTTTTGTTTATCTTGTTCAAAATACGTGCATATCCATCTCTAGCCTTTCAATATTTTTAGAAATAAATCCATAAATTATAAATTTATTGATTTATTTAATTAAGGGAAAATGACATACTTTTACGCCAGATGCACATTAATATGTATTATTTTATGTACTGGTATTGGATCTATTTCTCCAATGCCCTTTTCATTATCCACTTTCATTTTCCATTCTCTCTTAATGTCAGTTTTAATACTAACTTTCTTTCAAATTTATCTTTTTAATGATGAAAAAAGAGTGTTTTGACTGTATGATAAAAATAATTACTGAAATGCAATAAAAATTTATAGTTGAGATTTAGTGTACCAAAAATGTAAGACCTACATCTTAGAATAAAAACAACTGAAAAGAGCTTGCTGTAGCAGAGGAAAAAAAAAATCAAGTTTAAATCCAACTTGTTACAAAAGTCAAGACTTTCTTTAGTTCAGAAAGCTTGTCAAGGAGAAGGAGAATATAATTACATGAAGTTCCAAGTAATTCTGAAACAACAGATTAACAGTTATGTCATGCAAGATGTTCCTAGGGATGTACTTGTGTTCCTAGGAATACACTATATTGGAGACTTTTGAAGCCAGGCCTTCATTCAGCTATTTGTCCTTACTTTCTTTAGTTTCTTTAGTTATCTTTTTTCTAATTGAGTAAATCTAATCTTGCAAAAGGTTATGCCATTAAAAATGTGCAGCTAGTTTCTTCAATGTGTAATCATTTATAAGTAAAAACATTTTACTTCAAAGTAAAATGTTTTTCCAGCCTTAATACTGGTTCTTTTGGTTCAGGAGACCAGGTGCCTAATGTTTCTGCTTGTAACTGTGGAAGACCTTGAAACAGCAAATTATATTGTTCATAAAAGTATTATGCTCTCAACAAGACTGTGGGGCTTTATTATGTACTATTTCATGTTTAGAAGGTCACAATGCCTGTGAAAGTCCAGTTTCATAACGACCATAAAACTGAAGCTTTGAGAGCTTTTCATTGAGTTGAAGGGCTTAAGGGATCATAAAGAGTGGCAACTTTCCACTCTGTTTTTTTTTTTTTACAGGGTTAAGCAGACATGTTTTCAAAAAGTTTGTATGAAGTGAATCACAGTTGCTGAATGTAAGTTTATCTAATTGTACCTTAATGGTTTCATTTATTAAAAATGTTTCTTCATGATGTGATTTTCCAATTCAGCTGAAGAATTTGAAGGGCACATGTACTAATAATGGGCAAAAGAAAATATCAATTTAGTATGCTTCTAAAGAGTATATGAAAATTTGGGTTTGGAAATTGCAGGGTGAATTAGATCTTTTCTCTCCCCTCTCTCTCCCTTTTTTAAGAAAAAAGGAAATACTTGTGTTCCACAATAACTGATTAGTTTTTGGCAGGTGATATTTTTAATGCTATGAAATGAAAATTTTCCTCACCAACACTATGTGTTTTTAAAGCATGTATTAACCTAATTATTGTATTACCTGTTTAAAGAGGGACCTTAGTGTTGGAGATCAAATATGTCAATTTGATCCCTAATATTTTTCCTCTATAGATCTCCTATATTTCAGTAACAGCATAGTGAGAATATTAGCATTCATTTGTAATACTATTGTGAGACTGCCAGGAAGATTTTGGAAGGTCCTAAGGCAAGAGAAATATATTCATGAACCGGTGCTGTAGTCTTATATTTGCAGAGTGTTATTAGCCATGGAATTGTGCCTATTAAAATATTTTCAATTCAAGAAAATCAAAAAAATAGTGTTGAAAAATAGCAGTCATATTCTGAGTTGCCAGCATACTTTACATGCATTTTTGTAGAGTATGTAACACATCTCTGAGCATCACTTTGTGGCTTATACTTAGGGTAGAAGCTGTAACTGCTGACACAAGAGTGGGACCAGTCCTAATGTGCCTTTCTGTAATTCAGTTTTATCTTCTCAGGAATGCAGACTGGTATTCAACTTAATGATACTGTAGTTTTATTTAAGGAACACTAATTTTATTGTACTAATACTTTTTAATTCTAATAACATTTATGATGTTTTATGATCCATTATCATGGTGGTTAAGAACTTTTACAACTAAATTGAGAGATAAATTGGGGAAAAATACAATTTTAAACAATCTTAACTTCCATATTCCTTTTGCACTCAATTGTTGCTGTTTGTGCTGTCAGAATTAGCTAAATGTGGATTAAAAGTATTGTTGAGGTTTATGTTTTACTGATGTATCAACCAAAGCACAGAGGGAAAGAAGAACAAGACAGTGCAGTACTGAGAAGCAGTCTTAACACAAGACTAAAATTTGACTTCAGCTGATGGCATTTGTCAATATTTTTCATCTCATGTTTTCAAAGGGAAAGCATTTAGCAGCTCTGCACTGAACAATTAAATGGCCTCTTGCCACTAATCAGTAAATAAAATGGACTTTAGTTTAATCTCCATATAATCTTGAATCATATTTGAATTTCTTTGTCTGTTTTTCTACATGGCAAAGTTTTTCAAAATTCCTGAATCAGTGCATGCTATAGGCATTAACAATATTCAGAGTTTTCTAATTTTCTTTCTTTAAAAGATCTGTCACCTCACATCAGCAGTGGCCATCAGAAGCAGTTATGATCCTCTGCATGCTTCCAATACTGCTGCCTAATGTCAAATTTCTGGCTATGCTTCTTCAAACACAGAAATCCTTCATGGTAAAAGTTGCATGCTTTAAATTTTCGTAAGAAAATACCATCCTTTTTTCTTTTCAAGTATCCTGTCAAATTGATTGGGTATGAAGGATTCATTCCTTCTTCCTGAACTGCTGATTAAGCTGGACTGTGAACAATCTTAGAGACGAGAACAAGTGTTCTGGCTGCAGAGAGGGAGAAATACAGCAGAATATGAGTGATTATTTTAATGTATCATTTTATGTCCTAAGGACTGGCCATTTTCCTGCTGATCTAATTAGAATCTTAAAAAAATTCTGAAGCAGCTGTAAACATGGTGTGAAAACATTACCTTATGCAAAAGATACTAAGATTCAGTAGCAAACCAGTTTAAATGATTAATTTATTCTTTCACCTTCCAGTGCATTCTTATTATACCTCAAAATGTTACATAAAGGAGAAAGGGAAAAAAAAAAAAAAAAAAAAAAAAAAAAAATAAATCCACATACTTTAAAAATTATAATTTTATCTAAAATTAAGGAGAATTTAGTTGATCCTGAGACGGGAGAGACAAGACGTGTCACATTTCTTACTTTATTATTTATCTATTTTGAGCTAACTTTATTAATGTGAACAGGGATTTTTATGAGTATACTGTCACTACCATAAAAAAAATTGAATCTAAAATGTCTTGAATGATGCTGTGGGCTGCTACCACACTGCCATGATCAAGAATTGGTGAAAAAAATTAATTTTGAAAATTTTTTATAAGCAGCAACACAGGATAATTGAAATATTTTGGTCTTTTCCTTCCTCAAGTGAAGTCTTAGCTCTGAAAATATAAAGCAAAGTGCTGGTAGAGAAGGTACAGAAGACTTTTATGCAGGTTGATGTTTTCATTCTAGATTTTTGCATGTTGATATTCTCAGTTACTCAAAATCAAAACAATGAAAGTAGTAATAAAATTTAATGATAAATAAGGTGATAGCTAGAGTTTCAGGATGTGTTTCAATAGAAGGTAAGGCAAAACATATTCAAAACCACTGTGTAAGGTAATGAAATCTGAGAAATAAATTTAGCAAGCAAGTGAAAAAAAAAATAAACATGAAAACAAATAATACTTCTTTCCATATTTAAATTCTCTGTCTGTTTTGATCTTTGCCTCATTATCGATTTTCAATGTGTAGTTTAATACTCAGGGAGCATCTATAATGAATGAAATTTTTTTAAAAAAATATTTACATATCACTTGCTACTAGATTTTTTATGTAAATCTTGGCTTATTCATGCCATCAAAATTTACTGTCTTTGATTCATGTGTCCTGTGACAATGATGACAATTTCCAGCAAGTCAAACTCTTAACAAGCAAATTGTTCTCAGGAATATGTAATGTACAGCAACCTCGAAAGATGGATCTACAAATTTGACAAAGCTGCTGCAAAGATCTGCAATATTCTGGAACAGAAGTAATAGATGGAATGATCAGTTCCAAAACAAGAGTTTTTTGAAATACCAGAATTGTTATATAACATATCCAATACTAATATTGCATATTGTGACAGGATATCTATAGCAAAAAGAGGGTGAACTAAGTTTTGAATAAGTGATTTTACTTTCAAAATTCATTGCTTTCTTGGTCATGTGCCCTACTGTAACAGTTTATTTTGAACACTGATGTCACTTTCAACAATATTATAAAAATCAAAAAAACCTCTAGGGGAAAGAAATAATATGTATTTGCTAATAGAGAAAGGGTCTAAAGTTTTTCCACTAAAGTATCTATCCTGATTTGAACTTGCTTTCCATGTTTATTTCCTTTTAGTAGCTTGAAACTAGATACCTAGTTGAATTTCTTCAACCACTACCTGTATGAAGAAGGTTGGTTGTCATGTACTGGAGTTAATAATTGTTGTTTGCAAATGTCATTATTATATTTTGTATAACACTGAATGAGTAATTTGTTCTCTCATGGCCAGTTAGGGAGAGCGTAATATCTGCAGAACTAGAAATGAGTTTTATCCCATTTCAGGACCACATATTTTGAAAATGTATGACCTAGGTTGGATTCTTTATGTTTTAATAATGTGTAGCTATCTAGTTTTGCTTGTTTGTTTGGGTGACCCACAATTGTGTTTTTCTCCCAAGTAAAAAGAAAATTAATCAAACTGGTTTTGAGTTATAAGTCATTACTTTGAACATGAAACTACTCTGCAAACATACTGATTGGCATCATAAATACTGTACGCAAATTGCAAGGTTCATTTGGGACCTGTGGCCCAAATGATGCTCTGTAGAAGGGGCAAGAAGAAAAATCTCAAGCAGGAGCTGAAAGTCAATAGAAAATATCAAGCATGTTTAACTCTTGCAACTCAAAGAGGTAAGAGGAGAAGACAGTGAAGCACGTGTTCTTCTACAAACCATAGCAACTGAAGAAAGCTGTGAACCTTCCATGAGTCATATAGTTACGATGGAGTTAGAGAAGTGAGCACTGAACTCTTCTGAAACAGAAGAGTTGTGGCACTCTCAAGGATTTCAATACTTCTGCATGTTCCCCTTTCCTTTACAAGAAAGTCTGGTTAGAACTGACATTCAGCCAACAGCAGTAAGGCTGAAGGAGTGAAGAAAATTCAAATAGGTTATTAGGTTCTTGATTTCTCCGAATTTCTCAGCGATTTCCCTGATATTACCAACTATTTGCACACATGCATAGGATTATTCAGCTACAGTGTAGTATTTTAGTTGAGACTACGTGTGCTTTCTAGAGTTTTAACCTGTCTTTTATTATATATCTACATATTATTTTGCCTGTTTATTCTGTTGTTATCTATCTCTGCTTGCATATCTGTCATGCCTAACTTGAATTTTCCATGTCCTTAATCCTGGTAGATTTGTTCTTGTGCTGTTTACAATATCAGCTTCTGACAAGTAGTTCTGAAACACTAAAAGACAAGTTTGAAAGACTTCCTTATGGCATAAAGTTAAATATAGCAAATGAACTCAAATGCAAGAATCAAAGCACTTTTATGGCTTAATTGTCTCATTAAAGTTGGCTTTGAGCTGTGAAATTCTGACTTTCTTCAAATGTCTTTGAAGATACTGTTTTCATTAATCATGCAGCACCTTTTAATAGAATGAATTTATAAAGGGAATATTTGGCAAAGTAATAGATTTCATACCATGTAAAAATAAAATTTTCCTTAGTCAGCAACAACTGTAAGTGCTGAGAGCACTTTATCTATGCCACAGATACTTGAATAAAGGAAAATGCAGATCTTTCAAATACCTTAGAATTTCAATGCAAAAACTTAATGTGATAGTTCCATCTGGAAATTACAAGGCCAGATGGCTGTATAAATCCCAGCAGAAAATATACATCTGTCACCTCTTTTTTTTTTTTTTCTGGTATAACTCGTTCTGTTTGAAGAAGATTTCTTTAAGCAGCTTGGCACATCACTTAGTGTGCCAATCGTATCAGCCTGTAGTCCTCAGCTCTTTGTACCAAGTCCTCTTTCATTTGTAGAATGCAGTGGAGGTAATAATTTCTCTAACTAGATGCAAGATGACTGTTTATTTAAAATGGTTTATGCAGAAGCATGATGAAGAAGGGCAGATGAATATAATTGAGTAAAACTATTTAGTAAAGATTCTTGTTATCAAGTCTACTTAGCTTATAAATTTATGTGTCATTCATCTTCTCTCCACCATGTACAGACATTATCTAGAAAAAGCTTCAGCAGGGTAATGGAAAATAAGCAAGTTTCCTTAATGGAGGTGTGCTGAGAATTCTATGCTATTTCATTAATCCAAAAAACCAAAAATTACTTCTGAATCCAAAGTTTATCAAAATTTGAACTTGCGTAAATATTTAATTGACTGTCATGTCAAAAATCCTGTAAGCCAGTATTTCAGAACAGGATGTCAACATCTATACTAGTGAGGAATATAAGGTGTATGGACCTTAATGTGGATTTTTTTATTATGTATAATATTATATTATTATGTAAGTGACTGAACATATAGTCTCTGTTTATTCAGGTTTACATTTACATAAGATATGTATCTGTAGATAAACTCACATGCATAAATCACTATTGAGTTTTACACACTAAATGGAATTATATTAGTTTTTTTAAAACTATGTTTGGACATAATATTACTGCCCACTCTACTTAGCATTTTTCTTCCAATGTATTTCTTTGAAGAATATATCCAAAGAATATAAAAGCATGAGTCCATTAATTAATCCTCTTTGCTTTTCACTGCACAGGGTAGTCATCTAACCTGGTCCCCACCTGGTATAGCATAAGTAGCTGATGTAACCGTAAAAGAGATGTATACTTCAGACCTACTTTATTTTCAATATTTGAGTTTGGATATGCATATTTGAAACTAATCTCCCAGTTGCATCTGATTGCTTTGTCTTGGTTCACGTCATGGAACAGACTTGTGAAGAAGAACCTGGATTTCATTTTAATAAAAAAGAAACACCAGCCAGGAATGTACAAAACAACTTCAAATCCAGAATGGTTTGTTGGATAAGAATAGAGCTTACTTGAAGTTACTCCTTCTTCCTTAAAATTTATATAAAAATAAATCTTCAATATGAACTGTTTTGCTTTACATATTTATTCCTACTACTGGGCCACATTGTTTGCTAATGTAGATATAAATTTACCTTTGCCTTTGAAAACAATTTTTACAGTAATTCTTCCTGGAGAAGGCAGTTATTGATTGTACTCATTGAGAAAAACTGTCTCTGTCAGCAATTTTTCAGGAAAGTTTACTGGTTCTTGTTTTCTCCTAGTACTTATCTAAACTATATATAATTAGCATGGCACACACTGCTAATTTCATATGTAAATTGTTTCCATGAAGAAAGGTGCCATTATTTAGCAAAACCAGCTCCCAACACACAAATAATTCTTGGTTTAAAGGTGAACATATTTTTTTAGCCTTGATTAGTAGGTAATAATCAGCAACATAGAATAATTTGAACATACACAAAGATTAATTTAATATTATTAGAAAACTAAAACCTATGCATAGACTGAACACTCTACATTTTTAATCAATGGTGACTGTGCTGTCTTTTGATACGTAACCACTAAGTCATCAGTATTAGTCAAGAATATTAATTTTTTTTTTTTTAATTTTACTTCCCCCCCGTAATTTTGGAGTACAGTAGCAAAAGAATAAACTGTCTCTCAAGACCAAAATCGTATGTTTAATTACATTAGATGTCTAAAGCTTCCCAAGGACTACTGGCAGATCTGCCTAGTGGCTTGATGTAAGAAGAAGCTGCTCACTTGGAACTAACAGTACACAGTGTACTATACATAATGAAAGTAAATTATGTAATAAGAATGTGAATTGTCAAGTTTATGTTCACAAATAGATTTAAATTATAAAAAAAATGTTGTTTATTATTGCAAATACTTTTATGAGATTTTCCTGTCCTCTTTCAGGAAACTGAAATAGCTAACTTTAAATTATTCAATACAGTTACATTTCTTCCACTGAATGGCATTCAGAGCAGCCCTTTTAATGATAGAAGTCTTAACCTGCAAAAAGAGTCAAAGCTTTCAAATTATCTCTGTACTTATTTAATTTGTTCTAATCTGGTGAAAATTAAATAAATGAGTTCCAAATACATTGTACTAATCAGAGTAAACTGAATGAGCAAGCAATTAGAAAATTAAGCTAAAATCTCTTATTTTCAAGAAATTAGTGGAACATGAAAGTATAAAAAATGTTCATCTGAAGATGTTTATTAGTAAATTAAAGAGTTCAAATGAGCAAGAGTCATTCAGTGCCTACTGAAAGAAGACATTTTTCTGGCTTGATTGATGTTTATTATTGCTGTGGGTTTTTTTAATTAAAATATTTGAGATGTTCTTGCTAGCCAAACACTTCACATTTTGTTCAGCCAGAATGATGGACCAACCTGCCTTGGCCTGTAACCTTGCCAATGGGAGCACATGGATGGGGACCAATAGTTCATTTTTGGTCTTTCTGAGGGAGTCAACATAATCCGATTTACTAGCAACATACTCATTTTCATCTTCTTCAACTTTCATTCTCTTTCTATTGTTATTGTATCTTGTTTTTCTGCTTCAGTCAAAAGAGAAGCAGATAATATTTTGAAAAAATTAATATGACTGGGCTGATTGTTTTATCATTTGTAATAATAATAGTTTAAAAATACTTAAAAGGACAATATTAAACATAGTTAGTTGAAAAAACTGATAGGTCCTGGAAAGACCTTGGATGGTTCAGTTTCTCTAGAGTTGTATGCACACTTTTACCTACTTACAAATTTTCAGCTTCTCACCCATGAAAAGAACAAGTACAAGCTACTTGTGCTTCAGTTCTTATGACTTGGATGTGTTTTATCAGGTACAACCTGCCAAGGACAGTCAAATAGGATTTCCCTGTTAGTGCTAAAATTTCAAGACTAGTCATCTTTTTGACTCACATAGCCTAATATTTTAATGGCTCATTTTATTTTAAAAAGGCTGCCTTCTAACAGTGGAAAAGGTTATGTGACTATTGGTTCTGGATTGCCTAATGGACTCTAATGAAATGTTATTTGTATATTTTAAGAATTATTTTATATCTAGTTATTTGAAAATTGGGTATGTAGATAAAGATATGTATTCAGATGATTCACTAATCAAAGCAAACTCTGCAGGTTCAGACAGACTGTCATACCTTCTGAAGGATGCTTTCAAGCATGTGGGAAAATAGCTCCTTAAGACATGTACGTCTCTGATTTTGAAAGATTCTGAGAATGTGTGAATGTTACATGATTGAGAAGGAAAATATTGAATAGACGAAAAATTAAAAAATTATGGTTTTTTTTTAAATTCTTAAAAACACTGGTTGCATGTAATAAAGCTTTTGTCTTGCTTTAGGGAAGATTTCCCAAAATTTGAGAGTTTTAGACATATCAATATAGGGCAGAAAAAGGTATGCAAAGAGTTTTGTATCATCCATTTGTGGAGATTACTAGTTTAGAATTAAGTAATTTAAATGTAATAGGAGGAGTATGTACAGATGTTTAATACAACTACAACGAGGCAACATTTCCAGTATCTTGCTTTTGTTTCATTAATCATGGCTTTTCCTTCTGCCCTAGTAAAAGGGCTCAAGAAAACAACTATGGCCTGGAAAATTTGCTTTCATGAGTTCTGGATAGACATTTCTGAATGCAGGACTCATTGAAATTTAATGTCATATTCATAAGTTTGTATTTTGTCCTTTTATACTCAAAAATATAAAAATTTTAATTCATCATTTGAATGAATTTATGGTATATGATTCTCCATATGTGTAGTATGCGCATGTAGTGTTTAGGAAAAGGAACATTGCTGTATTTTGAGTAAGTTCTTATAGATCTTGGAAGTGTCTAAATCATATAATGTCCCTACTTCTTTCTTGTACTACAAATTAGCTGTGTTTACAGTCAGGCTTTATTTTTTTAAAGCAATAAACACCCTCCAAACCCTGACACCTGTGCAACCTTCTTAGGACTAAATGACTAAAGTCAATATGGACCTGGCTCTTAGTTTTTTTATTGCCAACTAAGATGGACTTATAATGTTCCAGGCTAAGCAAAAATTAACATTTAACATACTCTGAAAAGACAGAATTTTCCACTTAGTTTTTAGAATTCCATTGTCCTGTTTGGTAGTCAAAATAAATAGGGAAAAACTACTTATGGATAATGAATAAGAAAAGTAGTTTTCTCACATTGCTCATATTTAAAATGTAGTGCTTTCTGGGTTCAGTGAACACTGACCTGGGAAAACAGTACCTAAGTACATTGAAACTATCTTGAGGTGATTGAAATCCATGTAAATTTCACGGCTGTTAGAGTTTACTAATCTGCCAGTATTTCTTGTTTAAATACATGGAGTTTGAAGGCTTTGTCATCTGTAATAAATTGTTAAACCCAGTGCTTATAGCCTATTGTAGGTTGAAAAAACAAGTCGTCTTGGTTTTAGAAAAGGATTTCTTTGAGGTCTTCCAGCATTAGGAGAAAGTAGCATTCAAAATACAGACACTGGGAATCCTCTACCACATGATGCTTATGACTCTGAATGTCACAGTACAAATTTGTTAGACGAGGCAGCCCAAAGAAGTTCTCTGTGCTGTTGCCTGTTTTTTTCTACTTAACACTCTTAACTTAGAGCACTAAATCTTAATATCATTTCAGAATATTAAGATTGTTGATTTCCCCCAAATTCTAGCAAAAATCATGAGAGACAGAGTCTCACCAGACCCCCATAATCTATCTGTTTAATACTAGTGGAAGGAACATCTTAATATATATAATGGCAATATTGTAAACATGAAGTACCCTGATTTTAGGGACCACCTCATCCAGGGAGGTAGAGAGCCTTGTCATGTCACATAACATCAATTTTTGTAACAAAAGATTTCTAAGGATAAAGTAAGACATTTGCCTATTATTTTTTGCAGGAGGCAAGAAAATTTAAAAAATCATGCACTTTTTGAGTTCTATCAAAACCTCCTAAACAGTTGTCTGAAGATTCATTGATAAATGCTTTTAATATACTGTATGCAAATATTAAATGAACATAGTTCTAACTAGTTACTTCTCTGTTCTTTTTTTCTATGAACATCATGAACAAAGGCTGAATGTCATGATTGTATTGGCACATCTATTATTATATATGCCAGTTTCTGTGAGCACTGCTGATTTTGCAAGATCTTCTTGTGACAAACTACTCTGTAATTTCCAAATATTTTTGAACTTCAACAACTTGTGAACACTAACTCTGGTCTCCTGCTTTTCATTCTGAATAACTGCTGCCAGCTTAAACTCATCAGTGATAATATTTAGGACACTGAAGTATATTCTGAAGTTAGGAAATCCATCCTAATGTGAGGTCTTGTGTTGGCTAGACATGCCTTTCTTTTTGTGAATTTATCTGCATGCTGGGGAATATCTGTTTACACACAGTCTACCTTTTAACTATCTTTTACTTCTCATATGTAACTTACATGAATGTTGATTTAATCAAGTGTTCCTCTTCAGTAGTCAATGATACGCTATTGGAAATATAAATATATATTAAAAGGGATTATTTTGGGTTTTGTCCAGAAATCGCATTAGTCCACCTTAGTTGTTTAATGACTATTATCTCAGTAGTCTTCCCGAGTTTAAACAGCTGTGCTTCCTGTTCATACCAAAGTAAAGAAAGTTCAGGTTAATGCACTAATTCTCAAGAGTAAGAGAATGGAAGGTTGACATGGGTAAGTTACATAAAACAGCTTATATCAGTGAAGTAAGACATAACACCACTGTTTTTCAAACACACACTCTTTTTCAGTAACAGTATAATGTAAGTCAAGGCTAAAATCTGCAAGGCTGTCTCTTTCCAACTGTTGCGTTAAGGAAAGGGGAAAAAAACTTTCCAAGACAACAGTTATGTGGGTAAAGCAGAGAAGAGTTCTTTTACTTATAGAGTTTTGGGGAACAGAATATAAAGGAGTATAAAAGAGTATAAAAAGTGTAAAAGAGTACAACACGTGTTGATAAGTAACAGATAGAAAAGACCCGTGCTAGGATGAACTCATGGCCTCAGGAATACCATGAAAGCTCTTTTCCAAGCACCACCGCTTCAAAACATGCAGAGTAAATTAATCCAAAAGATGTCCCTTTCATTTCATTCCCAGCTGTTTCCAGCCAAACCCCCTGAGC
>JAWWMO010000083.1:110723637-110742814 GCA_035047845.1 Dendrocincla fuliginosa | reverse complement strand
GCTCAGGGGGTTTGGCTGGAAACAGCTGGGAATGAAATGAAAGGGACATCTTTTGGATTAATTTACTCTGCATGTTTGAAGTGGTGGTGCTTGGAAAAGAGCTTTCATAGTATTCCTGAGGCCATGAGTTCATCCTAGCACGGGTCTTTTCTATCTGTTACTTATCAACACGTGTTGTACTCTTTCATACTTTTTATACTTTTTATACTCTTTTATACTCCTTTATATTCTGTACCCCAAAACCGTATAAGTAAAAGAACTCTTCTCTACTTTACCCACATAACTGTTGTCTTGGAAAGTTTTTTTCCCCTTTCCTTAAAGGCAACACTTAGAAAACATTGAATTATAGAACCCATGTGGCACAGTAATAAGCATTTCCAAAAGTAAGCATTAAATGTTAATCTAACTTAATATATAGCAAAACACTTTGCCTTCTTTGCTGAAACAGAGAAGAGAAACCTCTCCCTTCTTCACTTTATTTGTCAGATATATGAATCTTGTTACTTTGTTGTCAGTAAAAATAAGACATTGGCCCATGAAGAAGTAATTTTAAAAGGCATTCAGTAATACAAAAAAATATAAATTCATTATAAATAAAATATAATGCTTGCAAAAATCACAAAAATCTCCACCAAGAACAAGCAGTGTACTGATTCACAATGATTTTTACTTTTTGTCCCTTAGTTTACTCACACTTTTTCAGCTTTCCGCACATTCAGTATGCAACTGGCAGGCAGTGTTATCACAACTGAATATTTGAATGTTTGTAATGGGTTACAGAGGTTTGCCCTTCCCTACCATGTGATCTTCTTGCCATATTATGCAAGTGTCCTTTTTAAACAACCAGTTGTCAAAGCCAAATATTAAACAACCAAAACCAAACAAACAATCCAAAATCCCAAACCCAAACTGACACAAAATTCAAACAACTCCAACAAGTCCCCTAGCATTATGGCCACTTTTGAAAAGAAAAATTCCCAGACATGTACACAACAGAATCTACTTATGGCAAGAACTTTTTCATCAAGTTGTGTTTCACTGTGGAAATGTGTGCTCTGTTCTGCCTGGAAGCTTCATTGGTGTAGCACAGTGCAGAGACTAAACTGAACCTCTGCCTATTTTATCACTAGGAAGGACAGGTTAGACAACAGTGGTGTGAATTTGAACATCTGAAAAAATATTTGTCTGTTAGAGTTTGAGTTAACCTCAGAAAACTTTCTGTTTATTTGGCATCTCTTAAAATGTTTGCTTATTTGTTTAAATAAATTAAATTTCTTTCTGTTTTAAGAAGGTACGTGACCATGTCTGCTTTGTGATTTTGACCTGTGATTTGAAGGTCTGAAAACCTGCAGTTAAAAAATACTAATGTCACCTTTATTTGGGTGTTTTCCTTCTCTTTTATTATGCATGTGCACATGTTGCTCACACACAGCAAAAATTTGTTTGTCCAATCCATATTCACAGCACTGAAGCAGAGACCTTAACAAGTGTCTTCTATGTTATTGTGACTGTCTATATACCAGATTTTGAGATAGTTTTCTAACACAGGTACTAATTAACTCTGTGCAAGATGAGATTTTCAGTAACTTTACAAAGCTTATGTTCGGTTGCCAGGGTTAGCTAAGACAATCTAACAACACTGTGTCCTTCATTTCTATCAAGGTCATGATGGTATACTATAGAAGGTATATGATTTTAGAGGTTGTGATGCACTTTCAAAAATCGGGAAAAACTACACCCTTGAAATTTGATATATCACATTCCCTAAAGTACTAACCCTATTAACCCACT
This sequence comes from Dendrocincla fuliginosa, assembly GCA_035047845.1. Taxonomy (NCBI): domain Eukaryota; kingdom Metazoa; phylum Chordata; class Aves; order Passeriformes; family Dendrocolaptidae; genus Dendrocincla; species Dendrocincla fuliginosa. The sequence continues at coordinate 110,741,023 of JAWWMO010000083.1, read as the reverse complement.
GACTGTAGGTAAAACTGAAGCACCTACTCTCAACCTTGAAGGTCTTGTATTAAAGACTGTTTATTTGACTTAAAGGAAGGGTCTTGTGCACTCTTCTTCCCTGTTTTCCCACAGTATCAGTGGGTCTAACAGGAGCCGTATTACTCCACTATCGTAACTGATTTTATTATAACCATAGTGCACAACTCCTACAATATATGAAGTTTATTGTAAATGATCTTTATTTTGCAAATCACAGTGTGTCAGCAGACTCTAGGCATTAATATCTGCATGCCTAAATAGACCTTTTTACAGACCTTCCATGGCCCCAAAACCTTTTAGAAAGGCTGTAAAGAACTATTGAGCTAGTCTTGATTCACATGAAATGGTAAAACCTATGGTACTTTCCTCCTTAATTCACTTTCTAATCTTTTGTCACCATTTGATTACTACAGCAGACTACTTTGTAAGGGTGTATTTAACATATATAATATATTGGACCTAAATATTCATGCACATGCTAGATCATTAAACTGCATTCACAAAATATTCACAGAAGGCATGCTTATGCACAAAAAATCCACTTGTTTTTCAGGATCATCAGATAATCAGAAATGTGCTCTACTTACATACAACTAACATAGAAATGCAAATAGTGCAATCAGAAAGAAAAATATGAAAAGCCACCTTCCTGCTGAACCATGATGAAGAATTCGTGTTGAAATTAATGCATATATCTGTATAAAGACACATCACAGCTCAGTCATCAGGCGTAATAGTTTAGAAAGTTGCTGAGTTCTCTAAAGTTGGGGCATTTGAGTTTGTTTTTCTTTTTTATGACACTGCAGGGTGTCTTATGAAACAGACCAAGATTTTAAAGTTTGTATTGAAAATGCTCAATTATGTTATTTTTATGTCTTATTAGGTCATTTGGAGAATATTCAATCAAAATTACGTAACATAATTATAATATGTAAATCTATGTATCTACTGAATCAGTGTGCACAGCTGAGTTAGATGCTTTCATAGATATGACACCTTAAACATGTTACAGTGTATATTTAGTAATCTCAAATCCCATCTACTATGGAAAAGGAGAAATGCAGTATATTTCAATGAATTATTTTTGTAAGAAGTATAATGATTAATGTAGGTGGTTTGAGCATCGTTTTTTGTTCTGTGAGTTTTGGAGTTTTGTTGTTGGTTGTTTTGTAGTTGAGGCAAAAGAAGTATCAACTTTGTTTATGGATGTCCTCTCCTGTAATTATAAGAATTTTTAACCAAAGGTAGAATTCTTAGAAATAAAGCCTACTGTGAGTGTAACTTAAATGATATGCATGCCTTTGACTGGTTTTGTGTATATGTTATTAGGAAAAAAAAAGACAAAAAAAAGAAAGGAAAATTAAGCAAAAATTCAGTAAATGATCAGATTGTGGCATTTTTCTACACTGTGGTGAGAGTTCAGCAGAGCCATTACTACAGAAATTGAAGTAAACAATTGTTTGCAGATGCACAATTGATAGGAGAGCATAAGGTATGGCAAATATGTAGGTGTATGAGAACACATTTGTGAAAGTGTGGGTTTTTTTAATGTAGATATTTTATAATCTGTGAGAAAGTTTGATAAAATTTGCCATCTGACTATTTGTTTAGTGACCAAAGCCTTGAAAAAAATCAAGTTAGTCATAAAAGCACTCAGTTTCTATATAGTAAAAGAAGAAGAACCTAAACAAATTGATAGATATCATGAAAATATTTCAAACAAATATGTAACACAATTCATTAATATACATCAGATACTTCCTAATGCTAACATGTAATTTAAATATTGAATTAAACTGATCTATTAACACCTACAACAAACTTCAGAATTCAATATTCCATATGATTTCAGCCATCTGGAGTGTTAAAATAACATTTGAAACACTTTGATATATTTTCAGGGTAAATAGGTGAAATAGTCACAAAAAAGAATTTTACCCTATAAATGCTCCTACTAAGTTATGAAATGAAACATTTTTTCAGGTACCTTCAAACAAGCTTCATGACTCAGTTTCTGTCACTGCAATCCATATGTAGTTTTTTATTGATCTAAATCTGCAAATTCAACTCTGAAATTGCAGATCTCCAAAGAACCAATAGTTAAAATCAGGTAGGAGACAAGACTTATGAATAAAGAAAATTGGGATGATTATTTATAGACAAGTAGGGCAAGGTGCAAAAGTTATACTTGAAATAATGTGATAGTCTGCATCATATAACTATAATTTTTTTTTGCTAGTACATGTTTTACTTTATTACTTTAAGCATTTAATTTTAAATAAGAAACACTAAAAAGCTTATAATTATTCTGTTGCAGCTTTAAAGAAGAATGGGCAGTAAGGAATATTAAAATGTTTCATTTGTGTGTTTCTATATTTAACCTATGTTTCATAAGATAGTGATTAATCAAGGTGTCTATAGATTTAGATTTCACACATGGCTAATTAAGAACTAAAATTAAATCAGTGGACAATTATTACCTCAGTTTGAAAAGTAGTTGAATAAAAGTAATAGAGAAAAAAAAAAAAAGTGTGTAGAATCAGTACCTAAGTATAATTTTATTATTAACAGTGCCATTGTGGACAGTTGTACTTATTTGTGCAGATTCATCCAGATCAAATTTAGATATTGCCCTGAGGCAACTTGTCGGTTGCCCTGTTGGCAGGATAACACTGATCTGAAACTGCACATTCTCTTAAAAATAACCCAAACAAAACCAACAAACAACACAAACCCCATGAAAAGAAATGTTAGCAAAAAGGATGCCAAATAAAAAGACTATTTATGTAAATTTGGAGATATAAAATAATCAGAGCATGGCTATCACTGACAAGAAAAGCAATGTTATTGTTATAGCTGTATATTTAAATCTTATTTGAAACAATTTGTCAAAACCTTCCTTCAACATTGTGTCCATAAAAATTTTTATGGTAATTGTAATTCCACAACAGATTTATTTACAAATTTTTGGTGGTCCAAAGTATAAATGATGCATTTCCATTGTGTAATGAAATTATAAAAGAATAAACCTAAGTTCTTTAGAGTTATGTCTTATAGTAATTGCTTTAAAAAAATATATATTTTGTATGAGTATCTTCATCAAGGCTTAGTATTTAGTGATAATTTCAATTAAAAGAAACATCTTCAAATAAAGAATTTTTATTGATGAATGTGGCTTTTCAAATCACAGAATGATAGAACAGTTTGGGTTGGAATGGACCTTTAAAGATTATCTAGTCCAATGCCTCACATATCTCAAGGGAATATTGAAGAGGGGGATTACAAAGAAGTACCCAAGAAAATGCTAGTGGATTTATACTAGGAAAATGATTAATTACTTACAAAGAAAATTCTCCCTGGGGCTACATTTCTGTTTTTATTAGGTGGCAAGACCAGATGAAAGACAGAAAATGTTGCAATGACAATCATTAACAACCCACTGCAGAAAAAACGCACGCATTCTGCAGCTGGCTGCAGCATGCTTTTTATGGACAGGCAGTCTCTTGGGGTGTGTCTACATATAGATGTTTGGGATAGCTAGGGGGAATTAACTATAGCTATAAAATTGAAGCTCAGAAAACATTCTAAACCAGGTGTTTTTGTATGGGTCTGGGAAATCAGAGGTATAATTTAATTTTTTATAGTTGTGACTAGTCACAAGGAAACTAAGGATAGTGGGGAGGACAAGATGAAAGTTCAGTATGATGTATGTATGTATACGCATACATACTTCAAATTAAAATGCATTACTGTTAAATTGTGTAGGAGGAAAAATCAGTACTTTATTTCACCTCACTTGATTTAAACAAGTACACACATTTAACCACACAGAAGGGCATTTTACTAAATACAGTTTTTGTAAGAATAATTTTGGAATGAAAGATCATACACATAAGACAAAAACTCCTTGATCCTGTGTCCTTTTTGCAAAAAAAAGCTTACAAAAAGTCCTCAGAATTATTCATATTGAAATATAAGGATTACAAGCTCACTTCATGTATGTTTTCTGTCAACACATATTAAGAACAGAATGTTAGTTAAAGCATAACACCTAGTGAACACTACTTTTGTTGTATTCAAAGTGTGATGATTGTGTCTATCCTTCTCCTATAGCAACTTGACCTTTTCCACTGGCTCAGAAGCCTGAATTTATGTCCTTAGGAATAGAACCATTTCCCAAAGGACTGCATTTACATCTCCAGAGAAGAATCAGAAAAGACCTTAGAGATGGTACAGTCCAAGATGAGACGATATTGGAGCTGCCATTTCTTTGCTAATTTCTTTGAAAACTAGGTGACCTGTGAACTGAAGAAATCACTTTTACGTGAAGGTTCAAAATTTGGGAAATAAATCTTATTTTTCCCCAGAACTCAAAGGTTAAGTGTAAAATTCAAAACTTCCTTCACAGCTGCGATTAGCGGGCAGCTATTCAGTATCCAAGGCATTGATAAGGAACAGTGGTACATGTTGGAAGATTTTTCTTTATCCTAAAAATGGAATCTTCCCCAAAGATTAGTTAATTGGGTAAATTTTTCTAATATCTGTGTAATATTTTTTCCATGGAGAAAGAAAACTTGATTCCCAAATATCATAATGTTGTTTTTAATTTTTACTCTTAAACCCAATAACAAATCCAAGTGAGTTTTTCCTATTCAGTTTGCTATTTCCATCCATACATATAAATAACATAAGGAATATTTTAGTGAAGTTGATCTATATTACTGTATGACATCCACCACTGTATTGCTTAATTTATCATGAGAAAATAATAATATGATGAGTTCCTGCATCAGTACATGCATCACCTATTCTGCATTATGTAAATAATGTTCATAGTTTAGATAGAGATAATATTTTCCATAATGATCCATATGACTGATTCACTGACTCTTGCAAAGAAAATAGCAATTATGTCTACATATGAACAGTCAAAGTACAAGATATTTTAAGCTATAAGTGTAGAATAGAATAACCCTAATTATACAAGAACATGTCTTTGTTTTTCTCATGTCTGAAGGATTTTTGTTAAGAGAGCAAATCTGTAAAAGCACACTTTAGGTTTTTTTTATACAAGTATGCAAATGTTTTCATTTGAAAAAGTGAGGAGAGATATGCAAGAACTGCAGAAAAATGAAGAATCAGAGAGTTTAATGTGTTCCTAACTTCATACATGAGCATCTATTTTTATGTCCCTTAAATTTTCAGGATAGGGGCACTGCTCTACAGTTTGATATCCCAAATAGATTTCAAGAACTTTTTAAGAGGGATAAAATTCACATTTTCAATGCTTTGTGTTCTTTATGCAAGGGATGATTTATATTAAAAAGTCCAATTTAATTCCTGGCAATATAAACACATACTGTAGGACAGCCAAAGTAGATTTAGTGCAAAAACTAAAGTGCTGTCAGCCAGAGCCAGAGTAATATTAATACTGATAAAAAAATTCATCTTTCTCAAGTATTTGTAGCACAGCCAGTTGGAGATCACTAAATAGGTCTACAAGTCCGTACACACTTTCTACAGTTTCTAGGTCTAAACACTGCAATCATTTAAGTAGTTTTCAATCACTGATTTCTTGAGTCTTGGATGCTGGAAGTGTCTATGCACTGAAAACTAGTCTTAAAATGAAGGTTTCTATGAATTGTTGCACAAGTAAAAAGAGAAGTTGTGTATCTGGTTAACTTTGCAATAATTTGTGTCTTCTGAAACCTGCCCTTCATCCCACTGGAAATTCGTGATTCCACAGGTGAGAGGAAACTCGGTATTGTGTCCTCTTTCTCATGCAAAAGATGAGAAATTTCAAGGAAAATACATGTTAAATGTATACGGCTAACAAAAAAAAATAAAAAAAAAAATTAATCATGGCCATTTAACCGTGGAAGTTGTACTTTGCCAATATATTGCAAAGAACAAGAAAAAGGCTAAAAATCATCAATTCTAGGGCTCTGCTGAATTCTGGCAAAATCTATTATAGACATCAGATCACTCTAAATCATTGCAAATAATAGTTGGGAGTAATCACATCACTTTGGGACGCAAATTGGCTTTAAGTATAGTAGGAGTTCACTGCTATTGTACAACACAGCAATCACAATAAGTCTTCTTTTAAAATCTTTTAAAATCAGATAATCAGCTAGCATTTAAAACAAGAAAAAAATTACCAATTAATTGCTTTTATTGCTAAACCTCTTAGTACTATTCTTTTCACAAGCAGCAACATAGAATTATTTGTGCAGCTAAGGAGGTCTCATAATAAATGTACTGTAGTTTAACAGAGTGCATGTCATAAAACAAGCATCTTAATCAATGTTGAAGTTGAGACTGTGTGCCAAATACATTCACTGGCTTGTGTTGAAGTGCATTACTCTGATTAAGCTGGTTTTTGGTTGTGTTTTTTTTTGTTATTGCTGTTGTTGTTTTTAATATCATTTATATTAGAAGATGTTTATGCTCCCTGATTGTGAAATAATGGCTTGGTGAGATCTACTGAAATAACTACCAAACAGAAGCACATTATTTATAATAGAGTTACAACTATGTTGATAGTTTAGCATAACAAAGGCTTAATCTACAAATGTTATCTGTTTTCTTAAAACAGTTATCTGTTTTCTTAAAGCTTAACATGCACAGGGAAAATCCAGTGCCAATTTTATACACAAATTTTGCACTGTCTTGTTTTCTTAAGATAACATGATTATGCCAATAGAGGTTCTTGAAACCTTATTGGAAGACCAGAGCAACTTTCAAAATGTTATTTAGCTTTCTCAACTTCTTATATAAGGAGACAATGTAGAAGGGAGTTAAGAATCCCATCTTAACATAGAGTTGTTAAGAACATCCCAGCAAAGCAATATTGTAGATATGAGGTTTAAATCAATACACAATGTTATGACAGTTTCTGACACCTCAGACCATTATTGAGAAATGTCACTTTCAGTGTCTCAGTGAAGAACTGATGATTGCTTTTCCTGGACTTATTATTAGCTTTGTCACACAAGATACGCAGATCTGTGCATTTGTAAACACCCTGTTAGTGCACTTAAGATGCAAAAATATTTAATATAAACTAGTGTATTCTTGTATGTTCACAACCACAGTAACACCCTATAGATCAATTTGTATTATTTTTCAGTAGGCTAGATTTCTGCAAGGCTAAATATTTGTCTTTTTCTATACTGTCTTTACAGTTAATTTGTAACCACTCTGGGGATATTTTTCTACTTCAGCAGGACTACCAACTGCGAGCATCATTTCATGCAAACCTGAAATACTCTGGAGAGAATAACCAGTTCAAGTGATAAACCAGGTAACCTCAAATCTTTCACTTGACTTGAGATTTAAGTTTTTCCTGTTAGCTGTATTTTCAAATGCTACTGTCTTTGGATGATTATTGCAGCCATATGAACAATGCAGTGCAACAATCCACTTAAGTACCTTACAGGCAAAAGAAGCAATCCACAGAAATTGTAACAGTGTTTTGTCTATCAAGTCCAAGGATATGCTTTAGACTGCAGGCTGAAAAGGAACCAGCATGGAGATTCTCAGCTGGCTGGTTTATCTAGTAACTGTGCTTCCAATACTTGTCTAGTTTTGGTGGAAGGCTGCCTTGCTGTCAAATTTTGTGGGAGCATTATATGAAATCAAAATGAGAATTCTGTAATTCTCTTTAGTAATATGTTCAGTTTTATACTTTATGACTGTTTTTATACTGATAAAATAAGGATCTTCTAGCAGGGGAAATGTCATAGTAAGTGTTTTTAAACATCATCCTTTAATTTTACTAAGTCACTACAGCACTGGAGATTTTCATTGCAGAAATAATCAAAGGCTCCCTCTGATGAAGAGCAAGCAAACACCCCCATTTATTGCATGGGTGATGAGGCATATGATATTCTTAGAGGTTTTCCAGTTAAGACTGCTGGAAAGATGAACCATGCAACTGTAAAAAAGAAGTTTAATGAAGTCTTGATAGGAAATGAAACTCAGTGGAACAGCAAGATCTTGTCAGGCAAAGCAGTGTCAGGTCTGTTTTCATCACAAAGTGTATACATTAACAAAGCAGAGCAACTGGGAAGATTCCTTTCAGTTCGGGTTGTACCTGAATGGTGAAGCAGCTCAGTGAAAAGACAATTTTATCTGAATCAGAGCAGTCAAGAGAAGTGGTAAGCAAAACATTAAAGAGTGGAGTGCTAAAAATGTTAAAAATACTGAGTCCTTGAAATTATATCTTCTTCAGGATTACACTAATTTTTGTGAAATCCATTTCAGACAAGAAAGAAAAAATAGCCTTTTTAATAGAATAAGTAGATTGCAATTTCAAAATTATTTTTGAAATGCAGTGATATTCTACTTTGCATCCTACAAATCATTAAAATTTCAAATCCAATAAAAATGAAACCAGATACTTTATGGATATGAATTGACTCTACTGGCAGTGATCATGTCTTTCTCCACTGAATATTTCTCAAGATTTTTTTTTTTTTTTAATTACTCTTTTTTTACTTACTTGACTAAAATGATATGGATAACCAGAGAAAAATTGGTAATGAAAGAGTGATTCCAAGTCAGCTCTAGAAAGTAGTGATCAAGTAAGAAACACATATACAACAGAAAAGATCAGCTAGAACACTGGTAAGTGATTGTGGTTTTATTCATTTTAGGTTAGGAATATTATCATTATAATATGACAACTTTTCATGAAAGTTCTGCATAAATACATTATGTCAACCTGTAGAATGTTAGATTGTGCCTTTGAAATTACAGTAAATAAAATCAAGGGCAGCTTTTAATACTGAAAGAAACTCTGGGAGATCTGCTTTTGCCTCTGTGTTGACTCCTGTCAGCATACATCACAGTAAAGGTTAGACAGAGAGTTGTTTGGCAACTACATCAGCAAATTCCCTCAGGACACTGTGATGCATCTCATCAGGTCCAATAGTGTTATGTATATTCATGTTCCTCAGGTGCTCGCAAACCTGATCTTTTGTCTCAGTGGGAGGGACTTTGCTCCTCCAGTCTCTTCCTTGTGGTCCTTCCACTCAAGAGGTGTGGGAAGAGGGGCTGTCAGTGAAGAATTAGGCAAAAGAGTTGTAGAGTACCTGAGCCTTCTTGTCCATTGTCAGCAGTTGGACAGCCTTGTTTATCAGGAAGGGTACACTTTCTTTGGCCTTTCTTTTTTGCCTGGCATACCTGTAGAGGCCCTTAGTATTCTTTGTATCCCTTGTCAAGTTCAGCTCAATTCATGTCTTGGCCTTCCTAAACTCCTTCCTACAGAACTAGACAGAGTCCCTATGGTCTTCCCAGGATATCTGTGCCTTACTCCACAGCTTGTGCTTTTTTTTTTTTTTTTTTTTTTTAATTTGACCAGTAGATGTCCACTCAGTCATGCTGGTCTCGTTTTTCTTTCCTGATTTATTACATCTTGGGATCCCTAGCATTCCATGGAAAGCATCCTTAAAGTTTTGTTCTTCTCCCTTGCCCCTGAGGCACTTTCCCTATTAGTCCTATTGATTAACTACTTGAAGAGCTGGAAGTTTGTTTTCTTAAAATTCAAGGTCCTGGCTTCATACTTTGCCTGACCCATATCCCTCAGGATGGCAAACTTCACCAGTGCATGATCTCCACAGACCAGTCAATTTAAAATCTTTACAGAAAGCTATTTTTACAGAATATGTCTACAAGAAAAAATAAAAAGGAAATGTTTTAGCATGATTAACACAGTCTTCTGTACAAATAACTTAGCTTTTAACTGCTACAGTTCACTGCACAATAAGGGGCTAATTTTATAGAATTGTGCTAGCTGACAAATCTCTTCTATAAAAAAGAGCACTGTAAAGTGGAATTTGGGCAGTTGTATTCTGTGGTGTTGCTAAATTTCCTCTCTGATCACTCAAGATTAATACAGAAAAAATTGTGAACTATTATCTTTCCCACAGTGAATCCACTTTAATATTCCTTGTTTTGTAATATTCCTGGTTTTGGTCAGTTTGGAATTATTAATTCTGATAGTTTTTGTGTGCTCTTAGACAACTCTGCTACAAATCTGTACTTTTCTTTAGGTAGATAGTCTAGTGAGGTTTGGGTAATGATCAAGTACTTGCTTTCTTATGTATAAATGAATCATCTACTTGGCAAATACATTGGCAAGCTGAAGAACTGAGATGCTTTTGTATATTGTGCCTGTAGCAAAAATAGTCCACTTGTCTTTTTCATAATGGCTTATATTGTAGTCTTCATAAATAACAATAAATAAATATTGCATAGTCTTGAAGATGGAAATGGTTTCTGTAATGCTCTTTTTACTTATTTGTTAGGCCTCTGCATCCTTATGCATGCATGAAGCATGGTAAGCAGCATGTAGATTTATAAGTTTTCTGAACAGAGAGAATTTGTGCCAGAAGCTACCTACCGTAGCAGGTTTCTGTTTCATTACCATTGTAAAAGATAGCTACAGACATTTTAATAACTTATGACTCAGGTTGTCTAGAAGTAACAATGACACTGTGCATGTTGATCTGTGGTTCTCTCATTGCCTCATTTTTTTTTTTTTTCTTAACGTGGTTTTAGCAGGGATTGTGTCTCGAATTTTTTTAATTAGTTTAGCCACTACTACTTTTTTCTGTTTTATCTCTTTAATGTCTCACACTCTATTTGATAATGTCAGCAGACATTTTCCAAAGATTAGTTCAAGAGGGATCAAGAAACTGATGGTAAGAACAGTAAGCTGAATCATATCCTTACATGGATGGAGGATCTGATTAAGCTTCAGAAAAGCTTAAAAGATAAAAGAACTTGAAAAGGCTGTGAGTTAAACTTTTGCATTAAGGTGGATTAATTGTTCCTTATTCATCCTTCCAATGACCTGATATCTTTTTGCCTTTTTCAGATAGAAGAATAACCTGCTAAACAGCCTATGAGAGTACAAAGCTCCTAGTCACCTTTTGCATGCTGAGTAACTTCTTTATGTTTGTGCATTTTTTCCTTGTTTTTCATCATAGCCAAAGTGAATGGTCATAAACTAAATTATAATATGGTTGTACTTGCCATATGTTGAAGTCCCTCTTGACTATTTAAAGGAGTCATGTCAAATCTTACTTCATTATTGCAATGCTTAAACATAAAACCAGCGCCTGCACCCAGATTTGCATGGGAGTCTCCTTTTTCCACAAGCTCACAAAGATGAAATTTTTTTGTAACAGATTAGGACATTTTCAAAGTCAGAAAATACATCTGAGGAATGACTTTGATGTGGTAAGACCCATCATGTGCAACGCTTTCTATCTGAATGCTTTTACTGTCAAGGTTTTGTATATGCAATCATATCTTCAAACTTATTCTGCAATAACTGAGCTAATGAAAAGAAAGAATTTTATTTCGGAAATCAATGGTAATATTGGCAGACATTCTGCATTAATATACAGTGATATAAAATTAGGTTTATGTTGAACCTAATTATGTATTTCAGCCATACATATGGCATACATATTTATTATACATAATTAAATAAATTTTCTACATAATTGAATTGAATAATTATTATTCCTACTGATGCCTTAAGATTTTTTATATATTTTAATATATATAAAATTTTATGGATTTTAATACAGCTGTATATTTTCTCCCTTTTAAGGTCAAAGTTAACAGTTTCTAAATCCCTTTCTCATGGTTTGTGCCACATTCTTGAAATTCTATTTAATAGTCTTTTCAAGGAAAGAGAATTTAGCAAGGACATCTTTTTTGGCACACATGCACCTGGACCGAAATAATAAGATACCTTATAGTCAAAACAGGATAGAGGGCCCAGAACCCTTGGAAAGGCTCCCACAGTCTGAGGCTGGTACCAAAGGCAAATGGTTTTTGTGTTGGATATACCCACTAGATACAGTAATTAGTTAAAGCTATAAAATTGCAAGAATTCTATGTTGTGTATGCATTTATGTATTGTGTCATCTGAAAGTGCTTTCATTAAGGACCAGCTACCTATTTTATTTATATTAATATTGTCTCAAAAATTATTTTCTCCCATTTTAGGCAGCAATGCACATATATGTGCACTTTATACATATATATTTGTAGGCAAGGTTTAAGGATACAAAAGGTGCATAGAAGTAGACTGAAAAAACTACTGGATTTCACTGTAGATTATTTGTGATCTAGCTAGGAGCCTCAGTGTGGCTCCTAGTAACGAAATGTAGTCATTATTTTCAGTCCTACTCAACAGTATCAAATGATCAAATCAAGCTTAGAATAGTGAATCTTACCTATTTACAACATGAACTATATGAAAATGAGACTGTATCTAGTTCAGTAGTTGTAGTCTGCCAATGCCTTTGAGACATGTGGAAGAGTTATAAAAGCATTTACCTGTAAAAAAAATACAAACATGTATAATCGAATAAAGAAAAATAAATATATCAAGACCAGATACTTTGAGCATTAATGTCTCCAAACCCACTGGAAACTGCTATACATGACTGTAATGTTAGTTATCTCCAAATTTGAGTTTCTTCATAGAATTACTGATGACAGGGAGTTCACACAGAATTAAAGGGAAAGTATCTTTCTCATTATAACAAGTGTGTTGTGTATTTGGAAGAAAGAAAGAAACACGATCTTGTAAAAGTGAAATAAATATTCTTATCTCCTCATAATCCAAGCTATATTCAATGCCCTCCCAGTATGGAGTAACATTATCTAGAGAAAAAAAAAGTTGAAAAAACCCCTTCAAAATATAGAAATTTTAGATGTATTTTATAACTAACCAAATTAAATTTATGACAGTTGTAAATTTCTTTCTTTTTTATTCTGATTTTTTCCCCTTTTATTTTCTTTATACTCCTTTGAATTTGTATAGGTTATATATAATTTTCACTTGTTCATGTAATTGCATGATTTCCATAAGGACGCTGGCAATATTAGCATCAAAATATAACTGTTTAAACTGAAGGAAAGATGTTGGCCTTGCCAGTGTAAAATGATTTTGCAGTTTTAGGCACAGTGTGAATCTTTTCAGTCCTCTTTTCCCTGTATTATTTTTTCCTTTAAAGTGTATGTTATTAGTTTATCTTAAAAACCTATGAAATAATGTTCAGTCAGAGCAGAGAAATAAAAGGGAGTGGATGTTATCTGAAAATTGCCTTTATCTATAACCATTTGGAAGAACACATTTCCCATTGCAATTTGTATTTCCAGACTATATCCTTTGTGTTGCAAAAGCTAGGGATGGAAAAAGTGTGTTTAGAGTCATCTAGTTCATCTCCCTCCCATTGCAATTATTCCCTATTGCCATATTGGACTGGCTCAATTAATGCATATTGACCAGAGTAATTGAAACCTCATTACTTCTCATTGAGAGACAATTCCCAGAGTTTAATAACCCTCACTTTTGGAAAGTACTGTCTTGGTTCTGAATTGTCTTTTTTATAATTTTATCCTATCTAGTCCCTGATGTGCTTGCTTACTTGCAGAAACTGGAACATCCTTCTTCCTTGAAATTTCTAAGGGGACATTTTTTGGACTTCTCTGATGACCTCCCACAAAAACTCCTTAACTAAACTACACACCTTTGACTATTTTGCTATTCCTCATCAATCAACCATCACAATTTATTGTGTCAGTGTCTTTCTTGGATATAACAATATGTTTGAGAAATTGATTAAGTTCAATGATGCTTCTAACTATAATAAGACAAAAACATTGTTTTCCCTCTATGTGAGGACAGATAAGGTGATCCAAACACACAGTGATGAATGACCATATATAAATAGATATTTCTGTATTTCCATAAGCAAAAAAAAAAAAAAAAAAAGGCAATCATCTTTACTATTTTATGATTTGGTATCTAAAATTCTCTTAGCAATTGGTGCTTTTTGGTTTCTTCTGCTGAAGTTTTCCTTGGATGCCTTGGAGGGAATATTAAATTCCTATTTGTTCTGGTCTGCAGATTTCTGAACACATTTTATTTTATGTTTCAAATCCTTCTTTCTCTTTGTTCTGTTTCTCTGTCTTTATTGCAACATTTTGCTGTTTATCTGACAGTTTCGTTAATGTGTTTTCTATTCCCCCTTGCAGAATGTAAATGAAGATGTCAAAACTAAATGTAACATGAATACTGGAAATATACCCCATTTCAGCCTCTCAAAACTGAGCCTATTTCCATTTATCATTAGTCCTTGTCAAGAGACCTTCAAGTCACTCCTCAGTTCAGTTCCTCAAACTGATTTGTTTCAAGCTAGTTCTAAAGTATGCACACAAAAAGAGACAGTTTATGCTTTTATTGTGACATTAGTGATGATGTGAGGGCACAATTATTAATAAAATAGAACACATTTCATGTACTCATTGTACAAGTCACCTATTGATAGTGAGGATCTCTCCCTCTCAGACCATATTGCTGTATGGTCTTTGATTGTGGAAATTTCTTATAGTCTGTCAAAAGTATCTTTCGGCAAATAAAAGTTCACCAAGTAGATGTCATGCAGGTCTTCTAAAACTGACTGTTGCATAGTTACATGTAACATCAGAGAATATAACTCAGCACTTCAGGTATTTCTCCATATTCCTTTGGGTTAGCATACAGTGACATATTTCAATGCTAATATTGTCATTGACTTTATGGAAATTATGCAATTACATGTGGAAATAGGTCATACAGGATAAGCAAGCAAAGGTGTTGCTCTAGGCAAGCGAAGTAAATAACACATTTTAAACTCATCCTTACATGTCATTTTCTTGTAAAAGGAATCATACAGAGAGCTCGCTAATTGTTTAAGTGAATGTGATGACTAATATTTCATAATATTGATGGCTTGAAGATCTTCATACCAATAGCATCACTTTCATAGGCAAACAAATTTAGCTAGATATTCTTCTGCATTCATGGCTTATATAACTATAAAATCAATTCTAATGGATTTTTAAAATGAGATCAATGGCCTGGAGGCAATTGTATCAATACAGGTAGTATAAACTCCACATATTTCTTATATGCAATCTGTTTCTAAACAGCTTCTGAGATGCACAATATAGTGTTCATTACTCAGTGCTCCTGAGCTGAATCATCAAGTATAATGCAAAGGCTTTGAAGAGGTCTAATTTAAAACCCAATATTCTTCCTGAGAAAAGCAAATTTAGAGCTTAATTGACAATGCATGCCTCCTCCCCTGTTTATTTAAAAGGTTTTCTGGCCTGAAATGATAAATGTTTCTGAGTCAGCACCTCTGGAAAAAGCTGATGTATAGGGACACCAGAGTAGGCTGCTTTCTGAGGGAACACAACTTGCCATCAAGGCAGGAAGAAACAGTGTCCTTTTAAGACAGAGGGACAATCCTACAATATCTGAACAAGAATTCTGGAGCAAGACCCATGACAGTCACCAGGCTCATCCCCAGCCCACAGGTCTACTCCTGGCTTTCTCTCACACAGCAACACTCTCAGCCGGTCTCAGGTTGCACACCTGTGACACCTGAGAGCTGGCCTGTTGCAAAGGCAGAGGTCCCTGAGGGAAGGCGGTCAAACTCTGTTAAATTGCCTTTTTTTCCCCTCAGTCTTTATAAGAAACCGCTGTGCTTTTTTTATGTTGTGCATATGTTATTCTCTCCTGATCAAAAGTTTCTTATAAATAAAAAGGCCCTGTATGACAGTGTCACATTACTGATCACAGGGTGCATCTTCTCCCTGACACACAATTTTAATGGAAAACAATCTTGCAAGTGGTGCTTGAATGAAGTTCAGGAGAATCAATTCTTGTCTGTATTCACTGAAGAGGGAGAATATCACAGAATCTGTGTAAGCATAGTAGAACAACGTACCAGTCCCCAAATTAATGCACTGTCTTTTGGATTCAGAGCAAGCTATAGGTATGCCCATACAGCACATCATTTTTTCACTGAGAGGGCAAATAGAAGTTTTTGTTCATGAAGTGTTTGGGGAATATTTTAACATCTTGCCAAAACCCTCTTGCTAAAGTGAGCAAGTCCATGAGAGACGTATACTGAGTTTGATATTTTACCGCTTATTCCAGAAGAGACAGTCCCATTACTGGTGACTTCTCTCCCTCAGAAGCAAGTATGTCTGGTTTTGTTGTATGACTAAAGATAAAAATCCATCATATAGTTCTAAAAAATACGTTGAAAAATACTTTTCTTGATAAATTGTCCTTGAAGATATAGCTAATGAGAAGAAAGGAACATCATGCTTGGAAGTAGTGGCAGAAATTATCATGGAAAAACAGGCCAGGAATATAGATGATTTGTAGCCTTATAGGTAATTTGTCACATAGTACAAGTCAGCCATGAACATTGATATTAAAACTTTGAATATGGGATAAAAAGCAGAATTGTGAGAATTTTTAAGTAATGCTATATTAAGACAATGTTGCCTGTTCAGCATTTTATATGAAATCATTGTACCTTTGACAAAGGTACATTGTACATTGACAAAGTCACATTCCCTGCTTCTAGTACCTGCTCATGGTGCGCTCAAGAAGGTTCAGACTTGGCAGAGAGGTGTCAGAAGCTGATGATGACTGTAAAACTAGAGAAAAGTTTCATGACTTGGACAGTATCTTGATACAAATGGTACAGAATGGGTTTCCAACTTTGTTCATGAGTGTAAGAGAGAATCAGACTGACAAACTTATGAGAAAAATATAAAAGGTGTGAAAGAAAGAAGAGTACAATGCTCAAGTACTGCACAGGTGCCAGTTTACAGAAAAGCCTTTAAATTTCAGGGATATTTCTGAATTTTCAGCCAGTCTCACTAGTACAGAGAGGAATCATGTTTGGAATGAGCAGCAGAAATGATCATGGGATGACTGGCTGTAACTGTAGAGTTTTGTAAAGCTTTTTCTAACAATTCACACCAAAGTACTCCTGCAGCATTGTGAAAATATCAAGAGCTTTAAAACCAAAGCACATACTCAACACTGTAGAAAGGAAAACTAAAGAATTCAGACAATAGACATGTAATTGATCTTTAAATCTTCATTTCATGAACTTCTTTTCCAGCGACTAGGAACATCATAATCAAATAGAAATAAAATGTGAAGTTCGTCACTTAATTGTTGTTGCATTCAGCTATGGAAACACAGTAGGTTTAATGAACCCAAGAAATCCTGTCATGTATGTATGTAAAAAAAAAAAAATAAAATATAGTTTTATTTGTCTTTAGTATACAAGGAAGAGTGCAAAATTGGAAATATTAAAGCATAGATAACTTTAAAATGCAAGTAGGCGTGGGACAGAACAATGAAAAATCTTGCAATAAAATAGCAAAAAACCAAAAAGCATGGTGGACCAAGAGAGCAAGATTAGGAAAACCAGAAAGAGCCACAGGACTGCAGTTCCTCTAAATCTTAGCTCACTGC
>JAWWMO010000083.1:110704412-110722080 GCA_035047845.1 Dendrocincla fuliginosa | reverse complement strand
GAGCTTTAAAACCAAAGCACATACTCAACACTGTAGAAAGGAAAACTAAAGAATTCAGACAATAGACATGTAATTGACTTTAAATCTTCATTTCATGAATTTCTTTTCCAGAGACTAGGAACATCATAATCAAATAGAAATAAAATGTGAAGTTCATCACTTAATCGTTGTTATAGTCAGCTATGGAATCTCAGTATGTTTAATGAACCCAAGAAATACTGTAATGTGTGTATGTAAAAAAAAAATAAATATTATTATAGTTTTATTTGTCTTTAGTATACAAGGAAGAATGCAAAATTGGAAATATTAAAGCATAGATAACTTTAAAATGCAAGTAAGGGTGGGACAGAACAATAAAAATTCTTGCAATAAAATAGCAAAAAAACAAAAAGCACGGTGGACCAAGAGAGCAAGATTAGGAAAACCAGAAAGAGCCACAGGACTGCAGTTCCTCTAAATCTTAGCTCACTGCACACTTGGTGGTTTTGGTTTGTGAAAGAGCTGAAAGTACGCTTTTATCAGCGAGACAAAATTTCTTGACTGAATTTTATTCTGTGATGTATGTTCTAGGGTTCTAGAAGTGTGCATATGTTTTTCTATGTTGTTCTATCAGGCTTTATGGGGCAGGAGATTGTGCTAGTTTTGGTTTGGGGTTTTTTGTTCTTGTTTTTTTTTTTGTTCTCAGCTGCAAGGCAGATATTATTAAAAATCAGAAGAGATAACCCATTGCTATCATTCTTTCTGAGTCTTTTAGTAAACCTCTTTTTTTCCCCTGATATTCTGTTGCAGAAACTGCATGCATATATGCATCGTCTCAAAAGGCATCATAAGATAAATCAAGTCAGAAGAGACCTCATCCCCTTATTATTCACTAGCATTTTATTTTTTTAATTACTGATTAAAGTAGGGGTTTTCATTACTGATAAAACTAAAGAGGGGTTGAATGTCTTAGACTAGGTGTATTTTGTATAACACTGATAAATATTATCTAAAGGGGTTATCAATCTGCATCAGCTTTTTTGAGATTTCAGAATATATTGATCACTTTTTTCTTTTTTTTTTCTAACGGATAGGTAGATCTTTAGAGCTGTATTTCTCCATTTTTTTTTGCTAATTACATCAAAGCTTCCAAAGTGACATTCTGAAGGTGCATGGCTTTTCTGAAAACTTTAAGCAGTACAATAATTTAATTCAATTAATTATTAATTTATTAATTCAGTTAATTAGACTGTTACATTCATTGCAAACAGTGGAAGTCTCACTTCAGCTCAGACAAGGTAGGTAAAGATTCATTCCCAATTATCATGTTCATTATTTTAATCTTTAATTGCATATTCATTAATTAAGAGTTTCAGGCAAATGTAATGATGGTTTAAAACCTGGACCATTAACAACTGTAAGCGTGCATTACATTTTGCTTATTATGCAAATGATTTCAGAGGTCAGAAGTGGTTACCTATTTCAAAGTATATAGGAAACATGCTGTTCAACTGTGCAAAAAATTGGAAGTTTAGGTAACACTTCTGAATCTTGTTTTTTAATAATTCACTCTGACTTGTCCAGAGACACAGTAAACCCTTAGAATTGCATTCTGGTTTTGTTTTAGTTAAACTTACTGAAAATTAGTTTTAAAAAATTTAAGTCTGTAAAATCTGAAGTAGTCAATACCATTGCTTTTTCTTTCCAAAGGATAGCAAGAAACTTTTTACAAGTTACCCAAGTATCTCTTTCAGTAAGATGGAGATGTAGCATGAAAGTCACCATGATACCTTTGCAGTGTACACTACAGTTGATTGTACTACATGACGGAGTCAATTCCACTGACTGAAGACGGAGATGTAGGGAAATATTCCATGAAAGTTAACCAAGACTAAAGAACAAGGGTCACGGTTTCCTGATAAATACTTTCCGGGCAAAATTAATTGGGCAGCAAAAACTGTGCTTCATTTTTGTTTTTTCTTCATGGGTTATGTTCCACTGAAGCCGGACAGTAGAAAGGTAATGTTACCTGTTCTCTTCCACCTGAGTGCTTTCTCAGGGAGAAAATTTAGTTTAGACTGGGAGTGAATGATCATGCTAGGTGTGTAAATGTTTTGACTAGAATGGCCATATGTTGTGGCTCAGACACAGAAAGAAGACTGGTGCCTTGCAGGAAAGGCAGAGAATCAGGAAACAAGCCTGCTGGGGGGAGAGGGTGGGGAAACAAAAAAACAAAAATATATGTAGACACATAAAGGTTGAGGCAACTGATAGAAGTTTACTATTACTTAAATACCCACATAAATCTTGTTGGACTAAAACCAGGAAAACCAAAACTGTCTCTTCAAAGACACCGTGATCTGGAGTTAGGAATCCCTTTATTTCCTTTCTGTCTCACTGAGGTTTCTCAGTTCCAGTAGCTCTTCAAATAGATGCACAGCTATAAATTAAAAGTATTTTCATTTAGGTTTAGGTGGTCAGTCTAAGAATAAAAGATGTCCAGGATCTGCTCCTGGTCACACCAAAGATATGTGCTCATGAAGTCTGTGGAAAGGAGGCTATTTCCTGATTATTAATGGTACGAGGTTACTACCACACAGTGTAGGGACAGAAACTTTTGTCATTTTATTCTTAGGCAGGGGATTCTCCCCAGGATTCCCAGTGCAGTAAGAATCTAGGCCTTCCCTTAGATACTCTCTTTTTTAATCCTCATTTAAAGACTACTTCAGTACTGCTCAGAATTCTAAATCAGTAAGTATTTAAAAATTCATTATATGCTATAAAGGGTATTATATTTTAAGAAATAAAAATAAATGTAACATCTGTGTCTGTTTTCTAAGCAAGTCTATTTGGCATTATTTAGGGGAAACACACTTCAGGCCTGCAGAACAGCTAACATTAGAGTTCCCTAATGATTTCAGTTGTCTCCTCACCATTCTTTTCACATTCTGCTTCAAGTGAAACAGATGTTAGATTTAGATGTTTGTGTTTCTGGAGGTATTTTGCATTACTATCTGTTCTAATTCAGGACAGGCTTGTTCTTAAGAGGTACTAAGCACTCATGTTAGATATTAGATAGTAATATACAGTAAGACGCCCATGTAGGAGCAGATAGTCATATACTCCATGAGTTCCCTTACTTCCCTCAACTCCCTAATTAAGGAATCCTTTTCTCACTGCTTTATACTATTGGTATTTTTGAGACAAGAACAGGAATTCTACAGAACTTAATATTTTATCTCATGTCATTTTGCCTGTGTTGCCATAGGTCTACTTGTCGACACTACCATCTGTTAATTTCTTTATACATATTTATAGTTCAACATTTTAGAAACATCTAATCAGTCAGACTTACCCAATCATAAGTATTATAGCATCTTACTTATTAGGAATTTCAGAGTTAAGATTACTGCAATCATTTTGCTGCATGGTAGATGAAATTATCTCGTACAGATAAAACAGACATGCCAGAAAACGTTTGGGAAAAAATATCATAGAGAATGGAGAACTAAAGATTAATGTCATTGCCCTGTATGAAGGAAAATTAAAAATTAAAAGTCTCTTAAAATTAAACCATCATCCCTTTCAGTATAGTGTTTTTATCTCATGCTTCTTGGCAAAACACATTCTTTATGCCATCCAGACTTCTTGGTTTGCCCACTACCCTTACATTTTCCCTGAATGTTTAACCTTTAATTTCATCGATTCTTCTCATCATCCCTACAACTGATTTTTCATTGAAGTCAGCAGATCAATTTCTTGATAGGACTGGGATTGTCTATCTGTTCTCCTAGTGCACTGTGTGTAGTTGAACCATGATTTTTGCAGTATCAGAGCAGAGTGGTTCAGTTATCCCTTCCCATCACTTTCTGCAGGTGGTCCATCCAACCTCTATGTCTTGCATATTCATTTCAGTTGCAACCTCTCTTACCACGTAATGACATCATCATGTGCTCAGTTACAATCCTGTGAAGTTCATAGAATTATTCCATAAAATTCTATTCCCTGCAGTATGTTTTTTAACATTTGAATGCTGTGCACTACAATCTCATTAGGTGGCTGTCCAACATATGGTAACTGCAGTCAGCTCTGCGTGTAATGTTCTCACTTCTAGAGACCCAATGAAGTTAATTATTCAAAATCACCAAGTATACTATTAGCTTTGAAGATAGTCTTATGATTTTTTCGATCACTTACTTCCCTTAACATCTTACATTCGTCCTTTTAAGACTTCTGTGTCATAGTGTTACACATCTGCTACTTGGTTTCCTCTGTTCTGTTATTCTGTGAAAATCTTTATATAAACAGTACAAGCTAAAGCACTCTTTAAGAAACTTAAATGTACATTTCATAGAAAAAAATATGTCTTACTGTAAAGTTGTGCTTTCAAACTTCCCACACATCCATTTATGCAAAGCATAGGCCTTCTAATAATATTCTGGGTTTTGTAAGTTGGGGTTTTTTTTATGTAATGTTCTCCCTCATACTCTTCCTGTTGTTTTCCATTTAAAAGAAAGGTTTTATGTGTTGTTTAAATAATGGACAGTTGCCCAAATCTTAGAAATTTTAAAAAAGAAAAAAAAAAGTGTTTATAATTCAGTGCATTATACTCAAGTACACAGACAAACATAGGTAAATTTATAACACTAGTTCTTTGTGACAGGCAGATCTCCTTCACTGCGTATGCCTGTACATAAGGCTGCTGGTACAGAGGGGAAAAAGCAGTAGATTTGAGCAGATTGGGTGGAATCCTTCCTCTCCACACTTTGCTTCTGGAAGTTGTAAGCAGGAGAAACAGAAACAAAGCAATGGGTTTTGTTCTACTGAAAGCCACTAGAGCTTGTTCTCTCAAAGCCCAGGTATTAAAAGAGTTAACAACTCAAGGATCAAAACACTTTGCTACATTGTGGCATTGTGTGGATTCTATAACCCAAGGATATTTGCTGTGCATCCAGGAGATTTGATATGTGCTATGAGTATCTTGCTACAGTGTTTGTGTTTCCAAAAACTTAAGGGTTCTTGAGATATCTTCTAACTGTGCTGGAGTATAGCGAAGAGTGTGGAAAGTGAAATCTTTGTTCTTATTGTGGCTTTTACTGGACCTAAGCATTTAAACGTGATCTACTTTTCATCCTGAATAGGCAAGATAAAAGTGGCCCTAACTTGCCTTAGGGATTACTTTTGTCTTTTCAATTCCTTCAGTAAGTAAAAAATATGTAGTTGTGAGCATGCCGTTTCTAATATCGTGCAGAACATTGCCTTGCTACATTCTTTCTTGTCTCCATGTTTGATATCTACAGTATATGATCTCGAATGTTTCTGTAATATAATAAGAGAATTCTACACTGCTTGCTTAGCTTAGTTCTGTGTTTCCTAGTCAGGTATTCCCTTAGTGGCACTTAAGTAATTATGAGCTTGAATTTTGTTATCTTGTGCTCTCCAAGTGAAACCTTAGAGTGTCAGGAGCTTTCATGTGGTGAGAGAAATGGCTTTTTTGATTTTCAGCTTTTTATAACAAGACGAAAATGTGTAAGTAAGAATACTTGGAAAGAAGCTTTTAGCTCCTTTAAGGCTCTCATAAATTCAGTGAAATTCAATGACTATTGCTGCAGCAGGTGAACATTCTGCTTATATTTTTTAAGACCATGCAATGTGTTGCTATAGAACTGTTGATTGTAACCCACTGGATTCAGTGCCATATAGTAGAGTAAATGTAGTGATCTGCAGGTTAAGAAACATAATAATGAATTCTTTATGTCTTCTTGTCTATAAGAGCTTTTCAAACAGGATTTTACAGGCGGCTTTTGTAATAGAAATGCACATACCTGTAATTGCCTCTGCTGCTAATTAGCACTGGGAGAGCAGCTTCATTTTGTAGGTATGCCCCTTAGACACTCTCTACTCTTACTGCTGCACTTTTATGAGAAAAGCATAATTACTCTGCTGCAAACTGCCACACTTACCAAAAGGTGCAGTACACAGTTTCAGTACTTTCAGAAAGCAGAAATAAGAACCAGATTGCAAAGTATTTTATGCTTACCAGGTAATTTATTTTTCAAATACCATAGCTGTCAAGTGTTAGTTTTTATTTGCAAATTTATATGAAAATGCAATTTCAGAAATCCCACTCTACATCTCTGGCAGCTTCAGAAGGAAACATCTGCAAAATACACACCAGAGGTAAATGATTGTATGTCAGAAATTAAATAAAACAATTAAAGAAACTTCACGTTCTTTCTGGTTTGAGTAGTATAGATCCTTGTTTGAGGGAAAGTCTTCATAAACAAAGAATTTTAGGCTTTTCATATGAACAATTTAGCTATCTTTTTTTCTGCAAATTAAAGGGGAAAAGTATTAAAAGTTTTGAGTTGGGCTAAATCTGAAAAATATAGATTGAATTGTTCAAACCTATGTTAAAAACATTGAATTGTAAGGTCTAAGGTTCTTGACCTCAATATGGCTCCCCTTTTCTTTTTCCTCCTCCCACCACAATTTTTTTTTTTGCTGTTGTTGTTGTTTGTTTGTTTGTTTTCCTTTTAAAAGTCATTTACCATTTTTTTTTTTTTTCAGGTCAAAGCATATTAGAGATGATTGCCCTTTTGGACTGCACTTGAATTTGATACCAACTGCATTTAGTTAACCTGAATTGCTCTCCATCCTTTTGTGATTATTCTGCAGTTCACATGACTGCATTATTCATTCCAACAGACATAATACAAGAACTCTTGATTTCTTGGTGACATTTTGTGACAATCAGGACCAGGAATTGCGGTGTCATTTCTTTTCTTTGGTGACCTTAGTTTCTAAACTTAGTTTTGAAGTCTCTGAACTTTTATTTAGCACTATTTAAAAAAAAAAAAAAAAACAAAAACAAAAAACAAATACTCCTAGCCATCTTTGGTGACTGTTTTCTGAGTTACGAAGGCTCTGATTCTGCTTACTGTTCTGGGATTTATCTTCCCATCTGCTAGCAGGAGTAAGTCTGACTCCTGTTCCATGCAGGTCACAGTTTTAGTGACCCTCTCTTTCTGTTTATGTGCTCTCCTTAGGGTACCACTAGGCAGTCCATTTTCTGTAGGAAAACTTTATAAATCTGTTGTGTGCTTTGACAAATAAGAAAAAAAAAACAAACAAACAAACAAAAAAAAAAACTCCCCAAAACTACCAAGAAAACTAACTCTAAAAATGACCTATAAAATGGAATGAGTATATACATACTGATATGCATATAGAACATACCTGCAACAAATGTGTAAAATATACAGGAGGATATACTCTGTCTTCCTGTCTTTATTCACACTGTTCATGGATTTATTGTTAGCTACTTAATTGAAAAACTTTCTTTCAATAAATAGAGACTTCATTGAGTAGGACTGGATTTTATTTTGTTTCCCCTGCCTTCAGTGACGTTCCAGATTGGCTTTAATTCAGCAGAGCAATGGCAGAAAGATCTCTAGTGAGTATTCAGCCTTGGTCTAACCAAGTTTTTACTGTGGTGGGTTGACTGTAGTCAAGAGCAAAGCAGAAAAACAGCTGCTTCCTCGGTCCTCTCTCCTGCAGGACAGGAAATAAATAGAAGGAAGGCAAAAAGACTTGTGGAGTGAAATACTGGTGTTTAGGTAGGGAAAGCAAATGGTGTACACACAAGCAAAGCAAAAGCATTCATTTACTACTTACCATCTGCCACTTTCTGGAAAGCAGGGCCCCATCATGTAATGGTGTCAGAAAGACAAACAACATCCCTATGAACATGCCTGCTTTCTCCTCCTTTCCCCCACTTTTTTCCTCTCTGAGAACAACATCATCTGCTGCAGAATACCCCATAAGCCAATTCGTATCAGCACTCCCAGCTGTGTCCCACCCCAGTTTCATGTTCAACCCCAGCCTACTTGCTGGGAGGGGGTGTTGGGGGGCGGGGAGGTGGGTAGGATGAAAATAAGATAAAGACATCATGCTGGGCAAACACTGCTGAGCAAAACCCAAATGTTGGTGTGCTGCCAGCACTGCTCAGTCACAGCCAGAGCTCTCAGGGGCTATGCTGTTCAATGCTGTGTGTTCTGGCATTTCACTTTCTTCCACCCCAAAGGTCCAAAGGTACTATAACATTTATAGTACAGAATTAGTTCATCCCTCTAAGATTTTTTTTAAACGTTGTCTTGAGAGATTTATACTTGCACTAACACACAACCACAAAACCACAGAGATGACAAAAAGAAATGGTGATTAGAATGACCATGGACCTTCCAGAAGTGTGGATATCTTCAATTCCAAACACTGACAGAGACTTTGTAAAAAATGTCTTTCTCTCATATCTTTCTGATTGAGACATGGTTTCAAGCAAAAAAGCACCACAAAACTGGTTAGTCTTACCTGACCCAGCTTTAAGCAAACATTAGAGGCACAGAGGTTGTCAATGCTTCAGTAAAAGAGCAGAATTCAGATCCCAGTCTTGCCTGAGGTAGTGCATGGAAGGCAAAAGCCTTCAGGCTGATGCTTCTCTGAACATTACAGAAAGCAAAAGATATGAAATGTTTGCATTCATTTTTAACTATTTGTTTTCCCAAACGTATCGTCTCTGTCTGTTCTTTGGACAAAGGTGGCCATACTTATTCTGTCATGTCTTCAATTCCTGTAGTAATGGTTTGCATCTCTTCAGCTTTTCTATGAAGTATAAAATGTATCTTCTAAATTAAATCAAGAAATTAAATCAAGCTATAACAAATTGAAGGAAGTAACTCAAACTAGAGAGGTATTAGGACTAACTCTGGAGTATAGTTGACAGAATATTAAATTTTTGACATCCCCAAACCAGCTTTTGATTTCTTTATTCCTATTTTTAATTTTGCAACTATTGAAGCACATGCATAATTTACATCAGCATTATGTAAATTCATACATAAATAATTTACTGCTCTGATTTCAGAGATTAATTGCTATTTAAAAAACAGTGGCTCAAATATATTATAAGATAAAAAAAACCTGTCCTTCATCCTCAAAGCTTAAAATTCCTGTCTTATGTTTTAAGTAAAAGAGGGAAATTCCTATGCAAGAATTATTGCTTATGTTTCACATCACAAAAAAAATAAAAAAAAAAATAAAAAAAAAATCACCAAATATGATAGCTTGCACTGTATTTTGTGTATCTCTGTCACAGTCATAACATCTGAACAAGGAATGAGAAACTTTAACCACCTTTTCAGTCAGGCAGAGTGCTCCAACAGGTTAAGGAAATGGTAGTATGATTGGGGACAATTTGTAATTTCACTCTGGCATTAGCTGGAACTTTCCCAAAGTAGTCAAACCTCAATCTAATGACCATGGCGTGAATGCCAAAAGTCCCATTAACTTTTATGGGTTTTGAACAAGGTCAGAAGTCATATAACTGGGAATTATCTAGAGTGCGTCTTTCTCTAGGCCATAATTAAAGTTGTACTGATTCTTAGCAGAATGCAATGATATTTTAGTCCCAAATCCAAAGCTATTCAGCTTGTGTATCTTAAGAGAAAAGTAACAAATTTTTTATCATCTCTCCACAAAATAAATACCTTTGTGAAGATCCTTGTCTCACAGCTCTCAATATCAGCCAGGTTAAAAGAACACACATATTTCCGAGGAAAAGCATATCTTTTTTTTATATTAGAGCCCACCATAGTAAAAGTTTCTTTAAAGCTTCAGCAAGGGCCTGAGAATTTATAATCAATGGAAGATTTTAAGCACATCTTTCAGTAATATGAAGACAATTTATGACTTTATTTCAAAGTCAGAGAAGGTTGTTAAGTGACCACAATCTCTGTTAAGGTTTAATTTGTGTTTAAACTGTTAATGAAGTGAAAAATCTGGAAATGCAAATAACTTTTCTTCCTTCGGGAAACTGCTGAAGTCAATGGTAGTATTTGTTCATGATATTTGTCAGATGTTCTATCTCTAATTGACTTAGGGACAAAGGCTTGTCCAATTCACTTTTATGATGAAATATCTCCATAATTTCATTTAGTATCCTTTTGTATTTCCAAGAAGTATGGTATATTATTGAAATTTGGGAAAAAATCAGAATCACTTGTAAAGAACTTAACAAAATGTAATGTCATGGTCATAAAAATGTGTCAGTGTTTACTCGGTAAGTTTTTCATCTGTTACTACAAATATTTCACATGTTTCTAATGAATATATGTGTATATGTCCATGGAAGGTACTACCAGGCCAAATGCAACCACAGAACATTTACATCTATCCTTAGGAATTCCTGTAAACAGCACTGAGAACTTTATTGCTGATGTATAGTTTATTGGCTGACATGCGTTGCATGCCTAGTTAAAAATTTATGTGATAGTGAATCCAATGGAGAAACCTGCTTCTTTTATTCAAATTTTTAAAGATCTTTACTTTTAGTTTTGTGGTACCCACTAGCAAAAGGTTAGTGTTAGAGAGGTGTAACATTTCTCCTTTATTCCCACTTGCACAAGTAAAAGAACATCCAAAAAAATCAATGTCCTGATAGCACACAAGGTGCCTGACTGTCATTCTTAAATTGTGATTATCCCAATTCATAATATTACATACAAGGATCACATTGAGAAGCTTCCAATAAGCAAAGGGCAGAGATATCTAATAATGCTTATATTTTTATAGATAGCACTTGTGTGAAACTATACTATTGCTAAAAACAAAGAGAAGAAGTTTCAGGGATAGTTGTGATATGCAGAATTTGATTTAGACAAAATGGAAGTGATTTGCCTGAAAAAACATGTGCCTATAGAAGTTTATTGGTGGTTAGAAAGAAACACAAGGTAGATGATAGCACTTGAAAATACTCATTTGTGTTATAAAGAAAGCAACAGAGATGCAGATACTCTGAAGATGATTTACAGGATCTTATAGTGGTTTGAATCAGAGAAAAAAAAAAGATTGGAGACTCCAGCAGTCAGGTGGGAAAAATACAGAAGACCAAAGTTTAACAAGTCCATGTGTGCATTTTCCATGTAATAGTCTTCAAAAAAATTTCTACAATGACTCAGATTAAACAGGTAGTACAAAGCACAGCTTGTAGACCAAGAGCCCGGGGTAAAAATGTCATATCATTTTTGGTAGCGTTTTTATTTCTGATAACTTGAGAGATTTAAATAAGAGTTTCATTCACTGATGTATACATTATCCTTCTATTTCTACATAAATTCAAAGAGAGAATAATCATAGCTGGATGGCTAAAGAAAACTAAAATAATTCGTTACAATGCTGACTTTAGTAAAGTTATGTCTTGAACTATAAAGTTGTATAATTAAATCATTCTTCTTCAGTAGTACAGTTAGAACTCAGTAAATGTGAACATATGGAGAAAATACATCACTTCATCTAACCCTGTCCAACCCTATTGTCTTTTACTCGTCTATGGGTTCTTTTTTCTTTTTCTTTTTTTTTTTTTCCAGTTATATGCTACTAATTTACACGCACTAATCTACTTCCCTACTCTAAACTAATTTATTTGTTCTCCATGTGTTAAACTTTCCAATCAGTCATCATTTGCTGTGGGAAATGAGCTAGACAAAGACAAATGTACAAGCCCAGACTTTAGGAGAACATAATTCAGCTTTTTCAGAGCTCTGCTTGACAAGGTCCCACCAGAGACTGCCCTAAAGGGCAAAGGTTCTGGGAGAGTTGCATGGTTTTCAAGGATGTCCTCCTGAAAACACAAGAGCACCCCATTGATTTCCACAGCAAATCAAACCAGTGCAGTAGAGGGCCAGTGACAAAGAACCAAGGGCTCCAGATGGAGTCCAAAAGCAAAAGAAAGTGCACAGAAGGTAGAAGTGGGGCTGAGAACACAAAGATAACTGCAGCAGTTAGTGAAATATTAGAGAACACAGCAAGAACACTGTGAATGATGATGCACTATCACCTCTTCCTTTCTCATGAGAAGTTGATTTTCTTTTAGAAAAGTGCACTATTTAAAAAAACAAAATGTTTAATTTCTAATCATCAGAATAAAGCTTCACAGAAACTGACCACTGAGAATAAACCAACAGTTATGCCTGTTCATACTCATAGTCTTCCTTTGCTTTTTATTTCCTTTACTCTTCCTATGGCTACTGAAAGCTTTTTTTTTTTTTTTTCCTCCAAGTATGTTTGACACATGCAGCCCAGGAGCTAGTTAATTTTATAAGAATTATTAGCATTTGTATAGGGCTCTATATTTTAAAAGAATTTTGTAATCCTATTCTTTAGGTTATCTCTGTGAAATAGGTATCTAATTATTTTCTTAATTTTAGTCATGGGGAAATAGAAAGCAATAAATTAAATTCATAATCAGTGCTACACAGAAACTGAATAACAGAGCCAGTAACACAGCAGAAGAGGCCCCCAGACTCAGTTTCCTACTTGGACAATGCTGTTTACTTTCTCATGGCAGGATCCATCGAGTTGTGGAAGGCTCAGGCCAGGAAGAGAACACAGAGTAATGCAGTGGCTACGCAAAATGAAAGTTTAATGACATGGTAATTGCTCATCAACATTCTCTCTTAGTATTATGTCCTGGACTACTTTCTGGAACTATGTGAACATAAAATGTCTTTCACTAGGTAGTTCATGGACCAAGCAGATGTTGCCAACAATATTGGGCTACTGGAAACTGCTAACTTTCTAATTCTTGTCTTCTCTTCTACAAGTAATTGCTTGGACACTTGAAACTTCACATGCTGTTGCATTATTGATCACTTGACAAAGAACAAAGAAAATCTACAATGTCATTCCTTAAAATAGGTTTATACATAATAAACAATACGTTGCAACAAATTTAAAGAAATTTAAACAAATATCAGCATCACCTGTGAATCTGTAACAGGGGCATTAGTTCAAATTTGATACCAGACCTGTGTCTGGTCCAGATATTGTTTAAAGAGGTTTTAAGAAGGTGATACCAATAGCTAGAAATGGCTGAAAAATATAATAGAAGTATAGAATTGTTAGGATTGGAAAAGACCACTGAGATCGAGTTGAACTGTTAACCTTGCACTGCCATGTTCACCCTAAACCATGTGCCCTAGGTGTCACATCTATACATCTGCATCATGCAAATTATTTTATCTTTTAATGCATTTATGGTTCTTTATAGAAATTTTACTGAAAAAAAACCTGGTTTGTTTTTTTCACCTAACACAGAAAAATACCAGTAATTTAATTTTAAGTGATAAGAATCCAGCAAGAATTGACAGTATTCATATTCTCTAAAACTGAGAATATTTTCTTTAAAATTATAGTCAGGAAACCTTTTGACAGAAGCTATGATTTTATATTGTCCTCTTGACACAAGGACAATGGAATGCTATCAGAAATATCAGTGAAGCACCAACACCTATAAATAAAAAGAGATGTGGTTGATTTGCATTTATTAATGCAAGTGTAAAATTGCCTTTTTTTTTTTTTTATGGGAAACCTGTTTCCTCAAGTAATGAAAAAGCTATTAAAAATTGTCAAGAAAGAACATTTTTAATATTATTTAAAGGATAAATTCTAGCATTAACTGCAATAGCTGTAGGAGTAGTAGATAAAGAATCAAGCATGCCTCTGTTCTATTTTAATGACTGGGGTTTATGTTCTAAGTGTAGAAAAACCCACTGTAAAGAAGCTATTGATACATACAATTAATTTGATACTTTATTTTCTTTTAAAATGTTTTTCAGTTTTGTTTATGTATTTTTACATTTCTTCCATTTGGTCTTTCTATTTCTATCAAATGCATCCTATGACCGACTATTGTTTTGAAGCTCTAATATGTTTTGACTTCTGTGATCATTAGACTCTTAAAGCTCTCAATAAGCCTTTGTCCCACTTACTGGACACCTTATTTATTTGATTTTGTTTTGCTTTTGTTTTTGCAAGAATGACCAGAAAACGTTTCAGTACTTTACACTTCTTTTGTCTTCCCTGAAAAGGCAGTTACACCAAAAGAGGATCTGAATGCAGAGAAATTCCTGTAGTATTGTTGCTGCAACTCATTTTATTTTCATTCTGACAATAATTATCTCAACCAGAATTTAAGCCTTGTTATCTACTACTTGTTACCTACTACTGAAATATTAAGATTTTTTTTTTTTTTGTCTTAACTGGGCAACTGTATTTTATTTAGTTAGAGAAAAAAGTTTTGTTAAGACCACCTTCTATTAAAAAAAAATAAAAAATAAAAAAAAGTAATTTTAAAAGCTGTGTTGTTTATGTAATGTATGGATCAGTCAAATCTCCAGATTGTTTGATACAGAGGAAAAAGATAGAGGAAAAGCTCTATCTTTAAATGTGATGTCTAAAAATCTTTGCAGTTTCTGCAATCTTTGCAAAATGTTTCACTGCAGTTTTCTCCCATTACTGATAAACTCCACTGTTCTTATTCCATTGCTTATTGAATCATGAGAGATTAATGTTCATCTTTACTGTCATACTCTAGTACGTACTTATGAGAAATGTAAAGAGGCAGCTGTAATAACTGGTGGATGTTAGTAGTTGTTTGTTTTCCCATCAGACTCAGACAATCTAGGAAGAATGCTGGTAAGCCAAATCTGTGAGGCCAAATTATTACTGAATACTCTCACAGTCAAAGGATATCTCCTAAAGCAGTTCTTTGGGGAATCAAAAAATGATGCAGATGTAGAACACTACAGATGTTTTGCTAGCAGCTTTGAAATATATTTCAAAGCGATTGTGGTCTTGCCAGTTCACTGCTTCTTCTATCGTACAGAAGCATTTGTTCCTCTTCTTTTAACTAGCCATATCTTAAATCAAATGTTTCTTGTTACTACCATAAAATTGAAAAGCCGATATTATTGAAAGAGCTTAGACAGATTAATGACCTGATGGTGTGTTTGTTGGCTGAGGGTACTGAATAAGGTAAAAATACTCTGAAGGTAGGGAACTCGTAGGACAAAGTTCTCAAAAATAATTCTGAGAAATTCCTGAGAAAACTTTACTTTTGGGAAAATGTCTTGAAATTTTTCACTCCTGGACTCAAATTTACTGACTTAAATCAATGGATCTAGGGCAAGTTAGTATCATTTTGTAAAAGCAGGACTAATTTTCCCCCCCGCTACAACGTAGTTAAGCCATTTCCAAGAACACCTTTTATTCCAAATGTCTTACAGCTTTTACCTCTTATTTATTTATTTTGGGATGAGACCTGATACATGATATATGTATAAAGCACTATCTTATTTATGTAAAAAAGAAATACGCCTAAAAGAAATCTTCCCCGCTGCACTTTTACATGAGATTTTCCGCCATCATGCATGTTTATTAACTGGGCTTCCAGGTCTACACCCCAAATGTAGGTGCATAACATGGGTACTTAATGGTTTATTCTGTATGTTACTAAGACATAACACCAAACTAACACAACAGATCAGTTCCTCTACTTAGGACAGTGTCTTGTGTGATTTGAGATCTACCAGCAAGATGAACCTTCTTAAGCACTGGGGTTTTTTTTTTCCCCCATATCTCCAACTAGATACTTATACATGGAGATCTTCCTGTGCCTTGCTTCTGTTTCTCTGCCTGCATGTAAACAACAAGACAGATTCCTACATGCATATTAAATACTTATGCTACTCGTGTCTTGTGGAACAGCTCTGCTCAGTTTTGGAACTGATTAAATTAAGCTGGTAAACAGTCTTTGCAGTAAAGATTTGAGTAATGCTGTATTTAATCTCTCTGCATCACTGTTGATTTCTGACAAATTTTTAGATCCTTGCACAAAATCTGTCCAAGCTGGGTGATATTTTGGTTCTTTTTTTTTAAATCTATGACAATGCTTGAATGAATTTGTTTTTAAAACCTGTTAATTTTTTTTTTCAAAATTTCTCTATTTCATACACTAGTTGAAACATTACACAATATGTACATTACTATGCTTTTCTACATTTAGCAGTCTAATATAAATATGCTTCCACAAAAAAAAAAAAAACCTACCGATGCTAAAGAAATGGAGAACATCACTGTTTACTCATAGTAGTATGTTGAAAATCCAAATTCATCTGATGACAAGTTAAGAAATTTTTCCATTTCTCAGTAAAAAACAATTGAAAAGACTACTTTGCCTTCAACCAGGTGCACACGCAACTAACATTATTTTCCTACTAATGTGCTGCACATCTTGCATATCAATTGAAAATCAGTATTTCCATTTAAAATTTAGGATTAGCAAAAAACATTTAACTTTCTACTGTTTTGCTCTTATTGCATGTAAGTTCAAAGTGCAGTTGGTAAAAATGATTTTTTGTTATTTTTGAAGGTTAAACAAATGTTTCCAAATAACTTTGGTAACAAATAAGAGTATTAGCACACTTTTGTAATAGATTATTACAATATCTTCAACCTCATATTATTTAACTAGGAGACAATCAGGAGATGCATAATGAAACATCCTATGGCAAATAAAGTAAGCCCCAAGATGATTACATTTATTTCTGCTATATTTTCAAAAAGCAAAAGGTTCATAGTAGAGGAGAGGCATTTATTAATTTTATTTTCAGTCTGTCACATAAGCTTTTAAACACTTGATAATTTTCTTTCCCCCCCCCTAGTTCTACACAGGTTTTGAAGGACACAAATATAAACTTCTTGAGATTCTGCTCATGCATACCTCCAGAAAAGAAATTATTAAGATGCACAATGAGGAGCAAATATAATAATGAATAAATTTTCTTTTAAAATAATATTGGCATGATGAAAATATGGGGTCTCACTCCCAGAGAAACTGACTTTTGATTAATGTGCAAACTATTCTCAAAATGTTTTTTATTTCATCTGAAAAGTAGGACAATCAACACCTTTCTTCCTAGGAAAGCAATCAGGCATAATAACAGAACCCTAGTAAGACAGTTTCCTCTTGAAAGTAATGAAATATTCATGACAAAAGTATTTTTTGAAACTTTTTTTTTATTTTCAACTGAACACAATAATATGCAAGAATATATCTTTACTATTATCTCAGTATATTAGGATGTGTAGCTGTTTAAAGCTGGTTTCTTTTAAATAAATACATTGACAATTACATTACTGTCCATCCCTTCTTCACTTGAAAAATCTGAAACCAGTATTTTCAATTTAATTTTCAAACTGTATTAAAAGCAATGGCTTGGGGCAATACATATTTAGTGTCAGATGGTGCCTGCCACTCTGGTAGTATGAAGGAGGTTGTAGAAGGCAGAAATGGACTTTTGCCATTTCATGTATTCAGAAAGAATTAGGATGGAAATGAGATATGGTACTGTGACCGGTCAAAAATTGGCCAAATGCCAAGAGCTGAAGGGCTCAGGACAGAGGCCCTAAAGACCCCTTCCGGCCACAAGGGAAAAAAAAAAGGGAAAAAGGGAGAAAGGGGGGGGAAGGAAAAACCCAGAAACCCGAACTTCAGTAGAACTAAAACAGTTTATATATATTTACATATATACATGTATATACAGAGAAGAAAAGAGAGAGAAAACAAGTTTTTACTTCCCTCTCACCAGAACAACTGCCGTTCCCAAATCTCAGGACAGCTCCCCCCAGCCCGGCTGGCTAAACAGCAGACCTGCACCTACGGCCCACTCCCACGGCAGAGTGACCGCAGAGGGTTCCTCTGCTCTCCAGCACTCCTGGAAGAAGGATTGATCCCTGACTTCCGACTCCCCCTCTTTATATCTTTGCTTACGTAAAGAAATGAGATGGAATA
>JAWWMO010000083.1:110661880-110698527 GCA_035047845.1 Dendrocincla fuliginosa | reverse complement strand
CTTTTTTTTTTTTTTTTTAGGCTATTAAAACATTATTAAATAATAGTTAATAAGAATCAGATATCTTGTAAAAGATAAAAGCTAATGACTGCAAATTTTTAAGGATGTGTTCAGAATAGGTCAGATGGTACAAGCTTTTAAAACATGAGAAATAAAATTTTGTGTGAAAAACTCAAAAACTCATGATGATGATGATGCTGATGACACTGCTGCTGATGATAGGATATATAACAACGTGTACAAAAAATTAGGTTTGTAATATAGAAAAATATTGTCCTTTTGACTTTCAAAGTCTATTTATTCCATTCTTTAAGTGTATATTGCAAGCATCTGCTCTGGTCTACTGGTTCTTTCTGAAAGGAAATTAGAGTCTGAGTAGTTGCATTATTCAAACAAGTTTATCTAGTGTTAAATACTGATCTGATTTCCAATTTTACTTTGAAATTACCTGTTCGAACCCAAAGATATTAACTATTCCCTTGTAAATTCGTTTTTCAGAATCAAGGGTTACAGATATCTTTGGGACCTGCAGCAGACACCAGCTAGCATTCATTACAGCTGTTGGGAATAATATTAGACTTCAAATTATCAAATGTTTGTGTTTCCCAGTCACACCCACAGTTTTTCCTAGAACCAAATCTTATGGCCCAAACATATGAATGTCTCATAAAATTGCATAACAATACTCTTCAAAGGCCAAGCATATATCAGACACATTTAACAAATCCTTGATTACTTAATGGAATTCAGAGCCACTTTTTCCCTACTGTGTTGGGAATGATAGCTCCTTAATTATGTACTTACCTGATCCTCTGCATTTTAAACAATTTCATAATTAATCATCTTCCTGGTATTCAACAGCTCCTCTAGTAAGGAATATTTTCATCAAGCCCATAATTAGATACTTATAAATACGTATCCATTTAAATAATTTGAATGAAGACTAAAAGAAGAAAGGTCTTCACACAACTGCTAAAAGTCTAAATTCATTAAGAAGATGATTCCTTCTTTTCATGGATGCCCTATTTGAAAAGACAAGTGAAGGTGAAAGACAACTGTTCCTGGATAGAAGGGTGTGAGTTTTCCATGAAGCTGTAATAGCATCATAATTGTCTTGTGACTGGAATTTGTGGTGAGGAGGATGAAGAAGGGAGAGAACAGGATTAACAATTAACTTGCAAGTACTACCAAAATGAAAACCATGCAGTTGTGTATACATCTGCCTGTTTTCATTTCTTAATAGCGTTCTTTAATTATACTTTCACCAGTTTGTAGTAATTTCTTAATACATGATATTGCAAGTGTGCCTTACCCTTTTTTAGGGCATAATTAGTAGTAAATTGCTTTAAGAAAAAGGTAGAAACTAAAAAAGTAGAAGTATTTCATAAGTCATAAAAAGCTCATACTAAGTGATTGTCTTCTGCCAGAAGACAAATCAAGATGAAAATTATTGGTGAACAGATTTCATGTTTAACTATGGAGAAAGAATGAGTTTTAAAACTCATTTAGAAGTTAAAGTTCTGAGCAAAGGACTTGCTGAAGACAAAAGCTAACACTGACTTGAAATGAAACTCAGCATTTATGTTAATGAAGCCTGCAGGAGTTTCAGCATCACCCTCTGATGCCTTCTGCTTAATTCCCTTCAGAGGGAGATAAGTGCCTATATACCCTGAGGACCTGAGTGTCAGCAACTTGTACAATCATACCCTCCTTCTGAATCTTTGAATCTTATGAGGGCTGTATCACAGTGGCATTTATGCATATTCTACTGATATCAGTTCAACTGGGAACTTAACTTTAAATAGGCTACAGTGTGGATGTATATGTCTAACTAAGCCAATCATGCTGGGCTCCTATGATGAGAAGTTGTGCCCTTCCAGTGCATCTCATATGAAAATTCACATAAAAAGCTGTTGAGCGTATCATGTTCTGAATTCACCTGGACGTAAGTGAGAGTTTCCTTATAAGTTGCTCCTTAACTTGCTTTACTGATTAGGACTGTTCAGAAGGAGCAACAATAGGAAGAACTAAACACCTTCACTTAGATTTATGGGGATTTTTCTCATTTGTTTCTCAGAGTAAAAATAGACCTTTTTCGGCATCAATTTTTGTTGCCTTAATTATTATTTTGTCTTCTAAACAGCAACATTTAATTCATAGTTTCAGCTTTCACCAGAGTAAAATATAGGATTAAAACTGAAAATCACTTTGTGAAAAGAGAATTGTAACACTGAACTTGCTAGTCTAAAATGCAAACACATTTTTCTATCCTGGGTATGCTGATTCCAGCAGTGATGTCAGTATACCATTCACAGGCACAGATCAGTATGCCTCTTTCTCATGTTTCAATCTGCTTAAATATTGCAGAGAGAACTTTATATTTGAATATTTTCCCCAAAAAAATTAAAACTCAAAACAAGTTATCCGTTTATTTAAAAAACTGATTTTTTATTAATTAATTGTTAAGAGATGCAGAGAGAGAGAGAGAATAAGGAAAGATTGGAAAAATGCCAAGATTAATCTTTAGAAGCAGAGAGAAAGAATACCACCACAAATTACCCTTTGCCAGAGATATCGGGGGGTGTGTGTGCGTGTGTGTGTGTGTGTGTGTCACTGCTTTTTTCCTGTCTTAGTTGTTTTCCCCGATGTTCTCAGCCGCAGGGGGTCTGAGCCCCCTGGAATGCAGCCAGGGTGTTCGGGCTGTGCTGTCCCCGTCAAGACACAGTGCCGGGGTGCTGCAGCGATCTGGGCAGAGCTGGGCCTTGTTGGCCTTCGTGGCCCTCAGAAATATAGAAAGTTAGAGGGATAAGGCACACTCATGTGTTAGTTCTCTCCAGGCTGGCACAGTCTCAGTCTCCACTGGCAGTCAGGCAGCATGCGGTGGCGAAGAGGTGAGGAGAGGTTGGGGAGTGATACCCAGTTGGAGTGCTGATCTCTCGTCTCCTTTCCTTGCTCCTAATTTCCCAAAATTTGTCTTGAGTTTTTATAGCATTCAAAAGAGGATTGCGGTGATCCCTTGGCACGTAGACTTGTCAAAGTGATAAGATATACAGGATTTTCTGACAGGAGGTTTGTTTGTAGGACTGAGCTGGTGAGACTGACCAGAAGCAGGATGTCTCCTGTATAGCTTTGCTGATATCATTTTATTAACAACTACTGATAAGGATGGAGGAATATTTATTACCTTTCATGTGTGTTATCTGTATACAACATCTCAACAGTATATATGTATTCTTTCTGCATGAATAGACACATAGAAAAGAAGTAGAGGCAAAAAAATTGCGATAAGTGAATTTAAGTTCAGTTTTTCATTATGCACCGCTCTTTTTCCCAGCTTTAACAGTTGATAATCTACTGTAAATGACAGAAGTAGAAGCATATTCTGCATTATAGAACTCCAAATGAAAAAGTATCCTAAACAACATGTACTTTACCAGTCAAGACATCTGTAAGATTTGCAGGACATAGCCATAAAATTTGCAGGTATCAAGAATTGCCAACAAAACAACAACTGTATCCCTCTCTCAACACTTGTACTGTGTGTTTAAAGAAAGCCATTATTTTTCCTAATATTTTTCATTCTTCAGTGGTCCATTTTGTAATTATCTCCTACTTTTGTTCTTATTCATTGTCTTTATATTTTTTAAATTATAAATAATAATAAAATTATTTTAAATAATTTTTATTTTTTTATAGAATTATAGCAATTTCCATATACTTCTTGATTTTCAGCTACTCTAATTTTCACAGTTGTGTCTATGCTAAACAATACTATATTTCACAATCTACTGTATTAGGAGAGTTTGCAAACATTGTCCCTATACACATTTTTTCTAGGGTAGTAGTTCAATGGTGTAGTCTTTGGACCCTTGACAGTCAGCAGACAACTTGCGAGGTTCTGTGAAAGACCGTTTGAAAAGTCTCTTGCAGATTTTTGCTGTGATCTTTCCAGGGACTGAAGTGAGACTAACCTAGATCCTCTTTGACTTTTTTAAAAATGGGCATAGTTCAATCTTTGTTATTGTCAGAGATTTCTCTTGATCACCATAATTTCACTTTGAATTGGGATGGTCTTTAAAAAACCTTACATATACCCTTCCAGACTTGGGGATCTGAGTGCACTCTAGGGAATCTCTAAATTTCCTGTTATCTGTTTATTACCTTCATCCAGCAGGTCTATATTTTATTTAAAAACAAGACAAAATTTCACATATAAGTGACAGCTAAAATAGTAATGCAAAACATAGAAATGGGGTAGATGGTTAGTCTACTTGAATTCTAACCAGAAAGCGCTTATCAGAATA
The DNA here is from genome assembly GCA_035047845.1 of Dendrocincla fuliginosa. NCBI lineage: Eukaryota > Metazoa > Chordata > Aves > Passeriformes > Dendrocolaptidae > Dendrocincla > Dendrocincla fuliginosa. The sequence continues at coordinate 110,694,223 of JAWWMO010000083.1, read as the reverse complement.
TTTAATGTTTATTTCTTCTTAGTATTAAAGTTTCGTGAGGACAGAGAAGATTTTTAGCACATTAAATATTGCACGGAAAGCAAAGTTTGCTTTCTGAGCCCAAAAGTTTAGAGGAAAAAAAATCTTGAAATCCAAGTCTTCCCACTCTGAGAGAACACATATTGTAGTTCTTATATCATACTCAGGTCTTAATAGTCTCTCTCCTGTGTGGGAACGTCAAAGTTTTACTTTCAGAAAAGGTTTTACTTATTGTTCTTTCTCAACAAGTTTGAACAATACTTGTGGGGAATAACAGCCCAGTGTTTCCACATTGTGATATCTAAAATGATAATTTCTGGCATAATTGACTTGATTTTCAACATTTATAATTTCAGTATTCTGAGGTACCTCTTAGATATCTTCAAGATAAGAGGAAGAGAGAAGAGGAATAGAGAGGAAGTTCATCTATGATACCAGAATTCCCAAACTTCCTGAAAACCATAGACAGATAAAACAAAATTACACTGATAACCATAATTTCTGTATTTTCTGGTGACAGTGACAAATCTAGGGGTCTTCTGGTTTATAATTTGAAGCGCTGGAGAAAATTAGGTTTCTTTGGTCTTGGTAGCACTGGTTCCACCTCAAGCATTCTCCTCATAAGAATCTAAAGGATCCTAGTCAGTTTTACTTCAAAAGTTTTGCCTTTAGCTGCTTGGTCCCATTAGTCATGTAATTAATATTGATGATCTTTAATTTCTCCTTCAAATGGCAAGGAAAATTCAGAATAGAGAAAAAAAGGCTGATTGCTGTTGATGAAACTAATGTTGCTATACCAAGTTTAGAAATTGGACTAGAACTGATAAAGTTATGAAACCTGTCTTTTTTTCTGCTTCTGCCCTACAGCCTGCCTTTATGTTCTTCTGTTAACATTGAGTTTAGGTTATTAAATCAGACTAATTTCTTGCAGTTGATAAGGTTGTATCACAGTTAGAATCAACTTAGCCAAATGGGAAATGCTGTCCTAGGCAGCTGTTGGCAAAGACAAGAACGGTGAAGCAGAGAACAGAGGGGAAATTCATATGAACAATGTTAAAATTAAATGGTAGTAAGATGGCTAAATCATCTAGAATGAAGGTTTTATGATCTCTTAACAACACTTTCTAAAGGCTACCACCAGAGATATAATTAAGTGTAGCTGATGGGAGTGCAGGTAATCAGCTTCGAAAATCAAATAAAAGCTGATTGTAGGTGACTGTAAGTAATTTGTTTGGGGTTTTTTTGGTCAACTCTACTGTATTTTGAGAATTGAGATCAGATACTTTTAAGAGTTATTTCAGTGGTACTAATTACAAATTAAAAAAAAAAAAGAAAAAAAAAAGAGACTTTGCTATTACTATTAGAAGTTGTTTTTTTGACATTCTGGACTAGCCAGACATGGTGAACTTTTCACTAGGGCTCTTTCTGAAGAGATGGGAACAGAGCACAAGCTCCCTTGCTGTAGGCAGTATGGTAATTATTTTCCTCTAGTTCAAGAATACACTACTGTTTTAGCTTAATGGCAATCACCTTGTGATGTACCCCTGTAATGAAACCACTTCAAAAGCATCATCATGGTTTCCAGGATGAATATTTACCCTTTAATTATGTGACCTGTTACTGAAGTGCTTTATTGGCATTGCATATCCCATTGTGGTTACCTAAAAGGCTGCCCAATTGATTAATAACGTTAATGGAAAAAAGATTCCTAACTAATTACAAAATGCTCTTAACTATTTTATCTTAGCGCTGTTTAATGTAGCATTTACCCTACTATTTTGTGGAGCTAATTTAATGTTGGTTTTGATAATGTTATAGCTCGAGAATAGATCTATCACTTTTGTTTTTTAAATGAGAGGGAAATTGTTCGTATATTTTGAGTCTTTTGCATTATCTGCTCTGCTTGACCTTCATTTTAAAAAAGACATCATCACTCTAGAGAATTTTGCTATTTCTAGAGTGTGCCACGAGATGTCAGTGTTTCAGAATATTATTTTTGTCACAATCTGGTATTAAAAGCCCCATTCTGTGCTCTGCATTGTGTAAGGTGTAACGCCTGGCAGTTATTTTTTATATTTTGGGATTAACAATATAAAGTTATTGAATAACTCCCAACTAGAAATGAAAAATAAAAAAAATAAATAATCAAGAAGTAGAAACATTTAAGTGTCCGCTTGAGCAAATCTGTGTGGATTTGGTCTGTAGTGGATACTTAGTCACTGCTGGGGTTTTGTTGTTTTTTTTTGTTAGAAACTCCCTTTGTGAATTACAAACAACACTATAGTTCCTGGGTTAAGTGTGAGCCAGCAGCTAAATCAAGCTTTATCAAGGCCTGATACTTCATAGGTTGAGAAAGAACAGACTCATAATCGGGAGGTTTAGAGCTGGGGAATTCACTTCCTTAAGCTGAAAAACCATAGTAGTTAGCACCACAATGCTGCAATTATCTGAACGTAAAAGTTTTATGTCAGTGGAGGAGTGGTGGAGTGGAAAGGAAAGGTCAGTGGGTGAACAGGTGGCAATAGGATCTTTCTAATGTCTGGGTTAAAATTCAAATATATATCTTTTGCAACAAGATGGCATTAAGTATTTTTCCCTCAGGCTTTTGGTAATCTCTCTCTGCAGCTCTAAATTAGTTTTCTGAAGGTGAAAATATGCTATGAAATGTTCCAGTTTGAGAGTAACTTCGCAGATAGGTATTCTACTAATAAGTAGGTAAAGCTGTCACACAAGTTGCAGTAAAGAATTGGGAACATTGACTTTAAGATATGCTGTTATTAAACCAGAGGCACAATTTTTTTTTTTTTTTTTTAATGAGAATATAAAATTCTTGTTGTCTTCTAGGAACTGGAGTGCATAAAAACAAATTAGTATATCTGGTATGTGATGTACATGGAACTCATCATGCAGTATTTATGGAAAAAATAATGAAAAAATTAACAATATTGTCAAACAGGAGTCAAACATGACCCTGATAAATCAAAGATATTAAAAGCAATTTACATTTCATATTCTGGAAACAAAAAAGGTAATCATATTCAGTTAGACCTAGCTCTGTAGACCACATCAATGTCAAGACACATTGGCTTTTTAATACAGGGATTTTTTTAATGTCCATCATCTAGTATATATCCTCTCCCACTGCCAAAAAAAGCTGAAATCATTTTCAAAAAAGAAAAGGTAAAAATAATTTTTTTCTTTCTGGTAATTGTGTAAGGACTCCAAGTCATGAGTCTAATGTCCTGATTTTTTGCATTGTTCGGTCTTATGAAATAACTACTGTTGTTGTCTGCAGAAATAATCTTATTTGCAGTTCTTTCTTACTATGCTTCCTGAGTACAGGATTTTAAAAGGCTCCTTTAAGAGGACAGTGTTTGCCCAAAGTGCACAAGCACTCACCCAGTGCTCACCCACTTGCCCACAGCAAGTGAAGTGCATTTCCTTTCTGCTCCTCTTGGACCAGGATCTCACTTGCATTTTCTACATGCACCTCCAGGCTTTTGAGTCCATAATTTCACTTTCTTCCTTCTGAAATGGTAATTCAGTTGTGAATACACAGGGAAGGAAAGGGAATAATGAAAAGGAAAGGGGATAATGAAACTGTAATTTCTTCTGTTTGTACATACTCTAATTCCAAAATACCTGTCTCTGTCTCTTCACGTAACTGTTGTCAGGAAAAAAATACTTTAAATTACTCTCTCTGTATAGTTCTTTATCTATGAAGTTCACTAATAAAGATGTCCTGAGAGGTAACAGAATTTACCTATATTCCACTCTCACACTAAAGAAAATCATAAGTAGTTCAGCAGACCCTGAGGCAGCCAAAAGTGCTGTGGTGGTTGATAATCAGCTTGGTTTATCTGCAGAAGAAGTGTGCTCCAGCTTAGAAGAGAATAAATAATTAATTCAGCTTGACTGCTACTTACCATGATTGGCTGTTGATCCAACATGCAAAAGGAATTCAGGCTGAGATGGCCACTGTTGTTTAGATTTGTATCAATTGTTTTCTTATTCAAACACTATTAAAAAAGACTTTGAGATGTGTAAGTTTATTCTCTGAAGCAAGTTTCCAAATTCCATTGCTTACTAACAGTGTTTTCACACTGTTTTCAGTCATAATAGTCAATACAACTTAGCACAAAATTGTAATGTCATAGATGGCTGTACAGTTTGACTGCTTCAATCAACAGGAAGCTATTGCACTCGAGGAAAAACATGACTTTCACATAGGCACTGCTAATATTACAATAACAGGAGGCAACAAGGAAACAAATAGTTTCAACATGCACCACTGACACTTACATGAACAAATTTTGAAATACCGGAAAATAAGCAGAATTACTTCTTTATTTTTTTCTTTCCTTTCCCCATCCCTCTGCTTTTTTTTTTTTTTTTTCCTTTTTTTTTCCCCCCCCTGTATTTATATGATTGGACTAAGCAATCAGTGTTCAGTGAACTGCTTCTGCCCTAAAGCTCAGAGGGAAAAGTTACCTGGTCTTGAAACACTCTTACATTGTTGGCATCCTTTTGAGGACCACCATAAACAGTAAGAGCCCGTGGTGTGACCTCTGTGGTACCTGTGAAACATCAATATGTCCTAGCAGCACGTCCTGAGGCTGTAAAGTGTCACTGGTGTGCACTGGCTCCTCACCTTGGCCACAGCCGACATGGATTTGGAAACTTTGTGTAATGGCCCTTGACCTGGAGTGCTGTATTCCAATGTGCTGTTTTGAAAGTGTTTTCCAATAAACAAATAACAGACCTCACCTGGAGACATTAGGCTGTAGATGTGTCTGCTAAGTAGAGCAGCTGAAAGAAGGCCAGTGACTTTCAAATTTCTTTCCAACCCCAGCACGATTCTAATGTTAACATTGAATAATCATGGTATCAGACCTTAATGGCTCCTTCCCATGGGATCTGCTCACTGAATCTCAGCACTTAGGCTGTGACCCTGACTTGCTTTTAACTTAATGATAATCTACAGAAAGAGCACAGGCTTAGAAGCAGGACTTAAGCAATTTTTTCAACTTTATCCCTATGCTGGATAATTTGTAGCTTCTCTTTACTCTTTTCACTTATCTGTATGGAGGAAAAGCTGTGATCAAATAAAACATAAATATTTTGTTTCAGTAGATAATGTTTTAAAACACTGAACACTCATTTCCTTTCACTCTATGTCCATCCTCTGCTTTATGGCTGTTATTTAAAGGCAGTTCAAGTAGCTAATGTTTTATGGCGGTCTAGCTCTCATAATTCAATCAGAATTATAAGAAAGAATTAGATGGGTTATGGTGCCTTCCAGAAGCCAGCTCCCAAGAGTAATGTGGGGCCTTCTTATTCCAGTTTTCCCAACCTGAAAAAAGCCTTCAGAGAACGTAAAAATATCTTTATTCTATTAAATCTATTCTGAATTGCTATTTCTACTAATATCTTTTGACACCTAATTACAAAAATAACTAGAACATCTCTACCTTCTATATTGAAATAAAGCTGTCCATGAGTTAGGGAAAAGCATGCTGTTTTTCTATGGGATTAGGGTGGGACGTGGGTATATGGACCTTTTACTATGTGAAGATTTTTCCAGAGTTTGTAAACAGACAAGGAACACTCATGATCTGCTGCAAGTTGTGTTATGTCTTCAAAGTCATTCATGCCTCTCCATGATGGAAGACCCACAGTACATAGCTCCTTTCCATCATCAAACACAGAATGATACGGGTTGGTAAGATCATAGTACTGTAAAAGAAACACACTGACTTCCCTTCATGTCCCGTAAACAATAAGTGCAGAGGTTACTGGTGCTTTAGATGGGGGCTTGTCCTTTATTTTGACAGAAAGAATTTCCTAAGATGCAACCAGTCATGGTAACAATCTTCTTACCTGCTCTTGCATATAAGTGTTGCAATGGCATCACACACCTTCTCTGGGGGAACTGAAGTAGAAGGGGGTTCTTAACTCTTTTCATACCTTCAGTGCAGGCAGAGTGGGGGCAAGTGTTATTGTAGAAACTTCTTTATGCTCTCAGTGCCAGCCACCAGCTCTATGCTCCACTCAGCATTCGAGACTGAGCTTCTCTCACAGCATATTGAAAGTGGAGATAAAGTAGATTTTGGAAGCTTAGGAGACAGGAGCTTGACCACTGTCCTTTGTGGACAGTTGAGTGAAAATATTTTGGGAAACGAATTTGCAGCCAAGATCGTGAACCATAAGACACAAGAAAAAAGTTAAAAAAGTTTTAAAAAAATTAAATAAAATATTCTCACCAAATTAAAAATAACAAGTAGAAAATATTAGGAGAAGGTTGTAATGAGAAAATGGATAAAGCTTTAATGAATTCTTTGTTCTGTGTATTTAAGCAAAATTGCATATTCTTATACCCCTTGCTGTGACAGCCTAGGGAAACTGTAAAGGATTCACATAACCTGTTAGAACAGTAACAAGGATGTTCACTCATTAGCAAGTGATTATAGAAACAGGTAGCCCTACAGCTTCCTTGAAGCATGATGCCACCTGTATTTGGCAGGAAAACATTATGTATCTGTTAAAATGATCTATATTCTCCAGATGTTTTTCATTTTAGGAGCAGAACGTTGATTCTGTCATGATATGGATGAAGAAAGTGTTCTCTCCAAGAGAGAACTTTCTTATTATGCTGCTTTCTTATTTCAGTTGAAAGATGACACACTATCTTATAAGTAGATCACCTACAAATTATAATCAAATCATACTATATATTGAGTGCCATCTTATTAAAATGGCAGTATCTAAATGTCTTCCTACCATGTCTATATGGACCAAAATCCAAAGGTTTATCTTTCATGGATACAATACTACTCTAGTTCTAGTCCTACCCTTCAAGAGTGTGCCTATTTATATCCCAGGATGGTTTTATTTCTATTTTTATCACTGAATTTGACAATTACAGTGACAATCCATATTACGAAATGCATAAAATGAAAGTTCAGTACTTTCAGATATATAATAGTTTTGAGCAATAATTTAAATGTGGTATCTTTCCCAGTTTTCTGCAAGCTTGCAATGCGTTCCTGTTACCAAGGTTCATGGCCGTATAACACCTTTCATTATAAGTAAGTTTAAGAACCTACTATACTTTCCATTTCAAACTCTGTAACGTTTTAAAACTCAGCTATAAAATTTCAGAAATAGACAAGCTGGTTCACAAGGTCACAGGTAAGTAGCAAGCATTTTTAAAAATGTTTTTAGGGAAAATAATTTATGCTCTTTTAATTTTAAAATTGCCAAGGTTGGCCTGGCTGCTGCTGAAATCTATTTTTAATTCTGACACAGAGCTACAGCTTAGATGTAGAATAAAAATGCAGGCCATGATGAGAATGAGAAGAAAGAGAGAGTCTATCTTTTTGAAATAGGAGCTCATATTTCCAACCTATTACTGGGTTTGTTGCTGCTGTTAATTGAGGCCAATAATGTGAGGATTATTTAGTGCTTTGGAAACAGAAGCTTAGTACTTATGGCAAATATTAGACATTGTAATTGGATCCTCTATATAGAAAAGAAGAATTGTACTCTTTTTTTTTTGTTGTTGTAGTTAGTTGCAAGTACTTTTAGAATCAGAATTACCAAGACTGGACAATAAGTATACGATCATCTAGTCCAGCTGTCCACCCAGCACTACCACATCACCCCAGTGCAAGATCCTCTTGAACACCTCCACCACTTCCCTGGGCAACCTATTCTGATTCCTGACCACTCTAACAATGATTTCTTTTTTCTCATATCTAATCTGAAATTCCTGTGTCTCAGCTTAAAGCCATTTCTTCTTATCTTCTCACTCTAGTAGGCATGGCAGAAGAGACAAGCCTCACCTCACTACATCCTCCTTACAGGTAGTTGTAGAGAGCCATGAGTTCCTCTCTTAGCGTCCTCTTGTCTAGACTAAATAAACCCCGCTCCCTCTACCACTGCTCAAAAGACATGTTTTCTAGATTCCTCAAGAGCCTATTGCCCTTTTTCTGAACCCCATGGTTTATTTCCATCATTTTGTACTGAACATGAGCTTCATAATATACCTGGAAGATATAAAGTAAGAATCTGACTGATGTGACTTTTACTATGGATGTCAATAGATGTTCATCAGATTAGAAGTGTGCAACATTGTGGTGGTTTAGTTTTCTTGGTTTTGGTTTAGGCCTTCCTTGGTAGCAAGGAAGTATTCCACACTGTTCCTTCATGTAATCAGGGGTATATAAAGACAGGAGGAATGTTTCCTCCCTCCTTTTGTCCTTTTGCTTTTTCTCTCTTCTTTCTCCTGTTCGTGTGCAGACATCAGCTCTCTATGCCAGCCTATCCTCTCTGTGAGGTGAGGCCTCTCGGAGAAGCTGCTGTCCCAGCCGTACGGAGGGGAAGGGGAGCTTTCTCTTAAGGGGAGTTTGGTGAGAATTGACTGTTAGTCACTTATTGAGCTTTTCCCTGAGTTTGCAAGTGTGTGTATTTGTTTGGTTTGGTTTTACCCATTCCCCTTTCCCCCTTTTCCCTTTTGAGAGTTGTCCTGGGACTTGTTCTGTAGATTCATAGTGTTTGATTGTATATAATTGTAATATATGTGAATATTTGTACATACATATATACTTCTACTAAAATTGTCTTTTTGGGTACTTTTTTTCCCGTCTCTCTTGGGAGGGGAGAATCCGTGTGGCCGGCAGTTGGGCTTGGCAGGGAGCCAACCCAAACCTCCACAAACATGAAAAAACAAAGGATCAGAGAACATGCTGAGTTGGAAGGGATCCACAAGGATTATTGACTCCAACTCCTGGCCCTGCACAGGACCATCCCCAAGGGTCACACCATGTGCCAGAGGGTGTTCAACACTTCTTGAACTCTGTCAGGTTTGATGCTGTGAACACTCCCCTGCGGAGCCTGTTCCAGTGCCCAGCCCTATCTGGGTGAAGAACCTTTTTCTTATACTTAACCTAAACCTCCTCTGACACAATTTCAGGCCATTCCCTTGCCTGTGTGTTTCAGCATCCATAGGCAATGGGTTTCTTCATTCATCTTGGTGAAGTTCCCCTGCTGTTTTCATTAGGAAGCTTCTGGACTGGAGCTACAGCCTGTTACTCAGGATGCTGTACCTAACTGATGCACATCTAACTTCTTCACTTATCCATACCGACATTTTCAAAAGGCTTCTAGTAAGTTACTGACCTTTTTTTTTTAATAACTTTGTAATATTGCTTTATTATCTTACTGCGATAATTCCTAGAAGGCTCCAATACACCTTGCCTCCCCAAAAGGGTAAGGGTACACTACAGGCTGTGGGAAACGGTAGTGTATTAATCATGCAGACTAGGATGGAGGGAGGCAGTAAAGACAATGGTCACTTCAGATTGCGTTAATAAGCACTTAGGAGAGTTGGGCTTTGAAGCCAACTTTGAAAGAGTTGGCTATTGATGAGGCAAATCAGTGAAGGGATTCAGGAAGGGGCTACCTGAAGCTCAGATGTTGTATCTCCTCAATGCCAGCGTACTTAACTCATGATGCCTTATGTTTTACCATAACAAGCTGTGATCAGATACATTTTGTTTAATCTTTTTAAATAGCTGTCAGTCAGAAAACAAAACTAATTTGAATTAGTAAATAAGCTTTTCAAAGTCATGCTGAAGATTACCGTCAGAAGGGTTAATCTTTTCTTTCAATAAGGCAAGTAGTCACATCGTGTTCATACATTGAACCCAAATACAGAAGATATTTACCCCTGTCTTGCATCCTACAGTAGTAATTATCTAACTCCCCCTGTAATGCAAATTTCTAGGACTCTGAGAAGATATCATGGCAAGAAACTCTTAAAACTTCTATATCAATTATTTGTTATACTTTTTGTTTTTTGCTATGTTCATTTATGTTTCCAGTTAGATATTTTGGAGGGGAGGAGGTGTTGGTATTTTGTTTGGGTTTGGGGTTCATTTGTATTACAGCTCTGTTTTCATATTTACTGAAATATTGCTTTTCCAGGACACTTAATTAAATCTTTTATTTTAAAGTATGCTTTCTGTTTTGTGACTCTAGAAATTATAAAGATGAATGGATATTAATTTTTATTTTTTAAATTAAAGTTAGTCTAGCAATTTGGTTCAAATCCATGCCTAGAAAGACAATATTAACAGTGTTTATCTTTTGCTTTGTCAAAGCTTATTTGTAGATGACTACTTCTAGATTTTCTACTCCTATGGTAAAAAAAGGTTACAGGAGAATTGTGCTCATTGTGAAAGATATTAGAAGTTCACACATATGTATGAATTATTTCCACTGTATAAGCACTGCTGTGAATTTTCCATGTGAAATCTTCTCTGTGGTAACTGCTCTTGCAGGATCCAGCTCTGTCAGAAATGCATGGTAGCACATCCCTTTATGACAGAAATGCAAACATCTTCAAATTGTCATCAATTAATTCTGGACTAAGAGAAATACACATACATGCTCACACACACTAAAAAAGGACTAAATCGTGTTTAAACATTGCTCTGTGTAGTGTATTGAAAGTAACATTAATGTAAAAGTTTTTAACACTCAAATAAGCATCTTTCAGCTGAATGGAGTGTTAACACTGAGTTCATTTCCTCATCAACTTACTATTGCTATGACTAAAGCACCAGGGAAATTAACAGACCAGTTAATTATTTTCTCAAGGCTGCACAAGAGGCTTTGGAAGAGGGTAATCTTTACCTCTTTTGATTTTTAACTTAACTTGAATAAGTGGCTTGCCAACTCTCATACAACTCAATAACAGTAACAGAAATTGATAATGAAACAGCAATAAGATTGTGCATGAACTGCCAAAAACAGTTAGTGCTTTAAGCATTTCATTGTCCATAAATGGAAGTAAAAATTTGGTATCACTGTCACTGGATGTGTTCAGGAAATGTGTAGATGTGGCACTTGCGTTTAGTGGTGAATATGGCAGTTCTAGTTGAATGGCTGGACTCCATGATCTTGGAGATCTTTTCCTCTATTAAACAATTCTGTGAGTCTATGATACTTTCATGTCTTTTTTTCTGGTATTTCACCAGTGGTGGCAAATGAGAAAGAGACACTCACAACAGAGAGGAGACTTAGTCTAAAAATGGTGTTATATTCTTCCAAATTTCCATGAGATTTAATAAAAATCATAGGAGCATTCTGAATATTATCTGAATGAATGAAAACAGCAGAAATAAAAGCAATTCAGATTTTTTCTTAAAATTGTAGAATATTCCTGTTTCTGTGTTTCCACCACTCTGTTCTTTAATATTTTCATTTTATGATTTCTTTTAAAATGGTCATGCCATGTTTCATTTGCTTCATCTCTTTCTCTTTTTTTTTTTTTTAATTAACATGGGTAATATAGAATAATCTTATGTCAGAAATGCCTATGGTCTGCCTTGATTTATTTTTTATACCAATTATTATTTCATTGGCTGTGATACTCCATCCAGCAATGTTGATATGCGCATGCCAAAGAAATTTTGAGTAATTCCTCAACTCTTCAAACAAATTGAAATTATTGTAAGATTTCATCTCATTTTACTTGAAAGTCTTTTAATTCACACTTGTAATTTAAAGACACAGCATAGAATTTAGTTAAGAGTTTTGAAAGTCCCTGGCTACCTTAAGAGTTTCTCCTTGTGACCTTCCATGAAGGAGTTGTTTAAGAGTGTTGTGCAACTTCTGTAACTGCGTTCAGGTTGGTGCCACATGCAGAACACAATTTGTTCCAAGTCAGGATAATGGTTCTCTTGGGAGAGGAAATGGCTGGTCCCTGGTTTTGGCATGATTCATGTCAGATATAGCTATTACAAAGACAAAAATAAAGCTTTCATTTGAAGTGAGGAAAAGGTCTAATGCCCTTGAGAAAATGTTGTGCTATCGTCCTTGCTTTCTGTTGCCTTTCTCTTCACATATATACATATATATACATTTGAAAAATATCTAGCAGGATTCAGATATTTAATCAAGTAAGAAACTCCAACTGAGCCGTACAATCACCCTCTTTTGGTGCTACATGATATGGCATATATGTTCCTTTCTCCAGCACTTGGTTTTGTCCAGCACCTTCACTCTCCAGCAATGGCTCTGCCTTGGCCCTTCAGCTTACAAGAGCTGTCATGTTTACCATGTCAAACAAATTAATACACCTATGCACTTCTTTAACACTATATACCAGCCCATGGCACAAGTGAGCGTGTGATACAGAGACTAGAAAACCATTCAAATAATCTCACTGTTTCCAGAGCACCTAAGAACACACATACAGTTTCAGTGGTATGTCTGGTGTTCGCTGACATTTCAGGTAAAAATGAACTAGGTCTATATGTCTTAGTTTGTGCGGGATACGTATATAAGGAAGATACAGACTTTGAAGCACAACTTGGCTTTTTTTGGGCAAGAGAAACATAACAGCTTACTCTCTAGTAGCTTGTGGAGGAATTTGCTGTGAACTGTTTATGTGTGACAAAGGAGATAATAATTTTAAAATCTGACCCTTGTCATATGAATTAAGGCTGCTAGGGCCTAAACATCATTCATCATGCCCACAACTCAGATGTACCATACGTTAATCACAAATACAGAATCAGAACTAGAATATATAATTTTGTCTTATGTTTACGTTCACCTACATTCTTAGTTATCTGTATTTTGTGTTAATGTGCTACTTATTTTCATGGCATGGGACTTGGCTATGTGTCCCACAAAATTAACAACTAAAACTCACAAGGTAAATGAGGATTCAAATTTTTGATGCAAATTTTCTACAGAGATAGGACACACTTTACAAAATAACACAATTTAAGAAATTACCATTTGAATGTTGCTTTGATGAAAAACCTTTATGCAGTTCAGACTTTTCATTTTGTATAATTCACTTTGACAATAAAAGCCTTTCCTTTAGCTTATTCTCTTTGCTCAAAATCAATGTCTGCAGTAAGCTGCCAAATTGTCACATTCCTTTTATTTTTTTGTGATTCCAAACTATTACTATGTTTAATGTACATAGGAATAAAGACTGAAAGGAATTTCAGGGGTCATCTAGCTCAACCTTTCACATTTGAAGGCTTTTATGTCATATAAATTCTTATAAAAATTCTTATAAAAAGAGATTCATTTTGGCACCCAAAGTTCCATACAAAAAGCTTTCCAAACCCTCATTTCTCTAATAGTTCAACCCAAGTGTGTTCACGGCTGCTGAATATGCATCTGCTCTTCTGCCAGCATTGTTCTTATCTTGAATAGATGTTCTCCCTCTCTACAGTTTGCCCATACGAATATATTTAGGGAAAACAATTATATATCCTCTCAGTCTTTGTTTTACTGGGCATAAATCCTTATGCCTCTGAGCTCTCATAATCTTTCCTGATAAAATAGGCTTTCTTGGTCAAAAGTTATTGCATAAAATTATTTGCATTTTTTCCACATTCTAAGAATACCCATAAGATCACAAAGTTGGTTTTGTTATTTGGTTTGTTATTTTGGTTTGGTTTGGGTTTTGGGGAGAATTGAGTGTTTAGGCCTGTTCTTTAAAAATATTTCTACCTTTGTGAGAAATACTTGTCTGATAAAGTATGCAACTGCATCTGTATTTTATCTTTGGCCTGGAATCAAGAAAATATTTTGATCTTTTTGCTTAGTCATTTTCAGTAGGTGGCAGCCAGATTATTACAGAAAATCTCTTGATTAGTCCCTTCTGATTGCTTACCCATATCACAAAACTACCTGATTTTTACAGAGTTCAGAAGCATGACTTGCACTTGAGCGAAAAAAAAATTAAAATCTTAATGGTCTGGATCCTTGATGCTTCCAATTCTTTTTGTGGGGTATCTTGTTTTCCCTCACTGTGGTGATGCCTGTAACACCAGTCATACTCCAACCTGGTATATCTGATTTTGTGCCATGACCAAGGTTTCCAAAGAGACAACCTCCTATGTTCATGTGTGTTGCAAGGTCTGGCAGCTCCAACAACCTGTGTTGAAAGGTCCTAATAAGTTGCATGGAATTTGTAAACTGAACCTTGTCCTAATATCCTCAGATAACAGTCTGATCTCAATCTGTCTCTGACTAGACTACACCTTTCAGTCCCAAGCCTTCATTTCTAGAGATGGAATCAAATGGTGCTTTGGGTAAAAATAGTATTCCTCGTGTGTCTACATATATGAGAATATGTGTCTAAATAGAAAAAGTATCCCAGGCCTTCTGGATGCCATTACCTCTCTGTCTTTCAGGTTAATTCATGCATTGTTTCAGTTATCTTCTCACCTTCCCTTCCTCTCCTCTGACTGCCAAATACAAGATACAGAATCTGTAAACCCTGAATGCAGACCCCATTACATATTTTACTGAGATTTCTGGAAAATGGTGTTAAACCTTTTGCTGGGCTCTCAGTGATAAGCCATGACGAAGGGGGTTTCTTTATTCTCATGTACACCGTAAAAAAAAAAATAAAATCTCCAATATACGCTAACTTGGGGTGTCATGATTTTTACTTCTGCCTTTCAAATCTGAGAATTCAAAACAGATTCTTTGAAAGTTACCATAGAAAGTTCTACTGACATGACTACACATGAAAATTACACCAGATTAGCTTAGCTAAATTTATTTAATATGTTTAACTGCACGACTGCCTACATCTATACTTGTTCCTGCTCTGCTTGATTTAGCTGAAAGTTTAGGTCTAAATCTAACCAAAATGATACACTGTATCAGTCAAGGAGAAGAGAATTTTGTTAAATCACCTCTCTTACAGTCAATAACTGGGGGTAATATAATCCTCTTGTTACTCAAGTTTAGCTTGCTATAATCTTGACTAATTACAAGAAACACACTGGCATTTATCCCAATCACATACTCTTTTCCTAATGCCTGGTTCCTAAAGGTTTTGGGAAATAGAGATAGATAAGGTAAAAGCCATAAAAATGTCAAAAAGCTATGATGCACTGGGAATAGTTCAAAACTGAGTCCAAAAGTGGTGACCTAAGTGCAGAACAAAAAGCAGGAGAAAAGCAAAGGTTCTCTGTATCTGACAATTCCTTTGAACTCTCACCACAGTAAAGCAGACTTTAAAGCAGAGTGCACAGTTCAGGAGTTGCTATATTTTCCTTACAACTGAAACCTTTCAACAACTGCCAGAGCCAAGAGCTATTTATTTAACTCTGTGCTCATTGCTTGTTACTGACAGGGCTGATACATAAGTTAGGGCCATTTTGCTGCTGTGTTTGCCCATCAGAAGTGCAGATGAGAGACTGAATTCAGGCAACTAATCCATACAGGGAGAGCACACGTGATAAAAGAAATAACATCTGTAAATAAAAAGAAATGGTTTGTGCTAAGATAAGGTGTGTATGTGCAAGGCTTGGACACTAACTTTTTCTTGGATAAATAGGCATTGATCAGTTTTAGGCTATAGTGACTTCCATCAGTACAGCTAGGAGATCTCCTGACTCTGGAGTAGTCCTTTTTGTAAGGTCAGTAGGTGGTTTCTGTGTCACAAGAGCAATGCCACTGTTGTGATTAATAAAAAGACCATTACACGACAGAGCTCTGCAAGCTTCAAAAAGGTTTGAAGTCTCAAAATAAGGAAGCTTCCCTAAGCCTTTCCCACTCTATGGTAGAAAAAGGTCTCCTGCAAATTAGTAGTCTGACACTAACTGCATTGGAAAGCTCTCACCACCTGGGACAGCCTAAGAGGCAGAGTTTGAGGCTGATAGAGGCAACCTTTATTGTTTAAACAGGCAGATTGTGATGGGAGTCAGTGCTGAAGCTCAATCATCTCTGTTCTCATTAGGCTTGGATAAATAAGCTCGGCTGATGGGTGCAGACCAAGGTTGTTTTGCTTAAGATTTCTGTGATCCCTGTTCAGAATACAAGGAGATAGTCTGCTCAGAAAGGTGGAAAGTTAACCTGAACAGTGTCTGGAAATTGCACCTCTTATAATTTTATAGACAAACAGAAATGAAAACATCAAAAGTAGATCAGTTTTAGAATTTGACAAAGTAAAGAAAGTCAGGAAAGAATTCAGACTGCATCATGCCTTGAAAACCTCATATTTAGCAAAATTTAGAGAAAAAAAGTCATGCTGGAGATCTCTTAATGTCCATGACCTTAATCAGTGAATTGGATTTGGATGGACCTTGTCTGGAAGGTTAGGCTGTCACTTACCAGCTTGTAAAAACTTGAAGATACTGGCATAGCTTGGTAGGAAGACTTAAAAGAAGTGATGCTGGGAAGTTGAAAATCCACAAAGTGGTTTTGCTTGCATGAGATCATCTGACAGTTTAAAAAAAAAAAAAAAAAATGGAAGACAGAATGACAGAATGACTCTGCAATCAAAAAGAAATATTTTTAAAGTGTCTTTAAATAATACCAAAGCTTATTTAAATGAGAAGAAGTATAAATAATTCTGGGCTACAACAAACAGATGAAACTGAAGTGTAATAAGTTGCAAAGAAAAACTGATGATACATCCATAAATGCATTTAATTTCTTTGAGATAGAAAGGAAAGAAAAAGAAAACAGTACTTGTGAAAAGAGGTTTGAAACAGAAAGTAAAAATAATTTTGGCACAGTCCATTTTAAAGTGTTTTTGTTAAGGAGAAAAAAAGTAAAAAATGAGTAGAGAACAGGAATAGAAGAAAGAGAATAGTCTTCCCAAATATTTGCTGTATTTCTGTCTTGTGTTTTTTATCATTCTTTGGCTTCAGGTTTTAGCTTGTAGCTTTCAAAATCATCTGGAATGCCCAAGTGACTTAGCAGAGTGAGGCTGGTGAACAACTTTCCCACAAGTGGATTTTAATAAAAAACTCTTTGTGACTAATAATCCCCTCAAAAGGCAGAGCTTTCAAATATATTCAAGACCTTCTTCTCTTGGGAATTTCCATGATTGGGAGAGGAAAATATTTTCACAGTGGGAAATATTTTGTATTTTCCTTTCCTTTTCAGGTTGAAAAAACTGCTAATAGGTAGAAAGCAAGCTCTATGGGAGCTTAAATTTAAATAATCAATACTCAAAAAAGATTTTGGGAGAAGTAATCATTTTGCATCAATCAAAAGGAATTTAGTTTGATTTCATGAAAGCAGTTCTTTGCGTGGAAAAATCATGCAATTTAGATGCTCATATTTGTTTCAGTACACTTTTTAACATTTTTTTTTTCAATTATTTGCATAATTTAATTCACTTTTTCTGCATGTATGACAGTATGAATTAAGTGCGATGAATTTAGTTAACTACAGTCTGCATATGTGGATGTACAGAACAGGATCTTCAGCAAATTTGCCTCCTCAGCTCTTGTTATAAAGAAAAAAGCCTTAAGATTTTATAGTCAGTAAATTTGTCTACTAGCAAAAGATGGGAAAAGGAAGTATCCTCTACCAAAGCTGCTCTGTTCAAATTTTCCGAGTGACAATATGTCCCATGAGAAAATAATTGCTGTCTTTTCCCACTTTTTCCCCACTGTTTAAAAAATTGCTTAAGCTTGAAAATCTAAGTTTTATACTGGATCCATAGGGTGTAAACATAAAACCCACCATGCTTTTATCTCAGATTTTTCACCAATAAATCTACAATTTCCTGTTTTCCTGAACATAGGAAAGTGATTACATTTGTAATATGGTTAATCTCAGAGACCTAAAAAGGTGAAAATTGGAGATAATTGAAGACTCTATTCTGTCTTACATCTAGAAGTTTAGTTACTTTCAGAACCACACAGAAATTCTTATATGAATGAGAAAAAGCTCAGAGATGGCCTGATGTTGTTCTGAGGAACTGGCAAGAAGAAAAAGTATAGACCAAAACTAAAAATTAGACCAAATTAGACATGTCAAAGACAGACTTTGACATTCTCCAGTGTTATTCTTTGATAAAATATATTTTTTTTATACAGATAAAATGCATATGATTTATTAGTGTTGTTATGCAACAAATCATTTTCTACTGGGAATTAATATAAAAACTATGAGAAATATAAAAAGAAATGAGCATAGTTTGTGCAGATAATCTACTAGAAAAATATCAGAATATACAAAACATAAATACAAGCACTGACAAAGACAATTTGCAGCCATGGTGATAGGAGGATTTCCCCCTCCTCCTCTGCCCTGACAGTTCTTCTTCTTCTGCTTCTTGATATCTAGGTACTTCAAATCATCACCAGCATAATAAAAGTAAGGAATTGTCACTAGCATATTTTTATAAAAGTAACATTTATTCACCATCTGAAATTATTCTAGGGTATCCTGATATTTAAATCACTGGCAGAATTAAGTTGTTTTCATTAAAACCTGAAGGCAACAATAAAATAAAATAAAAGGATAGTTAAAAGAAAGGAAATGCTCAATGCAGACATGAGCCTAGAGATCTATAGATTTGATTAATGGGACATTTCAGGGGAGATCTGATGAAAAAGAAGTAAACATTTTAATTTAGTTGTATTAGCAAACCAAAATGTTTTAAACCTAATTTGAGTATTTCTCTCAATGCAAACCATTAGCTACTTCCTAACAGACTCTCTACTACATCTTTACCCAAAAGTATAGCAAACAGTTGGAAATTTTTTCATGTCTTCTGCTTTAGACTGATCCTAGGAAAACATTATACATGCAAAACCCAAACTTAGAATATGAATGTGTTTTTGAGTATGATTGAGTCTTCACTTTGAGGAAACACTTTGCTAACTTTAAATATGCAGCACTTGACCGGCAAACATTTTATGTACTGTTCTTGGCATACATTCATTCTAAGTCACCTGTAGCAGTCAGAGTACATAAGGAACTGAAAAACTACCTAGACCTGTTAATTTCATTTATTAGAATTGTTCAGTATATGTGTCTGAACAAGTCTACCTCTTGTTCTGAATCCTTTGTTCTGAACCAGTTGACACTTTCCACAGTTTCTGAACAACATAATACTTTATTCTGATGAGTTTTCTTCTCTGTGTAACTCAAAGGCAAGATTTCTAATGACTAAACACCCTTCTGAGACAAAACTTTGCAGCAATATTCCTTAATAAGAAATATTAATATACCTTGATGAAACTCTACTGTTATTCTGAACTCTGACTGCAGCGTTCTTTATTCTGGAGTTCAACCTGCATCTCCCCTTGAAACACTCAACTCAGTAGTTCTCAATTTCTCTTATGAGATAAAAACTTCTGTTTTCCCATGGCTCTCTACTGTACAAATTCTTCATCTTTTCCAAGGTTAATTTTGAATTTGCGGTGGTTTGGGTTTTGTATTGATCCAGTGTTGTCTACTAGGTGGTTTGTTACCCTGAAGGCCGGTGTGTTCCAAGATTACTTCCTCTGTTCTACTAGCCTCATATTTTCATAAAATTAATTAATCTATAGTTTTTTGAGAAACACATCTCCTGACCTGCTTCATATACCTATGGAACACTATATTATATGCATAATTCTTACTGCCAAAGATGACTAAGGGCTATTAAATACAGCAGTCATGGCCTACTCTACCAGCCAACAGCCTCTTAAAAGAGATTATGAGTCAGGAACCACATTTTCAGAAATAAATACTCTGTACAGATAGGTTTATTCAGCCCTAATGTAATCTCAATTAGCCTGTGGTTTCCCCACAACTGACAACAGATAGAAGCTAGGGAGAGTAGGAGCATAATGCAGCCTCCTTACTGAGGTGAATAAATCAGTTGCAATGGGATTGTACAATCCATTCTTTAAAACCTGTTATTGTGAGAAGTAAGTCTTCCTACTGATTGTCTGTCTTCATTTACAGATTTCTAAGGAGGCATTTCTAGTCAAGTCTTCTTAACTTCTAAGCCTTCTAAGGAGGCATAAATCTAGTCAAGTCATCATACATTTTTTCAAGTTAGTTCCAGAGCAGGATTTTGATTAGTTTGTTCTTCCATTCTTGTGTTTATTCTCCACTTTCTTCTAGGACTACTCAGTTTCAAGAACTCATTGTAGTCCGAAAAAGAAAAATTGTGCTGAAATTTGTTTTTGTTAGTGAAAGAATTTCACAATAACCATATTCTTGCTTTTTTGAACACCTTTCTTACAGTTTATTTGGCCTAGGAAGCTGCAACTGTAAAATAGCTGCATCTCTGCAGGACTAAGACATAGATAAAACCTATGATCTGATCTATCAAAAGAAATATTTATCAGTTGGGGCTTGTTTTAAACCCTAATCCAGACCATGATCCCGTTGTGATATGTCACTATGTTGCACTGGGGCTGCATCTAGAACAAAGTGAAGAAAGAAGAATTAGGAGTTCTGCCAAAAGTTTGATGAACTCTACTGAAACTAATACTTGTTTGCACTAGTAATCAACATTTCAAAGAGACCAGAAGAATTCTTGTTGGAACAACTTTGCAGGGATGAAATTATTTTGAACTGTGTCTGTATGGTATTTAAGTAAATGTGGTGCTTTTCATGCTAATACTGTTTTTTCCTCCTGCTTTACAACTTCTGTTCTACAGTTATATCTCAGTCTTAGTTTATGCCCTGGGAATACATATATTTCAGTCACATAATAAATATATACAGGAAAGGAAATAAACATTTGAGAAGCATGTCACAACAAATATTTCATAAATATGATTTGACTTCTATTGTGAATGTGTTTAACAGGATTCATAAATAGATCCAGAGGGAAGGTGGGGGGAAAAAAAAAAAAAAAAAAGAGGAAAGAAAAGGAGCAGTGGGGGAAAAAAAAGGAAAACAAAAAATAAGAAAGAAAAAGGGGGGAAAGAAATATAAGAAGGAAAAAAGTATTAAACATCTCTGCCAGTTAATATCTTAGTTAATTTGACTTCTGGAAGCAGGAAGAAGAAAAGTGAATTTTAAATTGCCCTGTGACTGAATGTTTGTTTGCAGATGTTATTTATTTCACATATTTTAAATATTTGTTTGTGGAAATAGATGAACCACAGAGAATAAAGATAAAACCTAGCTTTTATACAGACTTTTTTAGTCAGTAGAGAAGAATGCAAATAATTCACCCTCTCCTCTCTTTTGTGCCCTGTAGAGATTATTTAAGTTGATTTGTATGTTATCTAGATTGTTGGCTTAGGAATCTTAAAATATTAATGTACTTTATGGGATTAGTAGTGCAGTTGTTTTCACACAGTTCTGATTCTAAAGCTAAGGTTCCATATTGCACTGA
Organism: Dendrocincla fuliginosa; assembly: GCA_035047845.1. NCBI lineage: Eukaryota > Metazoa > Chordata > Aves > Passeriformes > Dendrocolaptidae > Dendrocincla > Dendrocincla fuliginosa. The sequence continues at coordinate 110,673,072 of JAWWMO010000083.1, read as the reverse complement.
AAATGTGATTCATAATTTATCGTTGCAGATAAACATATTTAATGCACTTTATTTGGAAGATCTTAACATGGTCAGAGTCTTCTAATTAGTAGCAGTATATCAAACTCACAAAGAGGAAAGTTCTGTTAGAAATAAATGTAAAGAAAAGTAAAGCAAATTAATTTGAAAAAAGCCTTAAAAAATTTAAGTATATAATAAAAATAACTGTGCAAAGTCTTGCCTATTCACTTTTGATAACAATATCTGGAGACTGCAGTACACAAAAAGCAAGTTGCAGGAACAGAATAGCTCATTTTCATGGTCTGAATAACAAGGGAAAAGAAAATTCCATCTGATATAAAGTGAATGTCAAGGCATTTGCATAGGAGGGAGAGGGGTCTGAACTTTTTATTGTTCTATTTAAAGCATGACCTTTGCTTCTACGCTGCAATTGTTAACATAAGTGGCAAAGTAGCTTACTAGAACAGACTCCAAATCACACAAGGCAAACCATCTGAGAATAACAGCATATTTTACCTTCAAAGTCTGTTATGCACTTTCTCAGACCTCCATTACCAGAGTAATTTGCTAAATGGTGAAAGGAAGTAGTAATAACTTCTCTTCATTCACAGAGCTAATGAGTATTGTTACAGTCATGAGTATTGAACCCTCTGTTATTCTCTGTTTGGTGACTAAAGGTTTATATATGAGGTATACTTAAAGTGAATTAAAATGTCCTTTCATCACTTAATCATTACTTGGTAAAAGTAAAGAACCTTGTGAAATGAGTTAAACAGAAATCTTTTACAGAGAAAAAGATGAAGAAATTATGTTTAGGTCTTTCATTGTCGACATGTAATTAAACACATTCATATTTTCTATTGACCCATGCACATATATAATTTAGTACTAAAAAACATTTGAAACAGCACAGTGACACTGGCATGACAGTTTACCTAAGTGAATGAACCACCTCAATGTCTAATTCTAAGACATCAAAGGTTCATTTTTTGCATACCACATAAACAGTCAAATACTTTATACTTTTTGTGCATAAAGAAATTTTGTGCCACTGGCTCTTTCCATTAGTCTTTCATAAACATAAAATCATAAAGAGGGTGTTTAGGGAGTTTTATTCTTTCTCAGCATAAAAATGATGCGAGAATAGTTTAATTGTGTTTCTGCTTTCGTACTTTTATTTTTTAAATTATGATGTGCTGTGATAGTGGGCTTTTTGGAGCAAGAATTGAACATTAAAAGTATAACTAATATTGTATTTTAATTCCTATCTGGAAGTTTCCAAAGTGTTCTCCCTTCAAAGTGATTACTATGTTCTATAAACTCTGTATGTATTTTGTAATGTTCTAAGAGCTGTAGGTAATAAAAAAAAAAAGGCACCATAGTTATGCAAAAATAGTTTCTCAGTATTACCTTAAGAATTACCTTGAGAAACCCTTAAGGTTTCTTAGTATTACCCTTAAGGAGGGGGCAGGGGGCAGCCAATATATATGTTCACATAACAGCATCCTTGAGTTTCAGTTCTATTTGAAAGTAACTTTTTTTCTAGAACTATTGTTATTTATCCAAAGGTATATCAGCACTGTTAATACCAGTCTTTTTCCTTGAAGTTCTTTTTCTTGAGGTTCCATTTTTAATGTAGTCATGACAATAATAATTGTTTTCACAGAATCCATTATCAGTTTTGCAGAAATACAATATGTATTGAGAAGGATCTTTGAGTAATTAGTGTAAGATGTCTCTAAAGCTCAGATATACTTCATAAAAAATAAACAACATCAGATGTTATGTACATACTAAATCTTAATATAGCATGTCCTTCACCAGTATTTCACAGTATTTAATAATGAAATTGATCATGAGAAAATTTTGAGTGATAATGCTTTTAGAGTCTTCCTAATTGCAGATAATCCAAATTAGCCCAAAGTGGCTACATTTAAAGGTAAAGCAGAAAATAATGTCTTCTAAAACTCGACTAAGAAATAGATTTTAACTATCTTAGATGTTGTACATCAACATCTTTGTTTTCTTTGGCTTAAAGAAAGATCCAAGAAATTATAGGCCCATCAGTCTTATTGGGAAACTTATGGAATAAATCCATCTGAGGCAGGCAAAAGTGAGATAAAGAATATGATTGGGAAAAACCAGGACAGATTCACCAAAGGCAAATTGCACTTGACAAACCTGACTGCCTTGTAGGACAAAGGAATCTACTCGGTTGATGTGGGGTGAGATGTGAACATTGTTTACCTGGATTTCTCCAAGGCTTTTTGTGTTTAAGGCCGTGGAAGGAATTTTCCATAGCCTCCTTCTGGAGAAACTGATGTGTTATGATCTAGACAAGTGGTCTCTGCAGTGGGTGGGACACTGACTGACAGGCAGCACCAGAGGGTGGTGGTAAACACCTCCTTTTCAAACTGGCAACCTATCATAACTGAGATCAAATGTTGTTTAATATCTTGGTAAGTGATCAGGATGACAGGATTAAAAGCACCCTGATGAAGTTTGCCAATGACACTGAACAGAGCAGGGAAGTGGACACTTCAGAAGAGACAGCCAGTCTGCAGGAAGACATGAAGAGTGGAGTGGAAGAATGTAAGACACAAGAGTAGGAAGGGTGAGATAACAAGAACCTCATGAAATTCAACAAGGACAAGCGTAAGGACTTGCCTATGGGAAATATAATTCAGGAATGCAACATAGTGTGGGATCTACTTGGTTAGGGAAAATCCTTGAGACTCCTCAGGACAGGGTTCCGGGCCATCTAGAGCATGTGGGCTTTTGACAAGAAAGGCTGGACCAGTTTATCCTACAGATTCCCTTCTAACCTGGTATTCTTTTATTCTATGATTTTAAGTACATAATTTCGTGAACCATCAGAAAAAAAGCTAGGGAATATAAAAAGCAAGTGTGTGCTGTTTTGTGTACATTTTATTGGATTATTGCCTATCAACTAATCTGTAATTCTGGTTAATAAAGATATGAGATTCATGTCTGTTCTGTGTGTGATTTGTCATCTTTTATTACTTGAATTCAATCAGATAAAAAAATCTCTATTCTGGAATAAATCTTGCCAGTAGTGCAACACTTCGCTGAATCAAAGCCATGTACTCTATACTGGAGTGGCAGATTTAAATAATAGGGTTAATTAAATGTGATAGAGGACCTGCAGTATCAGAAATGGGAAAAATCATGTAAGAAACGGCCTGTGAAGAAAATGAAGAAGCCAACTAAAATGCCTTAAAAACTGAAGCTTTTACTGTATTGTAAAATGGATTCCTTGTCTTTTTTCACTTAGTCATCCTTCTTCTTCCCAAAAACCCCCTGAGAAATCCCTTATCTATTTAGCTAAGCCTTCTGAAATTTGGTCTGTTTAAGTTTCCCTATTGGCCCTTAATTAACCCTTTCCCATTGGTTGTTAACCCTCAATTCTTATTGGTAGTAGTTTGGATTCCCCTAAAACCTTTAAATACCCCTAGCCATGTTAATAAACTCTCTCTCTGCTTCCTCTCCTGTGGTCTCTGGGTGGCTCTTTCTGGGGCATCTCAGGGACCGTGAGCAGGGGGTCAAAGGAGGGAGCATCTCCCTCCAGCTGTCGCAATCAAAGAAGCTCAGGTGTACACAATGTACTTCTTAGAGTAGCGTGTTATAACTCTGGTCTATTTCACATAAAACAGATGACATATATAATTTTGGTCTGGAATTCCCAAAAGCATGTACATTCAAGAGAAACACATGCTAGGCCTAATCTTAATGAATTTGCACTGTAGAGGATTATTGATTAAGATTACTGGCTTAATTGTGTAAGGTTCCTTGCATGCTCAAGAGGCAGATATAATACCTAAGGTAGAACATTAATTGATGATGCTTATTATTAAAGAGGCAATGAACAGTGGCAATTAACAAACAATGGTTTAGAGAAGACCTTTCAGCAGAAATTAACTTTTTAAATAATTTATAAGGTAATAGAGATTTTAGTATTGTGTTTCATCTAAAATAGTGTTGAAACTGGTCTTCAAATGAACTCTCAGCAAATGACACAAAAGTATCGAGCTCAGTTTACAGAAGATATTTCTTGGTGATTTCTGCAATATGCAATCATCTCAAGTTAGACAGAAAAGAAAGATATAGAAAGTATAGAATAATCCCAGAGTGATAACACATAGGAAATGAAACCCAGAAATCAGAGATACAGATACCATAAGGAAGTTGTCTTGTTTTGATCACGGGATAATGGAATAATAATAATAATAATACTTTTATAGATTTTTTATTGCTACTGACTGTATTGCCACATATACAAGTAGCTTAATTCCTGACTGATGACAATGTAGACATTAAATGTGTTAAATTACTTCTTTTTTGCAATGGGACAAGCTGAATATTTCCAATATGCAACTCCAATATGCATTCCCCCCCCCACCCCAAAACCCCCAAAAACCCAAACACAATGAAGAATAAAAGCAGGAATGAAACCAACCAATAAACCAAACAACTGTCTAACCCAGCAACAACCGCAGCAAGGACCACATCCTGTGGTCAAGCCTGAATGCAGTCATCCTCTGCATGTAGTTTTATTGTTGTTTCCATGCTCGAGGCATCATCCTAGGTACATCTTGACATGAATGACAGCAATGGCAGTGAAGACTACACAGACTGTTGACCTTGGTGGTGAATCTGAACCACAGAACATGCTGAGTTGGAAGAAACCCACAAGGATCATTGAGCCAAACTCCTAGCCTTGCACAGGACCATCCCCAAGAGACACATCATGTGCTTGAGAGTATCATCCAAAAGCCTCTTGAACTCAGTCAGGATTGGTGCTGTGATTACTTCCTTGGGAAGCCTGTTCCAGTGATCAAAGACCCTCTGAGTGAAGAACTTTTTTCTAATACCAAACTTAAACCTCCACTGACACAACTCCAGGGCATTCCCTCAGGTCCTGTCACTGGTCACCACAGAGAAGAGATCAATGCCCATTCCTCCTCTTCCACTCACAAGGAAGTTGTAACTGCAGTGGAGTCTCCCGTCAGTCTCCTCTTCCCCAGGCTGAAGAGACCAAGTGCCCTCAGCTGTTCCTCATATGGCTTCCCCTCAAGACCCTTCACCATCTTTGTTGCTCTCCTCTGGACACTGTAATGGCTTAGTATCTTTCTTGTATTGTGGTGCCCCAAACTGCACACATGATTCAAGGTGAGTCCACCCCAGTGCGGAACAGAGCAGGAAAATCCTCTCCCTCAACTGACTGGTGATGCTTTGCCTGATGCTCCCCAGGACACGGTTGGCCCTCCTGGCTGCCAGGGCACTGCTGACTCATATTCAACTTGCCAGGTCCCTTTCCATGTCACTGCTTTCCATGATCTCATTCCCCAGTCTCTATATACATGCAGGGTTGTCCCATCCCAGCTGCAGCACTTACCCTTGTTGAACTTCATAAGGTTGGTGATTTCCCAGTCTTCTAATTTGTCAAGGTCTTTCTGCAGGCCCACCATGCCTTTGAAGGAGTCAACAACTCCTCCGAGTTTTGTGTCATCTGCAAACTTGCTGAGTATTCCTTCCAGTCCTGCATCCAAATAATTTATGAAGTGTTGAAGGGGAAAGGAAACAACAGAATGTAGGGATGGGAATTTTTGATGTCTTGGAAATGCGTACCTTGCAATAACTCCTTTTGTTCTTAACACTGATTTCTGCAGCTACTATATGTTTCATTTCTCATAGCAATGTCATCTGTACAAGGACAATAGAGAATTGTATGTTAAGAGAACTTTGCTGACATTTACACCCTATGCCCAGAAAAACTGATGTGTTTCTTTCCTCTAACCAAACTGAGTCTTGATTTGGTCACAGTTTTTGTTCTGGATGATCTTTTTTTGAAACTACATTTTCATGAGCAGTTACAGTTAGCAGATAACAGTACTGACTGTGTTACTATTTTTTTTTTAATGGAAAAGTTTTAAATTTAAAGATTTAAAAGTAGAAAAAAACTCTTTTCTTCTATATTCTAATTTATTTAAAACTGCTATTTTTTATTAGGGATTTAATTTATGTTTCAGATTAATATGGTGGTTACTTTTCCTCACAAAGGTCTTTCAGCCATCCAAATAATAACTTCAAAATCAAATAATTATGAGCAAAGCTCTTAAAAAGTCTTCAGAAATATTTGTTTAATATTTGGGATTACCATTCATTGTGTCTTAATCACATTTCAGCAGGCTTCTGCTTCAGTTTCATGAATTTACCCATTCGCAATGATCTAGAGTTTAATTTTAGTTCCCCTTCATTCTATCATATTATTCTTTACTTTTTCTCCTGACAATGACTGCTGAATACTTAAACCTCTTTAGTAGGCATTAAAGCTGTTTATGGCATGTTTTTACCATGTTAGACCTGAAAATAGAAGGATATATATAGTGGTTTGGTTGTTGTGTTCTTTTTTTTTTTTTTTTTTTTCCTAGAGCTTTTATGGACAAGAGGATGGATAAATGTCATCTCTGTTGTCTCTGACAGTTAAGTTCTGTTTAGCTACTTCTCTTTTTAAGATTTCTACAGAAGACATGTGTGGTATGAGTGGAAAGGACGAATCAGCAGCTAAGATACTGATCTAAAATTATGACATCCTTGGTAAACCAATTCTGGGTCCTAATATTCACACTTTCAGGTGGGAAATAATATTTTCTAATCTTATGAGTATGTTGTAAGGAAAAAATTATAGAAAAATTAATTATTAAAAAATAATGATTAAGTGAATCACATTGTGCCATCAGAAGGTTGCTTTCTCATCTCTTCTATCTTTTCCATCAGATTCAAATGAAAACTCCACGTCTTTTTTTTTTTTTTTTTGCCTGAATAATAATAATAATAATAATAAAGTTAAATACAACGTTTTCAATGAAGTACACTTTATAGCTGTATATATATGTATAAAGTACACAAAAGACAGACATGAGAAACATGCATTTATTTTGTTAACATAATTTTTCCTCTTTACCATAATAATTTTTAAGAGACACCACTGTGCATATGTTATGCAAACTACTGTTTGTTGATAACCAGGTCATCGCAAGAACACAAGAAGGACAAGGCATTATTCCTTGGGTTTTGGATATTTTTTTTCTTATTGTTGGCACAATATGCTTTGTTTTTATATGTATCAGATGTACTTTTAGAGGCTTTATGCATTCAGGTGCTTTTGGAAGAATATTCTTTAAAAAACTGTTTTCTAAGCTACAGATAATGTACAGACTCGTTAACATCTGTCCATTTTTTGAGAGCACATTAGTAAATAGAAATCACAAAAGGCTGCTTTTCTCTGTCTCTAAAACCATTTATCTACACTTTAATCTTGAAAAATCTTGCCTGCAGCAGACTGCTACAGCTACATCATTGCCTGGCTTCACTAGTGGGCTCTTTTTTTCTCTAGGCTTAGCATACTTTTAATAGCATAAAACACTTCTTCAAGTTGCTGATCATTGTCTGTGTAAAAGTGTCTACCTCAAAGTTTTTCCTAAACTAGAGATACAGAACACAGAGAAATATTTCACAACATAATACATTAAAAATGAGATACTTTTTTCCTGAAATAGGAATATTTTCTTAAACTGAAGACATTTATGAAAGATTTGTCTATGATACAAGCTTTCCAAGCTGCCTGTTTTGCAGCAAGTGTCACAGATTGAGGAGAGTCCTCAGTCCAGATGAGTACCTACTTTTATTGCAAGAGATTTTATTCAAACTTTGCCAAAACAAAACTTTAAAAAAAAAAAAACTGATTAAAAAAAATAAATAAATGCTTTTGTTTGTTTGTTTGTGATCAGAACATTTCAGCATCTTGACAAAATATTTAATGAGCCTAAATATTTTAAGACAAGTCCAATGCCTCTGTCAGGAGTGCAATGTATAGAGAAGTAATGAAAGGATGACAGAAGAAGGGAAGATTTTCCACAAGTCATGAGTAGCCCGGTGCATCAGGAGCTTCTACCTCTTTACATCAAGAAAAAAGGATGAATGTCACCCATGAGCCCCTCTGAAAATACTGTGTGGCCAACATCATGGCTGTATAAACTCATCAAAAATACGGAATTACCTCATAACCAAAATAGATTTTCCAGAGAAAGAAGGGGCAGGGGCAGGGAACTCCATTCAGGAAGGCTGCAGTAAGCTTCCTTCTTTTGTTGGCTAGTCATCTGAACCCATCTGATGTCTTCTGTGTCAGAAAGACTCATCCCTTAATGACAGAGAGCAGGTGTTATCCACCTAATCTGACTTCACTGTGTGCAGACGCTCTCACAGAATGGTCTTGCTACTAAGTGATGGGGACAGATTGCTGCATTGCGCAGAATTTATCTTTTAACTTTGTAATGAGTCATTGTAGCCCATCCAACTTTAGCTCAATATGATTTTCTACATGCCTTTCAAAACACAAGGTATTTAATTAGTGACATTTGGGAAAATGAATTCAGTGAAATAATAGATGTAGCAATCCTATAAGTTTTGTATGAATTTTGAATTTCCTAACTTTTGAGTGCTGGATTTTGCAACTATCCTTTGCTTGTTTGGTTTTAAATTATGCAGCTTAAATTAAATAAACATTTTGCATTTGCTTTTTGAGGTGAGTTCTAGGAAAGGTGAAAAATGATGAGTGTAGGTTAGTAGAATAATGATTTTCTGATTCAAAATGAACTATATGGAGATCAGGTCTTGTAAAAAAGAACTGTCACTAAATGGCATAGGAACAAACAACAAGGTTTATACAGTCATCTTGTGTGACAGCTAAAATTCCAGAGCAAGTTTATTTTATTCCTCTGAATTTTTTTTTGACGTTTAGCTTTCAGCAAAAACCCAGTGGGAAATCCTGTTCTCCCGTTCCTTTCTTAAGGCAAGTCCATTCATTTAGTTGGATTTTCTTCAAAATCTGCCTTTCTGCTATCCAAGACTCTTTCCATCAGTCAATTCAACTAGATATCAGAAGTGACATTTTGATTTAATTTTTTAGGAACTATAACAAACAGTGAAACCTCATTACACTGATAACCAAACTGGTAGGGAGGTAGGGAATAATAGACCAGCAACTGGATTCTGCAAGCCCTTTATTCAATTTAAGTATCTTTTTCGGGGGTATGTGTGCGTGTTAAACTGTATGTATTCTTTGGTTTGGGTTTTTTTTGTTTGGTTGGTTGGTTTGTTGTTGTTGGTTGGGTTTCTTTTTGCTTTTTGATTATGTTTTCAATAAAGATCGGAAACAGTCCACATTTTTCCCTGCAACATACTTCTGAAAAATCTAAAGTCAATTCTCTGTTTCCTCACTGTTGCACTCAGTCTTGAGAAGCCAATCGTTCACTCTTGTCATATGTTTTAGCCATAGTAAATGCATACAATATGTGGTAAATGCATACTAAACCCATGTATTTTGAATATCATGGTAGTTTATAAATCTGTAGTTATGCATCTTAGTCCTATAGTAATTCATGGTAGGCCTCACAATTTTTATTTGCATTTTTATATTTTAGCAAAACACTCCAATGAGTTTGTTAAAGTATTTAATTTATATATGGTGTTTGATTCTGGGAGAAGGGGCTCAGCTTCACGTAGAAAGGTTGCTTCACATAGATAGCATTTGTTTCTCAAGTATACAGAAATGCTTCTGTATAGTAGCTCTCACTGAGCATTTTGGAAGCTATTCCTATGTTCACAGAAGTGAGTACATGTCAACTTTGGTTAATCCCAAAAGGCAGCATGTGGCCAAAAAAATGAGGAAATTATCCTTTAAAAGAGTATCACCATTTTTTCTATTATGCAACATGTAACAACTATCCTTTTTTTGCTAGTACTGACTTGCTAACAGATAACCTATATCATCCTTGATGTCTATGACATTATTCTTTTAAAACTCTTCTGAGCTATGTCAAGGCTGTATGTCATTATTAAGACAAGATGAAGCTCTTATGAAGTTCTTGTGGGTATAGACTCCACTGTCCACAAAGTAATAACAGCTATTATATATATATGTATATATATAGCATATATATTCATACATAAATGGAAAGCTAATTTTTATGTGGATTCAGCTGTTAGAATTGCAGCCCATGCTGACAATAACTCTGTTTCCTTGGCATGAATTTAGTAAATGTGTTTAACATTACTCTGGTCCCAGGCTGAGAACTTAGAGTAATATATATATATATATACATACTAAATATATATATACTAAATATACAGTCCCTAAACTTTTTGTACATTACTAAGATCTTTTTTATCTTGTCAAGCAGTCATTTCATTGCTCCTTGGAAATAACAAGCATTTAATTCTGTTTCAGTTTAAAAGCTGCTTCATCGTCCTGTAGTTTCACTTGCTTTTTATTTTTGTTTTAATGCAGCAAAGTGACAGACTGGAGCAGGCTTAATTGTTTATCTGACACTTTCCTCGGCCAATTTCTTAACAAAAGTGAGGAGAGATGTTGGAGAAAAATCACCTCTGTGCACTTTAGAACAAATCAGTTATTTAAAGAAAATTACCAGTACGTGTCCCCTCCAAAATTTTTATTCTACTTTCCACCTTTAGGGTGCAATTTCCTGAATGATTTAGCCAATTCAAATGTGGGTTGGAAGTAATAGAAAAAGGTAGTTTCACTTTTTTTCTCCCTCAACATGGGCTTATTTCACATCAGGGTGATTTTTTGTTTGTTTGTTTGTTTCAGGGCTAGGTACCTCAAGCCATTTCTTCAACTTAACTTTTTAAGTAACCAGTCATTTAAGAAAACATAGTTGTACGTGCATCTAACCTGTAGTACCTCATGTATACTGCTTTTTTTTTTTTCTTGGTCCCTGCGTTTCAAATTTTCATCAGCTTTTCTGTAGAATCTAACATTTAAACTTCTATTGTTACTAAACCTGAAGCATCCAGCTTAAATGATTATTTTGATCTTACAAAAAGGCTGATTTCCATTAAAATAACCTTAAAGAAATTTAGTGACAAAGGAACAGCTTTCAACTTCTCTAAATTCTGCAGAATTTGAGGTCTTTCTCTTTTTTTTTTTAACCTCAAAGTAGCACTTTTTGCCTACAGTAATCAAAATTTTATGGTCATTATGCAATCTCATCTATGCTTTTAACATTATATTGTTGTCCTAGTTCAGCAGGAGGGACCAGTTATCACTGTGTGGGGGTAATCAAAACTATGTATTCTACCCCCTCTATTCA
>JAWWMO010000083.1:110597051-110643132 GCA_035047845.1 Dendrocincla fuliginosa | reverse complement strand
GCCCAGATGTTGCAAGAGTCAGTGTTCCCAGCCTGTGGGTGAAAGGGTCTTTCACCTGGGAGGGGCAGGTTGTTGTCTCTTGTTTGCCTCAGTAAGACATGGCAGAGTGGCTCAGGGGTTGGCTGGGGACAGGTACAGCCGGAATGAAAGGGACGCCTTTTGGATTAATTTCCTCTCCATATTTGAAGTGGTGGTGCTTGGAAAAACATGGTATTCCTGAGGCCTTGAGTTCGGCCTAGCACTGGTCTTTTCTATCTGTTACTTGTCAACATGTGTTGTACTCTTTTATGATTTTGATACTTTTTATACTTTATATACTCTTTTATACTCCTTTATATTCTGTACCCCAAAATCCTATAAGTAAAAGAAATCTTCTCTACTTTACCTAAATAATGTTGTCTGGGAAAGATTTTACAGCCTCCTTACAGCAACACTTCATAAACCTTGCACTATCTGCAGTTGGGAAAACAAAATTAAGTGACTTGCCAGCAAGATTCGCTTTATTAACACTTAAAATAATTGCCAATTTACTTCAGCTTTACTGTCAACTGTGGGAATTTTGTTTAGTCATGAAAATTGTGATGGTTAAATTTGGAGCTTATGTCTGATATAATTTCTCTTCCTGGCTGTAGTTGCCATTCAGATTAGAAATGATTACTGCACAGGTAAGTATCTGGGGTTCAAAAAATATACCTGGTGCCTTAAAAATGCATGAGAAGGATTATTGGTTGGTGCCATCTTTCAACCATTTCCATATTTTGAAAAAGTAAGCTGCATTTATATTCCTTTATTCATACTGAAATCAATCAGATGCTTAGAAAAGTGAAGCATAGTTAGCATAATATCATTGGACTCTGGATCTTTATCATAGAGTCTGACCATATGTTTTATGATGGCTAGCTTTTTTCAAGAAGTGCAGTCTCTCTTCAAATTATCTGGCAAAAAGAAAAATTGGAGTTCTCTCAAACTAATCTGCCATTTGATTTATTATGAGATAATTTAATTCCTGTCTCTACGAGCAGAGCAATTGGCTCCAGAATGGTTATTTTCAGAACTGAAAATTCAGGAAAATGCAATGACACTGTTGTGAAGAGTTTATTGGCCTGGACACAGAATTCCATAAGCTGTATTGTTTCCCAGTGTGTTCTGGCACATTCCCCAGTGCTACACTATGTTATAGGCATTTACCAAATCACTTTAGTTGTAGCTTGGATAATTCTGCATGGCCGTTCAATATCAGTATCACTTGACTGAATTATATGTAAAATCTTTATAAATCTTAATTGCGAATACAAAATAGTAAAATGCAAATGAGGTAAACAAATGGTGTGAAGAAAAGATTTCCAAAATAGAAACCATGTCATAAAAATGAGAAAAGAACAAGAATTATAACATAATTATTTATTTTATTTCCTTTCATATTATTTGTTGCTGGGACCATTTATACCAATAAGGCTTGGGAATGTATCCTGGGTAACTGTCCTAGATACAGGGGTTGGGACCAGTTTATCACTATGTGGATATAACCAATACTGTGTTCTACACCCTCTATGTAATTTCTGAGGGACTATTAATAATGGATCATTTGCATCAGCTGGTCAGGGCATACCTGACATCTCAGGCTAAAAGTAAAGAACCCTATGAGGTAGCAGAGTGTTCCTGTCTTCACGCCAATGACTCAGCTGTGATAACTCCCATCCGAGGAGGCATCAGCACCTCCACACCCAGCCTGAGGGGTCATGTCTGCTATGAACTATTAGGGACTGGCACAATAGACAATAGTTGCAATGACTTAGGCTACCAAAGATTCCAAAAACTTCTCATGCATCACAGAGTTAAATCACCCATTTTTAAACTCCTTACCCTGGGGGAGGTACTGGGCATTCCTACCTGAACCTGAGCAGATATAATCTTTGGGTTTTGGGACTTCTGGTACCACTCGTCAGATCCAGAGGAGGATCAGAACCTCAACAGAACTGCAGCCATCATCCTGACCAACAGGATTCTTTTCCTTTTACTTTCCACACAGGGGTGCTCAGCATAGGGGCTAATGAACTTCTGTTTGTGTCCCAGGGTGTTGGGTTATACATCTGTTTTTTGTGGGGTAAAACCACTTTTCTCCATATCATTTTATTTATTGTAATCTTTTCAGTAAGTTGTAACTCTGACTTGTAATCTCTCTTGAGTTGTGTTAATTTCTCCAGATGGTTTACTTTTAAACCAGCACAGTAAGGGAATCCAGATGGAATATGAAAATGAAGAAAGCAGATTCAGTTCTCATATTGCTGAATTTCTGCACTTGACCTATTTCTCATAAAGACAAGAGTAAGCAAAGTTTGAAATGTAGCTCACTCAAGGCAAAGACTTTTAAGAGTTTTAAAATGAAAACATGAAGTATGACAGATTATAAAAGGATATTTAAATATTCAGCAGAAAGTAAATCACAGCAATTTCTACTGTGTACTCTATTTTGCATGAATCAAGATTTTCCTTAAAAGCATGGTAAAGTATAACAAATAATAATTTTTAGTATTTTTCACAGTAAGATTTGCAAAGAGAAATTTGTAAAATACATCATTTAACAGTAATAGAATTTTCAGCAACACCTGCAGACTACTAGTGAAAGTAGAAGTGTAATAACCAAAATCACAATCCAGAGATGTGAATTTTATGTCTTAGTTTAAATAGTGGTGGAATATTTCAGCTTGTAAACTTACATTTATGATCTAGTTACAGCACTCACAAAGTTCTCACAAGTACAGTATGTATATACATACTCTAATCTATAGGGTATACAGGGGAATTCTACATAACTGAACAATTTCTCATTTCTGACTAAGATAAGCTGCATTCTTGATATGCCCTCCTTGAGAATTTTTTTCTTTTTTTTTTTTTTACTGACTCCACCTAGTAATCTATACACAAAATAACCAGAAGTAGATAATAAGAAAAGCTTCATAAACTAACAACAAATTTAATACTGGCAGTTGATTTCAGCTTCATTTTGGCAAATGTTTTTTAGCAAGCCCTGATGATCTCTAACAATGAAGCAGCAATAATTTTTATATATGACTGGTGAAGAGAAAAAAAAGCACCAAAACATCAACCACCCCTCCCAACAGAAGCAAACAATAAAAGCCCAAATTAGGAATCATGTCCTATTTACATAATTTGATTACTAAAAAAAATATGTCTCTACTATTCATATTATTAATTTATGAGCATTTGAATGATCAAAATAATCCTTCTTGAAATATTCTAATAGTGGACTACAAAGAAGAAATAGAATTCTGACTTGCTAAAGATATTGATAGATAACTTTTCCCTCTAGTTTTGATATTCTAATTGGAATGATCATTACCTCATTTTTACTTATCTTCATATTTCTTGAGTGGAGATAAAATCAAAAGCACAAGTACTGAAAAATAACCAGTTGATAGCACGATACTTTTATTGCACAGAGAAATCGGAGGTGCAAATTAGTTCATCATATTTCCAGACCAGTTATTTTAAATGGCACTATTTTTTTCTCACATGATCAGGAGTGATTCTACAAAAGAAAATTTCACCAAAAAAAGACAAGTTTCAGAGCACACTCATATGTCCTGAAATGAATTTTAGACTGATTTTAGATGTGAAAAAGACACAAATATATTCAGTCTTCAGAAAACTCTGAAACTGAAAAAAAATATTTCTGTTACAAGGGCGCTATTTTGCTCTAAGCTGCATATCCTTTATTATTATATTGATCTCAACATTGTTTATATAGGTTAATTTTATTTTAGCATTACAGCAGTAAGAGATTTTAATGAAGGCAAAGAAGCCTTCATTATCAGATCAGCCTCTGATAAACTTGGTGTCAGTTATGACTTACCACTTTTAGAAATACTGATCTGTTCTTAGTGGAACTGCACCAGGCATGCACTGAATATGCTGTTGACATTTGTCCATGGGCTGGGGAGCTCATACTTTATATATGTAAATTGAGATGGACAGATTGTCTAGATTTTGCCTTTAACTTCTTCTTTGAAAAGCTAGAGCAGCTCTCCAGTCTACAGACTCCTTAGAATGAATTTTAACAGTATGCTTATGAAAGAGGTGGGACAACATTCATTCCAAGCATACATTCATCATTAAATAATGTCAACTAGTCACCCAATGGAGGAAGAAGAGATTTAGATTCCACTGACTGTAATTGGTTAAGAATCATGAGGTGGTTCCTTCAAAGAACCCCACTGGAAGAAAGCAACTTGATACTGATGAGGAGGGTGGCTTCCTATTCAGGAAGAAATAGAAGGATTTGAAATGAGATAGGAAACTAATCTAAATTCTCAAGAGAGCTAGACTTGAAAAGCAAACATGTCTCACTAAGAGAGACATACACAATATCCACAACTCCAGCTACTGAAGCTTCAACTCAGTGAAGGAAAGAAAGATCTTTCTGTAAGTAATTTAAATAACTGTTTGGGTTTTTTTCTTTGATTTTTGATTACTTGTGGCAGTGCAGTTTGTTTTGGTTGTTATTAATAATTGCTAGTATTTTCATTTTTATTGTTTCTTATTTTATGGTAAGCAAGTAATACTGCTTATTTCAGAATCTGATATATCTATAAAGAATGGTCTAGAGAAATTTTAGCAATTATCTTTCCACTTGAGCACATGCATATGCCTCAACATATGTATATATGTACGTAGTATATACAGCATTGCACTTAAAGCTAACAAAGTAGATTCTTGTTTGAAGAACTTGTACCTGGAAAAATGGCACAAAGGACTGAACAGTGGGGGAGAGGGTATTTTACAGGGACCATGAGTTCAATATCAGGCTGCCCAACATGCAGCAATGGACCATATTTGAACCCTACGGGCCATGGTAGAGGAAGAGAAAGTAATAATTTGTACTTTATTCTTCTATCCTTTTATTCATCCTGATAGCTTTTATTTGAAGCCACAGATCTACAAATCCTTAGAACTTAATAATAACTTCACATCTAGGCAATGCTGTGCCCTTGGAGACTGACGAAGATGTTGAAGAGGATCTCCCACTGCCATTTCAGACCATGTTCTTTACCATCCCACTTAGCTTCCATCCAGTTTCCAAAGTCTGTTTGAAGATGCTTCTACTTCACCATTTTCAGAATTTCATTTTTCATTCTGCTTGATTACAAATCCAATTGTGTTTCAGATTGTTCTGGGCAAGATCCTGTGCTTTGCTGTGGAGTCCTGTCCCACCTGTCAGTGATTTCAAAGAGCTAAAGGTAAGCTTCAGCATCAGAGCTGCAGCTGATTCATCTGGCTGCGACAGAGCGAGTTTCATTGAACACCTTCTTTTCTCACAGGCCGTACTTAACTTACCTAGTTCTCAAAAAATATAATATGCTTGTTAAGGAAACCTAGAAAAATTATTGAACTTGATTAGAGAAAGGGTTTTTTTCTTCCTAGGGGTCAAACATGCCTCTTCTAGAATGTGGTTATACTAAATAAACTCAGATAGCATCATTTTACCACTATGTTTGCATGAAGACTACTAGAAAAGAATGTTAATTTTATTGCTTTAGGGAGATGATCACTTGAATATATTAATATAATTCAATATTTTATTCAACTATTGCTTTTTCATTAGTATTTGCCTGTTTGAACACTCTTGTCTAAATAATTGGAGTTCTGTATGTTGAAAAATATCAATAGTTGAATACTGTAGAAATGTTCTACAGAAATACATAACCCTAAAAAATAAAATAGACACTATAAAAAAATATAGTAGAAAAGCAACTGCATGAACTAAAAGAAAAATATTTGCAAATAATTTTTAACATATTTTAATTTGTATTTTACACTGGTTTTGCCTGAAGTATCTGTTCTGGAAATTTCTTACATGTGACAGAATACTATACCACAGTTTCTATTCAAAAATATCTAAATCCTAATTTTGATTTTCATAGTAAGCAAATTTTCCAATTGTTTTTAAGTGTCTCGGATGCACTGGTGCATTCCTCATGTAGACTTTAGTGATCAAAATATTTAGTCATTAATCACATGGAAGCATAGAGAAATTAATTAATACTCAAAGCACTTGAGCATGACTCCTAAAAGTGTAGCTAGCTATACTGAAATGGCTACCAGTTGTTCTAAGTGTGCACTTTAGTTGCAGGTAGATGGATAACCAGATATACAGAAATAAGAAAAAATAACCTCCTAAAATATCATAAAAACAATCTATATACAGTTTTGACCACTGCTGAGGAAATTGTTAAACTGCTGGACAAATACAGGAAGATTGTAAGACTGTTTCTTGTCTTTGATTAATTCATTATGGAACTAATTTGCGAAAGCTGCTGATTTGTGAAGTGCCTTTCTGTATCCGTTTTACTAAAAACAAGTTCAATGCATATTCATCAGAAAATGGCTTTTGTAAGCCATTAAGGCTCAGAGAGAGGCTTTTAATCTTAAATTATGTAATCAGAGCAATGAGTTAATTCGTTAAACAGTTGGTCACAGATAGGAGAATCAGCCTGCAAAGTGTTGTCTGGGAATGAACATTCCTTAAATAAGAAAAAAGGGCAGATCTGACAAAAGGTAGAGATGTTAAAAAATTTTGTGCTGAAAAATTCAGGAAAATAAGACTATTAGAGGAAGGTTTTAGGAGTGGAACCAAAGAGCATAAGTAGTGTTTGTGGAATTTGTGATTCTAAAAGCAGGCACAAGAAAGTTCTGAACCAGAGGTCTGAGTTTGTCTCTCAGACTTATAGATTCTTATAGCTAACAAAGAAATGGGAGACACAAAACGTTACTATTTTTGTCCCATTCTTTATGCTGCTTCTTGAGATGGATACCATTTTTTGAATCCTATACAGAGGTAATTTGTTTATGGGTGCATGGTTTTTTTGCTTATAATTATTTCTCACTACTGGACATCTGTTAAACTTCCTAAGAGAAAGAATCTGGAGTCAAGAGTGTTTACTTGGATAAGCATATGATAATCAAAAAGCTGTTGAAATAGTGGAAGGGTCCGGAGATCAGGGCAGATGATTTATGTGGGCTGCTCTCAGGTGAAGGTGCTGAACAGAGGCCTTGTCTCCATGTATTTCTAGTCATCGGCACGCAGGTAAGGTCGTATTAGAACACAGTAACTTAAAATCTACAAGACCCAGTTGGTTACACTCGTGTGTTTAACAGATGTATTTTTATCTCTGTTTAACGATAAAATAGAATAAATAACGCAAAGCTATTTCTGGTAGCGATCAAGTTGGGCATTTCGTGCCACCACAGAATAATTAAATTAAATTTAGAAAAGGAATAACAGAAAGGTGCTATGAATGGAGTTAAAACTCCTAGAATATGACGCTGTGTTGAGAAAACCTGTCTTTTCTAATTCTTTAACCTTTATTTAAAATAAGGCCATGATACCTTAAATGTCTCTAAAGGGCTACATTATGCCCTTTACCAAGTGGAATAAACTCAAAGTAGTATAAGAAGTTGGGTCTACTTCAGCTTGTGTAACACCTTGATAATTTCCAGATCAGTAAAGTTAATAGAGTTGACTAATTTAATTCATTCTGAGCATTTTTTTTTCTGAATCTCACTGCTATCTATTAGGTATGTGCGAGTTATATTGTGCAGACTTAAAGTGGTAATTTAGTATTTGTTACCAACAAATAATATGATTAGATAGAATTTAATTTTAATTGGTTGCAAGGTAATGAAAACACAAGACATAGTGTAATAAAGAATTCTCAGCATTTTAAGATATGTCACCAGTACTTTTGGTTCAGAACTAAGAGACGTAACATCAGTTGTATGTTGAAGTAAAGGGTTTCAACTCTGTAAGGTACTATTAGCCATGTGAGCATTACCACTAGTAATCTTTCTCACTGTCTGCTAAAGTGACACCATATCCCCATGTAATCTATTCATACGTATTTATTATAAGACTATGAAAATAGAATGAGGCATTTTAAGTAGATGAGTGGTCATGAACCCCTTAATGAAACCTTGATGAACTTGTAATTCAGGAACTACCATAGAATAAATCAGTTAAAATCAAACAACATGATAAATGTTCATGAATATTTTCTGAAGGGTGTCTGAATATTCATTTATTCATGATTTATGGAATGTATAGTGAAAAAAAATATTCTAACATTATGAATCAAAAAAAGTTTTATTCTAACAGAACCCCAAAACAAAGTAGAATATGAGTAAAATTTTTGATTTGCTTTCCTTTGATTAGCTTTTTAATGTAGGTGGGTCTGTGTGTATTTGTATGCCATGTGCAACTAAAATTGAAAAATACTCTAAATGTTTTTCTTATATAAATGTCATCAGTGATAGAATACAAGATAAAGATATTCCATACAGATGCAGTGTATGAATCTTTCAAAATCCAAAATGGAAAAATATGGCTGTTTTACTTCCTGTAGAGGCAGGGGAAAAAAAATAAAATTGTTAAGGATATACAAGCTCCAGAGCAATAGTTCTGATTCCTACACAAGCCTTCAAAAGATCCTCTGAAGCACTTTTCAGAAAAGCAGTGGTTAGGTTGATGTAAAATGGTGCAATGCACTGAAACAATGTTTTTCTCAAAAACCTTGACAGGATTTTTTTGTTGTTGTTGTTCAGTCTTGGTTATGTCATTGCACCATATTTAGGGAATAGAAAAATTACCACTTATACAAAATATGTGGGCATAAAGTCGAATGCACTTATCTTTGTACAGACACCAATTCAATAAATGTACAGGGAAGGAAAAGAGAGTGAAGATAGAAATACTTCTAATCTCCTAAAACTTGCAGCAGGAATTCAAGCTGTTGTCTTGCTGATTGAAATTTTATCTGAAGTTTTTTTTTCAGCCACTACTCAAGCTTTGAGCAGCTAGTAGTGTTTGAATTCTAATTCTTTAAGAATAAGTGCTCTGGATTTTTATGCATTTTAACACAGCATTCATTTTTTCAGAGCCTTTTAGGCCCTCTTTTTTATTTATATACCTACTAAATATTCTGTTCCTGTCTTATCTTAGAGGTTTTCTTTTCCTTTAAAGGAGTGTACCATTTGTACCCTCAAATTATAATTTAGATGATTTACTTTTTTTCCACCTGCTACTGCAGATCAGACAATCGCATACTTCAAATTAATGCAAATGAGTTTGCAACAGCTTTTAAAATAAGCAGTACTTCAATTGTATGTACAGGAAGCCTTGGAGAAGACATTGTACTTAAGCAGTTGGTGACCCTGGGCACGACGTATTGGCTCTGTTGGGACTAAAAAGCTCACGTGCTGTCATGAGCAGCTGCTGTAAGGAAATGGTATTGAAGTGCCTTGTTTCAGCCTGCACTGCACCCTGCTGGATGGTATGACAGACATATCATTCCACCCTCTCAAGAGAAGACAGATAGTTTTGGATTTTAGACATGATGAAATGCATCATAGTATGGTAAGGAAGCTGAACTTCTGCATGGATTGGAATCTCTGCAGCATGATATGTAAAAGTCCATCATGTCTGTCCAATGCTGCATGACAGCTGGGTTTGTATCATCCACAGGGACATGATTTACTCTCTGTCTCTTTCTTTTATTCTATCTTTATGCCATTTGTTGTCAGGTCTTTCCTACTAGCATGCAAATGACCCCTGCACAATACCCCCTTCTCCTTTCCCTGTATCCCCTTACAAAACATCCTGTGCCAGACAGGAAAATGCAATCATAACCACTTTCTGCAAGCTGCAGGCCAGAACATTATGCAGCATTTTCTGGTTTAAAATTATCCCAAAAGAGTATATATAAGTTAGTTCTCTCATTGATGTCATGTTCAATTATTGTTCTCAAAAAGTAATTGAGAGGCTTAAATGAAACTCTCCACTGGCTTCAAATGTTAATACTCCAAGAAAACCCACAAAACCTTAAAAACCAAACAGATAAAACCCCCAAAGCCCTGCAGTAGGGAACTATTTATGGATTAGTTTCGTCTACTTACTTTTCCCTTATATTTTCAGAAGGTTTTTTTTTTTCCTATTCTATTGTTTAACTTGCTCTTCTCCTTCCTTTATTTGCAGCAGCAGCAAATGAAAGTGAATTTATCTTTTCTAGGACATTATTAGCTACCGAAGAGATGATTAAAAAAAACACAAAAGAAAGTTTATTTGGTTCCATTTTTTTTTTAGCCATAATGGGCAGATTTTAAGTTGAAATTTGAATAGAAAATCTTTAGGGGCTTTTATAAGGTTATTCAGAGTTCTTTCAGCAAAGTGTTTAAGTAGAAACACTCAGGGAATATGGCACGTGCAATTCATTTGGTTTATTTTTTTTTTCTTTGAATTTATGAAAACCTTTGGGGATTATACAAACTCCCTAAGTACTTTAAGAATATAAGTACTCAAGTATTAGAATTGAGGGCAAAGGTGCTAGAAATCAATGCAGCTCTGAATGACTTTTTCTTCCCCCAAACTTCCTCCATCTAGCTTGAAAACTGGCTATAAAATTTCAGTTTTCATATAATTATTGTATTAGAATACATTTTTATCTTCCCTAAAGAAAAGAATTTAAGCAGAAAGCAATCTGCTTTTCAGGTAACGGAAAATTTTTGTTTGAAGTAATGAAGACTGAAAAACTACTAACTCTGTGCTGTGCCATCTCATGTAGCATTTCAAAAATTTCCATGCATGAAGCACTGCAAAAGTATTAGAGAAGGGACTGCCATGAGAGGGAAGAGGGGAAAGGAAGTGTTACATGTTCTAATGCACTTGTGTAAAAAACCCTCTTACAAGTGTGTGCTCACTTTCCCCCTCTTTCCTTCTACCTCAGTAAGTGTTCACATTATTCCTTTCAGTACAGAATTTCAGTTGGATGAATTGAGATGACCTACATGAGTATTTTAAATATAGTTTACTACAGGAAAAAAGTATCTTGCCATGTAAACACATTTATAAAAAAAAGTAATGATTAAGAAAAAGAATACTTCCTCCTTCATTTTGAGAATTGCTATATCTGTTTCCTGTACATGTAACATATGTTGACATTCTAATAAAAATATCTTTTATTTCCTTTCTCCCTCTTTTTCTACAGAAGCTCTGAAATGGGTGATTAATGTAAATGATTGAGCAGAATTGAAAAGAATCTAAAGATAAGATTCTTTTCAATGTTTCAGCTCGGGGAGATAGTAAAGAGCAGGTAAAGCTCAGATGCACTTCCCTGAAATGAGGAGACAATACTGATCAGATATTCCGACACATTTAAGATCCATTTTCCAACCTAATTAACAATACTGTTTTCCAGTACAACTGTTACAGGGATTAGAAAAAAAAGACAGCAGTGAAGTAGAGTTCCTTTTGTTATGCACCTGGTGCCTAGTTAGAAAGCGAAAACCACCTGCTTTGAGTGACCACATTAGCATTCTAGGTCCTCCAGTTTTGGTAACTTAAGCTAATATATTCATTTTTGTTTTCAGACTAGAACTGCTCAGACAGTCAATTAGAGTTTCCTAGCTGGAAGCCTTTACTGATAGGCTGAGGGGCAGTATGGATGGGCTTGCTACAGTCCCTGAATCTTCTGTGCAATTCTCTGACAGCCCATGGGCCTACTCTATAAATAGCTACATGGTA
Organism: Dendrocincla fuliginosa; assembly: GCA_035047845.1. NCBI lineage: Eukaryota > Metazoa > Chordata > Aves > Passeriformes > Dendrocolaptidae > Dendrocincla > Dendrocincla fuliginosa. The sequence continues at coordinate 110,631,539 of JAWWMO010000083.1, read as the reverse complement.
ATACTGATGTGTTCAAAAATTACGAAGTGGCAGTGCAAAATTACAAATTCACTAAAAATCTATACCCAAACTCACTATTACCTTGACTTCAAGAATTTTCTGTATGTGTTTTAAAACACATAAATTTCAGTTTTAGAAGGGGCTAAACTTAACAGAGCTCTACACTTGTCAAATTTAATTTCAAATTAGCAAAGGCATTTTCTGGAGACTTTGCAATACGTCATGCAAAAATAAAATTTGCCTTCTAAAATTCTTTGTAATGCTTTGGTAGTCCTTCACTGCTGCTCAGAAAATAAAATAATAGTTCACAGACCACTGAAAGAAGGAGAAAAAAAATTGCACCTGAAATGCTTTAGAATTTGAGAACTAGATTTGCACACACAGTGAAAACAAAAGGCTTACCTTCTTCAAGTCTGTGTCAATGCTCCAGCTACTGGAATCGACCAAGCAATCTTACATGAGGTTAGTACATACTGATATATCATCAGAAAAAGTCCTCTGGCCTCTGTGGAGAGCTTGATAACTCCTGAATAATAATGATTCTTGTTATCCAATGCTGGGATTAGTCATATTCTGCTGCAGGGAATTGATAAAGCTATTTCCTTCTTAGTGAGAGGAAGAGAGCTCCAATAATAATGTAAGGAAACAAAGATACCTTCTACATTTCCCTGACCCAGAAAACATAAAAGGAAAGCTTATTTCAGTGCATATTTTTTATTCAATAATTAAAATTTTCTTTTTCATTTCTTAGCTGTATTATGCATTTGAGGAGGAGGTAGTTCTCTATTTATGTTATTTGTAAACTTGCATGTTGCTATATAATTCTACTGCATGTCATCATCTCCCAAATGAAATTCAAGCCCTAAATTATTTTCTTATAGTTCCCTGGGAGCAAATTCAGTCCTTAGCATGGGAACCATCAATCTTTACTTCTTCAGAAATTTGAGACTTTGGAGACCCTTCTTCATTGCTCTTGCTACGAGGGATTAAAACCTCATTTGATTCTTGACCGCTTTGGACTGTATTATGCACTCTGTAATATTTAACTAATCTTTTTAAGGAGATCATATTCTGGCTTCTGAAGAAAAGCTTTTATTTATTCTTTTAATCTCTAAGTTAAATCTCACTTATATCAAAGTTAATGGCAAAGCACACATCAGTTTTACAGGGGTCCTAATTTTATCTTGACTTATTCACATCATCTAGACTATATGAAAAAAATATTGTTATCAACTTCTCTATCCTGCAAAATACTTCTTTTTCCCTATTCTAAACTTTTCATTTCTATGTATAATAATATAAACAGAGAAGATATATTCCCACTAATAAATAATTACTGAATTATTTTATTGTCATTTATTTTACAACTTTAAAGTCTTGTAAAATAAAAATTGTGGGGTTTTTTAACTTGTTATGTTAATTTCTGGAGTGTGAATCTACATTCCAAAATAAATACTTCCCATTAGACAAATTATACTTTTCTATGAATTACTTACTGACACGCACCAAGGAATATATGAAAGATCATGTAACTGAATCAGTTTTTGGACAAGTTTTATGTCCATATTGAATGAGCTACACTGGTCTGGGTATATATGGCGACAACTTAAATTTGGAAAACCAGTGATCCTTGCAATTATATTAACATTGGAGTATTTTTTGTGATTTAGGGAACAGTGGTTTAACATGGCCAAGATTCTTCTTGATTTAGACAGCATGAACTAATACATGCTTACATTTACAGAGTGTTAATCTGTCTTCAGTGGTTCAAAATGCATTAAAGTTATCTTTTTTTCTGTATGATATAACTGCATTCTTTTATTATTTAATTTATTTATACTTAAAATTATAGATCCCGTTGTTTCTGGCCTATAGTACGCTTACTGTGAATTGAAATGAACAGCAGTTCCCCATGGTTCTGGGAAATTGCATTTGTTTATTACCTTAAAATTTGTGCAGTGAAGCACCAGCTGTTTTTCAGCTGTATATGTTGTAACAGGCATTTGAAGTCTAAACTATGTGCCAAGATGGAGCAATTCTTTACATTAAAAAACAAAAGCACATCTTTAAGAAAGTGGTTGTTGAGCATAGGGTTTTTCACGAAGGGCCAGCCAAGTAGTCTCCTTCCTGCTAGGCATCAAGCTGGTAGGGGCTGATAACAGAGCCCAAACAGAGGGATCATATTAGACCCCTCAAAAGCTCAAAAGCTTTTGGAAACTCACATTTAACAATTTTCAAGAGCCAGAAATAAGGCTGGAAAGAAAAGGCTTAATGCTCCAAATTTATCTTCAGTGGAGACAGAGAGTGAAGGTCATGCTTAAAAAAGCATTTAAAAGCATTTTAAAGCAATGCTTTTAAATATCTGTAATGCAATAATTTTTCAGGGAAGGTCTACCTTTCTTGAACAGGACAGCAGAGGCTGAAGGAGAAAACAGTGGATGAATGTCTAAAAGTGTCACACTTCTCAGTCCAGCAGTTCAAGGAGGACCTACTGGGTGCATAATTTCTAAAGGGCGCTAACATTGGTGGGTATTTGAGTTGCTTCAAAGTCCAACAGAAAAGGAATACTTAGTATAGTACACTTCCTATGCATATGGCACAATGTGTAATGCAAAGAAGTGATACTGTTAAGTATCACCTAATGTGCCTGCAATATCCAGGCATACCTTTCTTAGTATCAGTAGGTTCTAGGACTAAGTACTCTTTGTGTACAATGCTGTGTTGATGGCTCCACACATTAATCTCTAGTCACCAGAATCTCACCTGATGTCTGTTTGGATGGCATGGCATAATAAGCCATTAGGGCTTAGGACATACAGGATGATGTACTTGACTCAAAATACTGTTCATAGCACAGGTTGAATATATTTTGTCTGTGGTTTCTAAAAAGGAGACAGCTCCCATGAGCAACAGATTCAGATTTAATTTCCTGAAGACCATTAAAAATAGATCTCTGTTCTTTTCTCTTCCTAACTGGAAAAAATTTAGGTTTCCAATAAACATGATGCTAAAAAACTCCAGGAAAAAAACAACAAAAAATTCTTATTCTATTGGGAAGAAAAAGAAGCAGTATCAGAAAGCAGTAGCTGAATGAGAATTTTTCATAATTTAATTACTCTGTGTCATTATATCCTGCTTTGAACTGACATATTTAATGACATTTACATAAATATAAAGAGTCATTTTGTGGAGGGTGTCAACATCTTGACTGAGCTTCCCTGGTCATAGTTTCTTGCATGTGATGAAATAAATCTGATAGAGAATAGAAGCCTCTGTCCTTTTTTTAGGTTGCTTGCCATTTTATCAGTAATAACTGTGGCATGTGAGATGACAGAAGCATGTTATTTCAAGAATTATGATTGTTAAAAAGTGACCACATCTATATCTGTTACAAACATAAAATTTAAATGAATGCGTATCTAAATGTATGTCAGCAGCAGTAAACATAGCCAATATTTCCCATAGAATCAGCAAGGATGTTGGAATATCTTCTGCAATGCTGTTTTAGTTCAACTATGTTTTTAAAAATTAATAATTCAAAAGTCATTCTAAGTTCTTGTCTGATACAAAAAGTATTCTAAGACCAATTCTATTATATAGGTAGGTTCAGGATTCATCTTTTATACAGTCCATAAGCTTATGAAATTTTAGTTCATAAGAGTTTGTTTCAATGGATCACAACCCAAATATTGACATTATATTTTTCAGTTTCAGAGATAAAAATGAAACAAATCCTCAGTTCTACATTTAAATGCAAATTTAGGTTTCATTATTAACCATCCTATTAATCAGAAATAAATAAACTGATACAGGTTGCTAGTTAGATTACTGATGAAGTTGAAAATATACATGATCTATGTATAAATATGTGATATTTTGAGAAGACAACTATATAGCCATATGTCATAGCTATGAGAAAATTCCTGACTTTGTAAAAATTTCACAGAATTAACAGAGTGCTAAAGACCTTTTAGAAGACTTTGGTTCTTCAAAAAATGAGGAAAAGTAAATGAATGAATTGTACTGTGAAGAAAGTTAACTCTACCCCAGCTGATACCATCACACTCAGTCTAACGAAAATAATAATCCAGACATTATAATGATCTTTTTCAAAAAACTTGGTAATAATCTTATAATAAGAAGAAGCATTTGATTTTTAGTGATCTACCTTATTTTCTTAATTATTTCTGTTTACCATAAAATTAATTTTGCAAATTCCCACCATGTTATTAAACTTTGAAATTAAAAAAAGCTCACACAAAACAACAAAAACAATAAACAAACACATAAAGTTACATGCAAAATGCAAACTTTTCGCTAAATAATGTATCTGCTACAAGACTAATTGTTGTGAACCAATTTAGTACTATTTTTAAACATAAAATCTTTTTCCTCCCCTGATTTATATGCCGAATGAAATGGTGTTTTCTCTGGTTCTTTTGTTTTCTTCTCAGATTTCTTATCTGGTAATCAAATGCATAAACTACTTAATAGGTGAATTTATTTTGTTGTTGTTGTTTAACATTAATATTTCATTTTAAACTTAATGTGTGTATGGGAGATAATGTGTTGTTTTTATAAAATCAGTTGAGAAAGACTACAGTTACCAAGGGATTCATTGTACCACAATATGCCAAAGAAGTTCATACTGAAGAACAGCAGTGTGACCAGGTGGCCAAGAAGGTCAATGGCATCCTGGCTTGTATCAGAGACAGATATCCAGCAGGACCAGGGAAGTGATTGTCCATCCAAGCTCAGCACTGGTGAAGCCACACCTCGAATTCTTTGTTCAGTTTTGGGCCACACACTCCAAGAAAGACATTGAGGTGCTGGAGCATCTCCAGAGAAGGGCAATGAAGCTGTGAAGGGTCAAGTCTTCTAAGGAGCAGCTGAAGGGCCTGGGGTTTTTTAGCCTGGAGAAAAGGAGACTGAAGGAAGACCTTATCACTTTTTACAACTACCTGAAAAGACATAGCAAGGAGAGTGTCAGTCTCTTCTCCCAGGTAGTAAGTGAGAGGATGAGAAGATATGGTTTCAAGTTGTGCCAGGGGAGGTTTAAATTGGATATTAGAAGGAAAAAAATAGTAGAAAGGGTTGTAAAGCATTGGAACAGACTGCCCAGGGGAGTGATGGAGTCATCATTCCTGGAAATGTTCAAAAATATGTGGGTAAGGACATGGACATGGTTTAAAGGAGAATATGGTAGTGTAGCTAGGCTGATGATTGGACGTGATGACCTTAAAGGTCTTTCCCACCCTTAACAGTTCTATGTTTCTTTGAACTAGATGAGGTGCAATACAGTTTGGAAAAGACCATGTGGAATACTTTTCTTAATTTTACAAGCAGAATCCTCATCTACTATTTTCTTTTCAGTAGATTTGCATACTGGAAATTTGAATTTTAACTTCTTAAGAAACCTTAGTCAGGAACTTATTTTAATCACAAATTAAAGTAGTTAGCTGTGCTTTAATTTGGCAATATCAGGAGTTAATAAAAACAGAAAATGTTTTGCATTCTGCTTTCTGTGTCTGATGTGGGCAATAGAGATTGAGATGTGTTCCAATTTTTTCTTTCTGTGTCAATTCTAATCTTATAGGTTTAGATATTAAATGATGTTCATACAAAAAACTCCTCTTCATCTCTTCTACTGTCATGCCTGAAGTTCTTGATTAGCTCTTGAAATCTGTGTGAAAACTGTATGGTCTTATGTGTGAAATTCACTGTCATCTTCTCTTCCTTTGTGGCTCATAGCTCCACTGTTGTCCAAACAGCAGTTTTGTAAGACAGAAAAACACTTTTACCATTTCCAAATGCTCTTTCAGACTCTATGTTTGTAAGGTGAGCTGGAGCCTCAGCATAACTTCTCTTCCACAATGTTAAATAGTTACTTCAGGATTTTTAACTGGCAAAGTACCCTGGAAAATCTTTTCTTCAACTCCTAAACCACTTACAAAATATTTGAAAACTCAGAGCAACTAGGGAATTCATTTAGACAAGTGAATGATGATTGCTTAGCCTTCAAAAACATTAAAGAGTTTTGAATCTGAAAAAAGCCTATTAAAGGATAGACAATGTGTGCACCCAGGAATATATAATTAAAAACATATATGTGATAATATGATAATATTAAAATTTCATAACTATTTGCATTTTTCTGTAGCATCCAATCATGAACTATTCACTCTGTATGACATGGTCATGTCCTTGCAACTGAGAGCCACTGTAATCACTGTTGAAGGGAGAAAAGTTTATAAAGAAGCAGTGGCTTTGGACTAAGGAACTTCAAATATTACTTTGAAGTGCAAATTGTCATTATATAACCTTATGAAAAATTTTTGTTTAGTGTCGTCCAAGACAGTGTGATTCCACAGTAGGAAGTCTTCTGCTTCTCTCCACTAACACTAAATTACCCACCTCAGCTCCCGAAGGTATTACCCTGCTAACAACTACAGTAATTGCGACCTCAGAATGTGACATGTCTAATCCTTGCCCATTCCCAGCTGGGGTGATAAAGTCATTTTCTGTCTGGGATAGTGGCAATAATTAATGCTAGAGGTACAGTGTGAAACCTGACAATTTGTCACCACACAATTAGCTACTTTGTGATGCTTTGCTTCTGTGAAATTACATCTTTCTCCAAGAGCACCGAACTCAGTGAGACTGACTGAACTTTACAACATGAGTCAGAATATCATGTCCAAGGTTAAAATCTGTCATTTTGATTATATGCCCCAACCTGTATACTTTGTCACAATGTATTTATCCTTAGTCATCAACATGCTGCACTTGAAAACTTCAAAGTATTATTTTTCACTACAGTCTATCCACAAGTATGCAAATGGAGTATGATATATTATCACAATTGCTATCATAATCACATGATTTTATACTTTTTTAAAGAGAGGTTTGAGAATTTTGACATTTCTGCTATTTTTCATGATTCTGGAAATATTGCAGCAAGATAATGCATGAGAACAAAAACATTTTCTTAAGTAAATATTGCCCATTTTCAACATCTATAGATCTCAAAATTCTATGCCTGTAATGTCATAATTTGTTTTTTTAATGAATAACAAACATAGTTAATGAATGTTGCTCTTTATGAAAAAAAAAGATGAATATGTTGAGCTTCTTATTGTGTTTTCTTAATTGTTAAATTTGTGTGACTACAAGGTTAATTTTCACTAATGCTGCTTACTGTGTTTCTTTAAACAAGACCTTTAGCTTCATTAGCTACAGTATATTTTATAGTGAGAAATTGATACTACAAATTTTGGTTAGGCAGTTTTATAGTCTGTTGCTACAGAAGTTTTGACATTTATACCTCTATATAGAAGGTTGAATCTTATATCTGTTAATTTTGACATGGTTAATAAATTGAACCTGTGTTGTAGGCTAGTTTTTATTTAAATAGTACCACGAACACTGTAACCCTATAATTTGGTCAACTAAGTTTATCAAATATACTTTAAATATTTTTCATCTTCAACATATATTCCTGGCTTTGTTGTGAATTGAGGCCACAGAAGGTGAGGAATTAAATTGATCGCTCTGTGGTTATTAGATGTTGAAGTCTGTTTCCTGGAAAAATAGTCTATTCTGGCTGAGTGCATTTATCAGTTGTGCTGATTCAGCAAACACTAAAATTTTACAATTGTTTTGAATCAGAACATACCTTTGGAACAATTCTTGTATCAACATTTTTTCAGTTAAAGTAAAGAACATAAAATACATGTCTTTATTATGGGAACGTTTTCTTTTATGCTATCTTCCATACAAGAAGGGCAACTGGGGTGTGAAAGGGATTGGAACATAAAACCTGTCAGGAGTGGCTGAGGAAGCTTGGGCTGTTTAACTTGGAGAAAAGGAGGTTCAGGGGAGACCTTATAACTCTCTATAACTACCTGAAAGGAGGTTGTGGTAAGGTAGGAATTGCCTCTTCTCCGAGACAACTAGTGATAGGACAAGGGGAAACAACCTCAAGTTGCACCAAGGACATTCAGGTTGGATATTGGGAAAGATTTCTTCACTGAAAGAGTGGTTAAACATTGGAACAGGTTTCCTGGCAAGTAGTGGAGTCACTGTCCCAAGAAGTGCTCAGAAAATGAGTAGACTTGGTACTTCATGATGTGGTTTAGTGGGCACGGTGTGGAGGTTTGGGTTGGCTCCCTGCCAAGCCCAACTGCCGGCCACACAGATTTCCCCCCTTCCCAAGAGAGAAGGAAAAAAAAAGTACCCAAAAAGCCAATTGTAGTAAAAGTATATATATATATATTCACATATATTACAATTATATACAATCAAACACTATGAAACTACAGAACAAATCCCAGAACAACCCCAAAAGGGAAAAGGGGGGAAAGGGAAATGGGACAAAATGGGTAAACCCAAACAAAACAAATACACACACTTGCAAACTCAGGTAAAAGCTCAATAAGTAACTAATACAATCAATTCTCACCAAACTCCCCTTAAGAGAAAGCAGGTCCTTCCCCTCCATACCACTGGGACACCAGCTGCTCCGAGAGGCCTCAGCTCACAGAGATAAGAGCTAAAGCCGACAGAGAGCTGATGTCCTCCGAGCACACAAAAGGAAGAGAGAGAAGAGAGGGAGGAAACCTTCCTCCTGTTTTTATATACACCTGATTATGTGAAGGAATGGTGTGGAATACTTCTTGCTACCAAGGAAGACCTAAACCAAAACCAAGAAAACTAAACCACCACACACAGTGGTAGTCAGGTAAAGGTTGGACTTCATGATCTTGGAGGTCTTTTCCAACCTTAATGATTCTATGATTCCATAATTCTATGTGAGATGATTCTCAGTAGTGCATGATGGGGGAATTAAAGCTTGCTCTCATTTGTATTCATACTCTTCCTGTAAAAAAAAAAAATAAAATTACTAAGCGACAATATAAGCATTGAATTGATATAATTCTTGCAGGATGATGTTTAAGTCCTGTCATGTATAAAATTTAGAATTCCATTAATTTATATATTATAAACTTTATGACTACCATGATAAGTTGACACAAATCTTCTGATTTGTAGTATACTGAAGTTCAAATCCAAGGAGCCAAGAGATGACACAGCATTGATGTCCTGAAAAACAGTGGAGCTTCTCAAAGGCTTCCAGACTTCTGCTAGTGCACATAGTGTAAAGTGTTACCAGATTTACTGGAGAATCATGGAAGAACAAGAATTTCTACTGGAACAAGAATTTGTGTGAGGGCAGTCAGAACAAGAAGGAATGACATGTGTCCGTAAGTCTTAGCTAAATGCAAACATGAAAATGCATCTGAATTCTATAGCATAGAATATAATATTGTCAAGGAATGCACCATTCCTGGGAGAATAAACAGTGAGTTTACCAGTCAAGAGAGTATGCAAACATATGAACAGTTGAAAAAAGCACAATTGAGGAAGGTGTGGATTGTGGAAGAGAAAACACATAACTTCTCAAATTTGTCCAGTATACCACTATCCATTGTGGCTAGAAAAAAGAATTTTTTAAATTCTGAAAAATTATGTCTACCTGAAATTGACTAGATGATCAAGAAGACATTCTGCCATCTCTAGTTCATATGGTACTGGAAATACAGTGCACTGTCTGTATATTCATGATTTGGGCAGTTATTCTTATTTGTTCTAGTCATGGAAACAGTGTTGAGAATAAGCAAGGTAGCTAATACAAAAAAGTAGTAACTGGCTTAGAATTTAAAATGGACAGAAAGTAATTTTGGAAATATGGTTTCTGTTCCTTCAAATATTATCTGTTTGTATTGAAAAAATCATAAAAGAAGCTTACCTTGAAGCAATATGTAAGACACACTTATTTACACTGAATGAAAGTGGTCATAAGATATGACAGTTGGAACACAATGGATGGACAAGGCAGGAAATGTAGCTTTAGACCATATTATGGGAATCTCCACTTTTGTTACAGCTGAGTTAAAATAAATTGCCTGATGAATTAATGTGCAATTCTTAAGATTATTAGATATTTCTTCATAAAGACTGGCTATACTGAAATGATTGATTCAATTAATATGTTTTGCTTCTCAGTTTATATTTATCCGTGTAGTAAAACTAATTCAACCCTAAACCCATAACTTTAAAACAAGAGTTGTATTTATTTCAGTTTGGAGTTTTTGTTGTTTCTTTGTTTTCCCATGGATCAGATTGTTCTTTAAAATGTGTTTTATTTTTACAAATATAATCACTAAAAAACCCAAACAAAACTAGTTATTTGTTAATTGTCCAGTATAATCTCTTGGACACCCATAGGATTTTCTAAGAAGCTGTGGACCATTTATCAGAGACTCTCAGCTGTGTTTCAGAAAAACAAATTTCATTAAATAAAACAGATTGACAAGTGTTACGTGAAGAAGAAGGTATTTCCTCTTGATAATGACACAGGCCTCCTGTCTTGTTTTTAAACTGATAGCCTATTGCTATGCTAGTGAGTAGAAATTGGCCTTTGACATTGGCTGACAAAGAATTATCAGTTTGGTTAAACTGAAAGACACAATGCTACAAAAACAATGATACTAAATATGTAAGACCAAGTTTTTTTTTTTTTCTCTCTTTTTTTTCTTTCATTTTTCTTTTTGGGGGAGAGGGGACAGTTTTTGTTATTTACCAAAAAAAAAATAAAATCAAAAAACAAAACAAACAGCAACAAAATAAATACATTTAAAAGTAGAGTACTGCATTTGCACTTAATCATTACTGACTGCTGCAGTTCTGTATTGCTTTTATTTGCTTGTTCTGAATTCCAAAATAATTTTCGTGTAACTTACTCAAGATATTTGAAGATTCTGTTCCTTCCATTACAACAGCTTTAAAGGAATCTCATTCAAACATTCTCAGCTCATGCAAATAAACCAAAGAATCACCCAAATTTTAGTTAGTGATTGCTGTTTAATGCAATGTTTAGATTTGTGGTATGGTCTTTAATAACACAGCATAGCTGAGTGATCAAAGAGTAGATACGCATTTAGGTCAAGATCTTCAAAGTGATTCAGATATGCTGGAGGGTTGTTTTGGGAGGAGTTTGCGTGGTGGTTTTTTTTCTTTATTTCTTTAATTCTTCATCTTCTTCATGACGACCTTAAGTGGGTTGAATGTTTGGGATAAGAAAATCAGAGCTACTACCATTTGAAAATAAGCTTATTTAAGCATTCCAAGTTTTTAATTTAAATCTTTATTTGTCTCTGTTCTTTCTACATTTGTCTCTTCTATTATCTTTTTTATTTTATTTTGTTTCACCAGGCTCTCTGTCATGCTCTCTTTCCACCTATTCTATTTTCTCCCTTGATGATTCATTCTTTAACCTTGGTCTTGTGTTGTCAAAATTCTTTGATGATCTTTCATGATCTCTTCTTTAATACTGGATCATGCTAACCTCAAATGCTTCTTTCATTATTGATCTGTTTTAGTTTCTTTTCATGTTAAACTTCAGTATTGCTTCAACATAATTTTGTGTTCTGATGAAGAAATGGAATTAAAAGCATTTTACAATACCTGAGATATTAATCCAATGGGAAAGTTGGTCTTTGTATGCATTGTGACTGACTCATGTATTTAAAAATGTAATTTAATTTCTGAGTTTTACATGGCTGGTTGCAGAACAAAGATGAAGCAGAATTGAGTCTACCAGTGGGATACCTAAGAAAAAGTAAGAGCTGTCTGATCATTTGAAGTTTTAAGAGTTCCTTAAACTGCGAAGTGTGGAACTCCTGTTACATATCATCATTAAAAATATAAAACATTAAATATAAATTAAATATAAAAATATAAAACATTGTCTCATTAAGAATGACAAAGACGATTATGGAATATTCTCCTGGAAAAGAGTTGATGGCAAAGAACCACTTGACAAAGATGAACTTTCATGGCATTTAAATAACTCTGTCCCACAAATATCTGTTTTTCTATTTCAAGCTTAGCAAACATTCTCATGAAACTTCATATTTTCTATAAATTACAGATTGCTATGACATGGGACAAAAAAAAAAAAAAAGAAAGCAATCCAATGTACTTTGCAGAATGCCCATTTGTTTTTGAGAAGTAGATTGGTTGACCTCATGTGTTTAGGAAGAAGTCTCATTTGGAGTCTTGTGCTTCAGTAGTGGACAGGAATATGTTGCAGGTATGGGAACTCATGCTCCAAACCAACCTGCGTGCAGTGTAACCTAATGTATGATATAGTCTTTCTATTCAGTAAAGTTCTACACGGTATTTTTGTTGTAGCTCAACAAGTTAGTGACATGTCTTCTGTAAAATTCCAACTTTCAAAGGAACAGAAAGAATGACTTGGCTATAAAAACATAGTCAGGGCCTCCAGTTGCTGGCTGAACTAAAGTTGCTGGCAGTTAAATTTCAGGATCTGCTTCTAAATTTGCAACTTCCCTCTTGAAATACATACTTTCCCCTTAGAAGCTTTATGTTCACATGCACTGCTTCTGGCTTTGTGTCATCCTCATCTTTCCTCCTGTATCCCTGCCATTCATCTGATTGAATCTGATTCACTTGGGACATTTTTGTGATTTTGTTCAGCACTTAGGACATTCATGACCTGAAATGTTTTTGCAGTATTCAGACCACAAAGTAATTCCTTCTGACTGAAGACACTTGGATGGATGGGAAGGAGTGCAAAGGTTTCCATAAATAGGATGCACTTTTCTATCTCATACTCTTGTTGCCACCTTTCATTAATATCTATGATTGAATAGATTTCATGATTTATAAATAGCTAAAGAAAAATTTGAAGTAGCATATTCATGGCAGAATAACAGATCACCATAAAGAATTTCACATAAAAACATTTATTGCACCTGACTGGATTTGATTTAGTTTTTTTCATACCAGCCTTTATGGTGTTGTGCTTTATATTTGTGACTAAAGCAATGTCAATAATGCATCTATATTTTCATTATTTCTGAACAGTGTTTGGAAAACATCAAAGCATTTTCTCTTTCCACTCTGCACTACCCCCCTGTATGAGTTTTATCTGGGATAGAGTGAATTTTTTTCATAGATAGTCATATTGCTCTGTGTTTGGTTTTGTGACCAAAATAGTGCTGATAATACTTTGATGTTTTACTTATTGCTGAACAGTGTTTGTAAAACATCAAGGTAATTTCTGCTTCTCTCACTGCCCCACCAGCAAGTAGACTGGGGATGAGCAAGAAGTTGGGATGGGGACACAGCTGTGACAGCTGATCCCAAACAAGGAAAGTGTCATGGGTTTTTCTGGTCAGGCTTTTTTTTTTTTTTTTTTTTAATAAGAGGAAGGTTGCCTTCTGTTGGAAGCCTCTGGAAGTTTCCCTCCATCCTATAGAGCAGAGCCAATGAGAGCCAGCTCCAAGGAAAACTTCCTGCTTTTGAACCATTAAGTTACGTCCCTGAGTGAAAACATATTTAAGAAGTTGTTGCGCAGTTAGAAATTGGCAGCCATGTGTTAACAACATCACAACGCAGACATCAAGGTCAGTGCAGGAGGAGAAGAGGAGAAGGAGGGGGAGGGACCCCACAGATCAGGGAGAGGACTTAAAAGTATTATTTCCTGAATATGTTGGTGATGACCATGGCGACTAAGAGTTGTCCCCTCGAAGCCCATGCGATCCATCGGGGTGCAAAGACTATCCCTGTCGGGGCAGGGGAAGGCATGAAAGAAGCTATTACCTTGTGGGAGAACCCCAAGATGGAGCAGAGGTCCTGCAAAGATTTACAGCCAAGACCCACAGAGGGAGAGGCCCACGCTTAGCAGGAGGCCCCCAAGGTGGAGCAGAGTCTTGCAGAGTGTTGCAGCCGAGACCCACAGAGGGAGAAACCCATGCCCAGCAGGTACAGTCAGGTTTTCAGGAGAGACTTTACCCCATGGAATGACCCACAAGGGAGCAGAGGATCTCTTTCGTGGGGGAAGGACTCAGAGTTGTGATTCCCCTGTGACCGTGGTGACGACTGTGGTGAAGCGAGCCATCCCCTTTGCAGCCCACAGGAAAGCCCCCTGAGACAGAACTGCTGCTTAAGTTTTGGACTTATATCTGTGAATGGTTGACCCAACAACAACTGACCGTAAACCTTCCATTCCCCTGTCCCCCGCACCATTGGGGGAAGGAGAGGGTATGGACAGACAGAGGAGTGGTGGTGGAAAAGTGTTTCTAACCTGTTTCTATTTCTAAATTTTAGTTTTTAGTTTGTTAATAATAAATTTAAGCCTTATTCTAAATTCTGCTTTGCCTGCGGTATTAATCAAAGCTCCTCTTTCGGTTGTTATCTCTAGCCGTAAATTCCTAGCTGTTCTTTTTTTCCTTCCCTCTGGAAGGCGAAAAGGGGGCAAGGAAAGGCCTTGAAAGAGTTTTGCTGGACACCAGGTGTTTATCCAGGGTCAAACCACCACACAAAGGGATATTCCATACCATATGGCATCATGGTCAGAAAAGCTGGGTGAAGAAGCAGTAAGAGGGGGACACTTGAAGCTATGGTGTAGATAACCATTACACATGATGAAACCTGACTTTCCTAGATAGGCAGATCATCTGTCTGCCCATGGGAAGTGGCAAATTCCTTGTTTTGCTTTGCTAACAAGCACAGCTTTTGCTGTACCTGTTAAACTACCTTAATCTCTGCACATGAGTTTTCTCACATTTATCCTTCTGATTTGCTTCTCCATGCGACTGGAGGAGGGTCAGCAGGCAGCTGTGTGGAGCTGAACTGCCTTCTGGTGTTACCATACCCCAACACCCTTCCCCACAGCAAAATGGTTGGTGATGGGTAAGAGGCAGGGATGGAACACCATTAGGACAACAGACCTAAATTGAGAAAAGGAAAATTCCATATGAGACAACATTAAAATCTCAGGGAAAGGAAGAGGAAAGGAGGACCTTTGGAGTTATGGAATTTGTCTTCTCAAACAACCACTACCTTTGCGGAGACCCTGCCTGATGATGAGAAGTGGTGAATAAATTCCTCTTTCTGCTTTGCTCTCATGAACATTTTTTCTTTCCCTTTTATCCTGTCATTGTCTTGATCCATGGGTCTTTTTGCCTTCCATCTATTTTCCCCTATCCTATGGCTGAGGAGAAATAAGTAAACAGCCATATGGGTGTTGCATGTTGACCACAGATATAGAACACAAATAGGAGTGAAGAAAATTTCAGTTTTGTAAATTCTTTCCTTCTAATTCTCACAGAGTAAACCACAATTAAACATTGTTCTGTATTCTTCAATTGTATAGTTTGTTGCACATTTACAGCTACAGGTGCATTTTATTCCTTTGTTGTTTTTTTCCACACATTATAAATAAAAACTTCTTCATTAAATGCCTATTTTTCTTGTTCTCAGGAGACTAACATCAAATCAGAGTATACAAAGAATATTTTGAAACAGTTAAAGAACTTCTTATTTATTCATAACCAAACAGGAGGAAGGCCTGTCTGTAAGAGGGAAAAGAACATTGATTTCTAGAATAATTTTTCTCCATAAAACAAAAGGTATGCATAGAATTATGGGATAGAATTATTCATGTTTAAAATTTTCATACAGTAGTACCCATGTTTACAACTGTAAGTGACCTAAGATAGTAAAAACAAATCATCTAGTTTATCAATTTTCTTATAAAGTTTGAGATAAATACTCTGAAGTTAGTTTAAAATCCATATTTTTGTTTAGATAAACCACAAGCATAAATATTCCCACAGCCACTTTTCAGATGTAAGACTGATGAAAAGTTGATCTTTCATCTAAAATAACCACTCATCTTTTCTGTCTGCCTACTCATCTCTTTCTGATGACAAGTGTTAATTACAAATATTTATTTCTTTGTACTCACTTGTTACACTTCTAAAGTGTAGATACACCTTGCTTGAGTAAACTAAGTTCACTTTAATAGGAGAGGAATAATTCTATTTTCTTTGGAGGAAAATGTAATAAAGTTAAAGCAGAACAAAATTATTTTTGCAGTTACCTTTATTTTTTACATAATCTCATTTATATTACTTCCTCTTTTTTTTTTTCTTTTTTTTTTCATTCTCATTTTGTTCTGTTTCTTAATATCTGTATTCTGACTATTGAAGAAATATCTACTTGACTTTTATTACAGTTTCGTGATTGAGTGGGCAGTGGAAATTCTTAGACATTGCTGTTCAAGTCAAAATTTCAAAAATTATTCATGACTTTGAAGAGAACCTGGTTTAAGAAACTGGATTAATGCTGTTAACCTGTCTGATGAAATCTCAAAAAGGATGTAAAAAGCCCCTTTTACTCACATTTCTCCAGATGGTGGGCCTCCTATATTATCTGTATCTATCGTCTCTCACACTTTTTCTCACATTATAACTGAAAAGTGAAAAAGGTTTAATATTCCTCTATTTCTAGAGGGCTTTATATTTAGGATAGTTATCCCTTTGTCCATTTTTTCCATCAGAAAAATCACCACTGTTTTCATATGGTCTGCCACTCAGACCTTATGTGCAAACAGTAGATTTGTACCAGCTACACAGTCTCTATGAGAGAGACTGCATTATGTGAAAATGGATTCTTTTTTTAACTCAACAGTTTATTGGTCTTCAAGGACAACCAATTTATGCCAGCTGTCATCTTTTCCTGTTAAAATTATTAGTTTTCACCCTACCTTGGGAACTTCTTTTTGGGTTGTCAAAATTTGTCTGCCACCTCCTGTGACCATCTCAAATCTAATTTAGGTGAGGAGAAAGTCTGGAATCTAGTAATCCTCTCTGCTTTAACATACAATGAATATAGAAGATGTTTAGTTTTCATTACAGAAATAAATTATCTCCTGTTGAGAACAGAGAGCTTAGGGACATGTGAAAGCCGTCCCTGCTAAGATAAATACAACACGAGGTTTTTGATATAGCAACTCACTATCTTATGCAAGTTAAACTGTTTTAAAAAGGACTAGAAGATAGCAAGTGGGGTTGCTTACAGACTAATTCATCGGCACAGTCCTTTCACCTACTAAATTTGTTAAGGTTAACCCTAATGTTGCAATCAATATGGATAGAAATGCCTCATGCAACACTTAATGCTTTTTCTGTCAAATCAGACATGTCAACCTAATATTGGCCAGGCAGAAATAGAAGATATAGCACAATAATCACAAAAATATTTAAAAGGGCTGCTATCATCTCCACTGTGTCTGAAATTAGACATCTTTGGATATCCATTTTAAAGTTAGTTTTAAGAATTAAAGTTCTCCTTGTAGCAAATTCTTACCATGTTTAACTGCTTGAAGAGGTAAACATTTTTTGAACTAATGTTCACAAAGCAAGTGTTTATCCCAGACATTGTACAAAGTAATTAGTTCTGTAAAAAAACTGTGCATCAAGAATGTTAACATTGGTTTTCCTCAAGGGTTTTTACAATGGTAATGAGACCAGTAATTTGTCTAAGAATTAAAAAGACTCATTTAATCAGAGTGTCTGGACTGTAGTAGTCAAAAGAACTCCTAGGACTAGAAATTTGCTTTGCTAAGCACTCTTCAGCATAGAAAAATCTATTTTATCCATATGTTCTTGTCAGGATTTTCTGAGCTTCAAGGAACCTAAAGTAAAACCTCAGACTTCATTTTTGGCAAGAACAAATCCACTCTGTTGAACTTAACCT
Organism: Dendrocincla fuliginosa; assembly: GCA_035047845.1. Taxonomy (NCBI): domain Eukaryota; kingdom Metazoa; phylum Chordata; class Aves; order Passeriformes; family Dendrocolaptidae; genus Dendrocincla; species Dendrocincla fuliginosa. Next base: position 110,613,908 of record JAWWMO010000083.1, on the reverse strand, counting down.
TCCCTTGTGCAAATTAATAAAATGTATTTGTCTCTCTATTGCTTTCAGAGAAAAAGTACACTGTGTCAAGCTTCAGTTATTTCATAGCCATTCATCCCTTAGATTGCATTCAGAATAGTGACAGTTACTTATATCAAACCCTTTGGGCAGAATTTCCTAAAAGTTATTTATTAAGATCACGAAACTTTGCAAATTCCATTTGGCTTACCAGAGAAAATGGAAACACATAACTGCATATTTTTGTGGTTTGTATTCAGGTGGCACTATATTGCTCTTATGTTGACTCTTCCCTGAAGCCTAATATTTCATGGAAATAAATGTTTAATCATATATTTTTAAGGTCAAATCAACTGGACAACATTCATTCCTAGGTTATCTTTCTTCCTTTGATCCAGTGATCAGAGGCAGCAATTAAATTACACAAGAGATCCCATCTTATAAATACACTTCTGAAATCTTCCTTTCATTGTGTTACTGCTGTTGCCTTCCCCCTCACCTTCAATTTTTTGTGTGACTTTCCTGTGTCATTTTGCCTGATACACTGATCTGTAGCCTGTCTCACTTCAGAGTATGACATTTTTTCCTATGCTGTCAGGCAACCTGTAGATTTTTCCATTAAAGTATTTCTTTTCCCTTTAGTTTTTCAGACCCTGGAAACTGAGAGTGCTTTTTGTTCTCAAAATGGAAACTGCATTAAACAATAAATACAAAATTTTATATCTATTAAATTATATCTAATTTTTATCTACTAAAATTTATACCTAATAAATTTGTATCTATTAAAAAAACTACTTTGAAACAAACAAAAAAACCCCACAAAAACTCCAACATTATCTCAAACTAATCTATAAAGTGAATTATATTTTACTAGCACAAAAGATGGAGAATGTGGATGGAAGCAACTTACAGGTGAGATAAAGATATTTCCAACCACTCAGGTCCTCAGAAGTTGCTTCATGTTGTTTGCATGCTGCTGTGCTCATGATACTTAGTCGTTCCTCAATGATTCCTGAATCTCACTGCGTTCCTGGCCTTGTTTGTTGCCAAGGGCTTTCTCCATCTTTTGGTAACTTGAGTTATTTTACCTGCAGCCAGTCTTCTCTAGCTCTGTAAATTATTTCCCTGTCTGTTCCTAAGAACTCCCACATCTAATGTGGAGTCAAATCTTTCAGATTCACCACTAAGAAAACAGAAAGATGCAAGTGATTCTTCCCTGTATTCTCTAAGTATAGGTATTAAAATAAGTTAACAAATTTTACACTGAAGACACATGAAGTTTCTCCTCCCTCCCTCCCTCCTTTCTTCCTTCCTTCCCTCCCTTTCTTCTTCTCTTCCTTCCTCCCTTCCATAAGAAAATGATGGCAATCACCTTAGGATACCAGCTATTTAATTTTCCTACCTTCCCTGCCCTGTCGAGTTCTTTACTTCCATATTCCCCTTCTCCTTCTTAGAGTCTAGCCTGACTCCAAAAAGATAGGAAGCAAATATAAATGAACCCCCTGTAAATGATGCCTCTCCTCAGCCAAGGTGACACAACTAACTATGTACTTAACTTTATGATATGTTCTAGGTGATGAGGATAACATAGGATGATATTTTTCCCTCCCTCACCCTCTTAACTTTTTTTTGATTAACAGTTCTTTCCTCTTCCTGGGAGCTTTCTATAAACACCAAGTGTTCCACAAAAGATCCTAAAGCTTGGGAAAAAGGGTACTGAACAGTGCTTCAACTAAACATGTCTTGATGCCTTTTAGGAAATTTTTTTCAGATGTCAAGGTATAGAATTTAGCACATTAGCTACAGTACAACACTTTGCATTTGGAGCTGAATGCAACCAGAAGAATTGAAATAAGCATAGATATCTGTGCAAAAGAGGAAAGTTACAAAGAAACAAATGTATATGTGCATAGAGATCTTACATATGTATTTTATACCTCTATGCTTGAATCTCAGACACAAAGTGTAAACTCAGGGTGCAAAGTGACATTTATTTAAACAAATGCATTTTATTGTCTCATATTTTCAAATAACGAGAAAGTTTCTCTTGTATCACACTGATTTTTAACTAACTCCTTATCTCTTTATTTTATTTTTGATTTTTCCTTTCTTCTTTATTTGTTATTAGCTAATATATAGTAATCTTTTTTACTGCCAATCCTAAAATCACCTTCCCGGATGTTCTTATGCTTCATTGTTGCATTCTACACCTCATAAATTAGGTATGTTTTAAAACTAAGAACAAATTTTTTAAAAAAATCTAATATGTCAAAAATAAAGAAGAGCAAAACTGTTTTCTATAATATATGCCTGTTTCATATCAGTGTTTCACATAAAAATCCTATAATTTATATAACCTGCTCCTTTGAGAGTCCTTGCTTAAGTAAAATAGGCTATTAATAAAACAATATAAAACTATAAAGAGCTCTTAATTCATCATTAACACTTATGATAATTATAAACACTGTTTCTAATTTTAGACACCCAAATAAAGGGTAATTCAGTGACAGAAGATGTTTTTAAAAATGGGTAGAAGTCTAGCCTTTCTGAAATCTTGATAAATATTAGCTTGCAAGCGTCTAGCAGCACCTGCTCTTCTGTTCAGTGCCAGAAAAGAATTTTGACAGACTAAGGTAGGATTATCTATTTAATGCACCAGATAAAGTTGGATCCAGAAACAAATTTTTTAAATGGATTAAATGCTTACTCTGCAAAGCATGGCTTACTGGGATAAGTATCAGGACTGAAATCCCCACAATCCTTAAACAACAGCTTTGAATCTTTCTCACTCTCCTTTTTCTTCCTTCAAAAATATGGATAGTTCACAGTTATTTCAGGCTAGATTTTGGTAATCGATCTCCAGCTGAGACCTTTGTCTGCACAGAATTCAAGGTTACTGACAATAAGTGATCACTCTAATTCTCTCAATTCCTTTCCTTTCCTCTCCTCTTCATTTCCTCTTCCTTTCCCTCCTGCCCCCACCCACCCCAAGTTTTCACAGTGGTTTCTGCCACTGTTTTGCTAAGATGAAGTCTTCATTAGCCAAAGCTGTGGCATTTTAAATTTAGATAATGTAAGAAGGTACCTCTGGAGATCGGGTATCTCAAATGCCATTCTGATTTAAATTTTTGTGAAAGCCATCTGTTAGACAACACAACACACTCCCTCATCTTTACTCTAAATTGCACCTTCTCATTAATATTATTTTTCAGTATCAACTTGCATATCTGACAAAAAAAATTCTCATGTGATTTATTTTCCTTCACTTAAATGAGAACTTCAGAAGCTTAATACAAGCTAAATAGCAATATTTAAGCTCTAAACACCATGAAACAGGCAGGGAATAGTGAAGTTGTAACATGTTCCTGCTGTTTAGTTTTTACAGTTGAGAAGTTCTAAACTGAAAGGATTTAGGGTAGCTATAAATCTTTGTGCAATGAAATTGTTTTGGGGATCTTTGGATTTGTTAATCTATTGAAATTTTAATAAATTCTGAGAAGACATGTCTTCAAAAGTAGAGAATAGAGAACCTCTTGAAAGGCAGAAATTACTTTTAAATTAAAGATAAAGAGAAAAGTCTTTATCCATTTCCCAAGGGATTAAAATAATATTGCAATTTTTCAGTATTTCAGAGAAGAAAAAGCTGATTCCACCAAAGGAGTGGTTAGGATATTTAATCTTCCAATCTTACTTAAAAGAAAAATAATATTGAAGGACTGAAAGACGGAAAAGGGGAAATTGCAAAGGAAAAGTGGCTAGCATTAGCTGATTTTCAAGGTTATTCAGCTTGACTGTGCAAAACTGTTAGTCTGATAATTCGCCTGTACAAATTCTAAAATGCAGCCCTTGCAAAGTGAGGATTTTTAGCTAATATTTTTCTTCAAACCTTTAGTTGATGGCTCCACAGATGACAGGACAAAAGAGTATCATTCATGAAAAATGATGTGGCAGAAAAATCCCTGTAGACATGTTTAGTTGGTTTTGCCTACTCTGACAAACTAAGAAAAGGAGCAATCAAGGAAACCTTTTAGCTCTAAAATAATACTACAATGTACCTAGAATATTTTTGCCATCAGACTCAGGTTATTTTGTATCTCATAGCCTCTCGTAACAAAGAGTTGTCAATTCTTTTACAAGCAATCTTAAATCAAAGGCAGACCAGCACTACACATACCTCAATTGTCAGCAGTAGAGTTTTAAAAGAAGTGATAACACATGGTACATACTACTAACAAAAGGGACACAGTTTGTTAACAGAATTACTCATTAATACTGCAGACTATTCAGAAAGAATGTAAGGGTCTTGGGTATTTCAGTGAAACTTGGGAATCAGAAGACGAAATTTCTCAAAAGCGGTAAAACCAAACCCTGCAATATTTGAAAGACTAAATTTAACTTCTGTGATCAACAAATTTATGTATTATGGCTGGATGCAAACATGAGAGCAACACTAACAAAATAAATAAAAAAAAAGAAATCTCAATTAAATGAAGATTGGATGATAAATAACACATAATTAGTCATCATTATGGTTCTGTGAAGTTATTATGTATAGTATAAGAGTATAAGTTACTCTTTTGAAGTCAGATTAATTTTTCTCCTCACAAATGCTCACACATCAAGGAATTACAGTTGATGAGAAATAGCACTAGCAAGGAGTTATCTTTTTGAATTTCATCTAAAGTTAAAACTGATTTATGGCATGTTGCTGTTTTTCTATGTCTCAACATAGTTGGTTGGTAATATGTATCACCATCATATATGGGCTGTCCCTATCATCCCAAGACCACCATTCTGTATTTTGTGAGGTCGTGTATTGGTACATGGCTCATTATTCTTGTTTAAGCATTTTCAAAGAATCAACTGGAAGTCTTGATAAAGCAGAGGCTGGTACTTGCAAAGTGCATAGATTCCCTTCAAATACACTTTTAATGGTATAAGGTGTTTGAAAATTGTCTTAATTTCAAACAGAAGGGTGCTTGCTCTCTTGGTACCTTATATTTTTGTCTGATCTGAATTTTGAAATTGTTTCTGAGGGCTCCTTGTGGTCAGCAGAGGAGTACCCTGAATGAGCTTTGGAAGCAATTATCCGTTGAGAATCAACACAAACATTGGTTTCAATTGCAGTTTCTTGAATGAGACTGACAGAGTCAGATAAACTTAGCTCCTTGAAAAATACTAAAAAGATTCTTTATTTTAATTAGCGTATACCATAGATTCTAATTCTTCATGGGCTTTTAAGCAAAACAAAAATCTGTGACATTAAAAGTACACCTTAAAAAAACCCCAAACAAACACAAAATGAAACAACCAAAAAACAAGAAACCCAAACCAAAGAAAACAAAATAAACTAAAAATACCCTGAACTGGACACAATAAGTAGAAAGATATTTGACTCATTCTCTATTCTCAAAATAGAATAAGGTTTAGAAGTGACAATAGGCATTATTGGGTAGGAATAAAACAGACTTCGTAAAAGTGAGGTTGAGGCATGTTTGTAGGATATAGTTTTATTACTGAAATAAGTTACAGTAGTGAAAACTAGATGGGCAGCAGTATCTTAACATGCTCCTTGCCACCATTCATTCTGATTTCAGTTTCACCTGCAACACTGAATCTGTTATGCTCTGTTTTCCTACCATTTTAAACCTTTCAACAGTTACATTATTCATTTCATCTTTGCACTCATCACATGCAATTCTTAAGATCTAATGAAAAAGTTTGATGAAATAATTATCAAAATCAGTTGTCATATATATACCGAAAAAAATAATGATATGATTTAATGGTAGCACATGATTAACTGTGCTTCTCACTGTTACCACTGTGAGTGGCCAATCCATTTTGCTCAATAATTTTTGAGATTAATCCATCTTTCTACAGAATAATTGGTGTTTCTCTGTAAGATAGATCTTGAGTTCAGTGTTGTCTTTTACGAGCTGGCTGTAAAACAGTGCCAGTGTCACAAAATTCAAACCACAGTTTTCCATGCTTTTGAACCAACATAAAAGTCTTTTCTGGGGGAGACTGGTTTCCCTGCAAACCAGGTATGTATTGCTACTCCAAACTACTTTCTTCTTAGGCAGACAGGAATCCTGCACTGCCAAAGCCCTGACCCTGCATGGTGTCAGATCGTACCACTTCCCCAACCCCTTCCAAGGCTTACTGCAGACATTGCTTTTTGAGAGATTGGCTTTTGCCCAGCCCCACTCAGTCTGGTGAGATCTTGATCATGAGATTGCAAGCCTGTATATTTTGGTTTCCAGTGCAGTGCCCTGCAACCCCATTACAGGGCAGTTTTACATGATCCTTTGAAGAATTAAGACAGATCTTTGGACCTCAGTTAATGACCTTACTAAGTGGTTCAGAGCTTCTTTGTGAGGATAGAATAACAGGCACTTCCACTGATGGTGCTCGGGACATTTTATCCCACTACAGAGAAGCAAATAAATTTTTGATAATGACTAATGTCAGCAGTTAAAATACTTTCTGTATTTAACTATTAAAAGAAAATACACTGAACCAAGCTGTTTAAAGAAGCTGCTCTCTAGTTATTATCAGGAACTTTCTTTTTCAGACTAAAGGCAAAAAGTTTCAGGTTAGCTGAACTCCTTAATCCTTAATGACAGAGGAAGTATGAGTGAACACAAAATAAATGTTCTGTTTTGGAGAAGCCTTTCAAAGTTATATAGAAACATTAGAAAATGTTGTATTATATGTTGTTATGATATAAGACCAACACCGTGAAATATTCTACCCTAAAAGTTTTGGATGAAGCTTTTGGACTGTTTTGCTCATGTTGTTGATTTGATTTTTCTTACAAACCTTATCAAGTTGTTTTGGTAGTATGTGATTTTTTTGTTATGTGATGTGGTAGTAACGTATGTGAACACAACCATCTTCAGGATATAATCTGTTAAAATCATAGTCTCATAGATTAGAGCATAGAACATAGATCATATAACATAGATTAGTTCGTCTTGGCAGAAATCAGTGGAGATCCTCTGGTGCAATCCCCTTGTCAAACCAAACTCAACTTCAAAGTTAGATTTAACTTTAAAGTTAGATCAGGTTCCTCAAGGCCTTTGAGGATTTCTGTTATGCGTACCTCCAAGGATGGAGGTTCCATAATCCTCATGGTTAGAAAAAAACTGTAGTACTTAATGAAAACTTCCCGTATTTCATCCTCCTTTATTACTGATAATCCTAATTTTTGATGCCTTAGTCAAGGAGTTGCATTTATTTTGTCTCTGCATTTCCAGATATCTACATATGTCTGGAATATATATTAACTCCGTGGAGAACACTGACCACAATTCTGAATTGCTCCTCTGAGAATAGCCCGCTTGCTTTCTGCCCTCTTTACTATGTAGAAGAATGAGAAAGAGGAAGACAGGATAATGAAACCCTACAAAACCTGCTATGATAAGAAACTATGATTATATATTATACTGTCGAGTCTTTATTGATCCACTTAAAGGGACATTGACCTTTAATATTAATGTGTTTAGCTACAAATGTCATTGGAAAAGACTATAATACTTCAGTGACATAAAATGTGCATGTCTACTATGAACAAAACCACAGACAGTAGTAAAGAAATGTAACCTTAATTGCATCATCTACTTGTCAGGAGGCTCTCAGCATTTGCTATTATGAAAAATGGAGATTAGGAGTATTACCAGGTCAAAAGGATACTATTATTCATGGAAAAAACATTACTGTGAAATAAAAAATAATCAGATTTTTGTTGCAGATAGGAAAGGTGGTTAAATTATACATGTTTATTTCAGAAGATTAACATCAGGATGTATTTGATATAAAATAAGATGTACTGGCAGTACATCCTTTGACTACAGTAAACTGAAAAGAGCTTATTGATTATTTTGTCTGCTTGTACTTTATTTTCTTGCAAGATATAAAATATAGCTTATAAAGTATAATCTTGATTCAGAGGAGCTGTGGAACAGAAACACAGTTATCTGTGCACAAACCTAGTCCAAACCCACTTTTTCAAGAGTCAGGGGCATTTAAAAAGTGGAGATTTTCTAACCGTGCTGGGTGCAATGCCCAGGTGCTGGCAGCAGGGTGCTGCAGGGGTGATCTGCAGGAGAAGCCACAACTGCCCCATGCCTGGCACAGCTGATTCCAACAGACCCACCACAGGGCACAGCTGAGCCCAGCAACTACTATGGCTGTACCTCTGGGAAAAATGATATTTAAAAAAGGGCAGAAAATGCTGGAGGGGGTGCAGGGAATATATTGGTACAACACTTTCCCCTACGCCCCAGGCCATACTATATGGTTATATATAGTTATTAGGCCTTGGCCTTGATGAACAGCACCTGGATTAAGCTCCTCTTGAGCTTATTACAAACACTGTCTGCTCCCAGGAAAAAATGTTTTATATATTTTCATTATGCATATATATTTTTACATGTTTTTTAATGAACAGCCTTGAAAACTTTTCTTTCTTGAATGACAACCCAGAAACATATTTTTTGTTACTGAACTTTCAAAGGAAGTTACCATCCCAAATTGTGGCCAGGATGGAAATTTGCTTTTACTAAAGCCAACTCTTTTGCTACCCTATAAATGGGTCCCAGGTGTGAGCCTTTGAGCCCTCCTGGACTGAAGTGGGCTGTGACCAGCAATGTCCCTCTGAGTGGGATCTCTCAGAGCCAGTGAACTCTCAGGTTTGCTGTACTTGGAGGACCACCACTGAACAATGACAACAGAACCTGGGCTGATACCACTGCTGTTTGAGGCTCAACTCTTTGCTCACTGAGAAGATACTAAGGCATCCAACATGAGTACTCAAGGGGAATAATTCCCCTGTACTCAAGGGGAATATTTCTTTAGGTCTGTATGCGTGCAAGTATGAATATGCTATAGCAAATATACTGTGAGTGTTGTCCTCTTAGATTCTTAAGTATGCTATATTCATAAGTTAGGCCTATAAGTGAGCTACTGCTGTGCTTATGGCAAATTCTATAGAATATTTAGTTAAATCGTTTAAATTGGGCAATTGATCAAGTGCTAAGTTGAACTGCTGTTAAAACGTTTAGGTTGGGGGAGAGGTATAGGAGTCTGGAGTGAAACTGAGCTTGGGAGACTGGGGTGGTCAGGTATTGCTTTAATGTTCTTAACATTTGTCTCTACCCGAATGTATTTTAATTGGGACTAAATTAATTTTCCCTGAATCAAGTAGGTTTTGTCCATGACAGTAATTAGTAAGCAATCTCTATTTCCTATCCCTTCATTTGACCCCCTGAGGAGTGGGAGTGAGCAAGCAGCTGGTTGAGAGTGTGGCCTTAACCCACCATGCTAATCAAGATGGGGTAATTGGATTTTCTTTCCTCAAGTTTCTTCTCTATTTTACATCAAGAAGCAATTTTTTAAGACTACACATGAAATACTGTGTGAACTAATTGTTGCTTTTAAACCAAAACTGAAACTCAAAAATGGTGAGAGATCACTAAATTGTAGCAGTATTCAAAAGATGTGTGAACTTACTGAAACAGTTCAGACTAAGAAGCTGTTTGGATTATCAGTACTGCTCAGGTTTTTTTTAAGTTTGGGTGCATTTTTTCCTAACTTGCATGTAACTTTTTTTTTTTTTATTTTGTTCTCTTCATATCAATGTTTTATGTTTTAATATAAAGTATGTTTATATATATATTATATATGTTTAATGTTTTAATCTGAGGAGTCAATAGAAAGTTAAGAATCTTGACTATGATCAACTTCTTGTTTCTTACTACTGAAAGACTTAGAAAGTACTCTGCTAACACCTCAAGCTAATCATTCTGATCAAATAAAATAAATAAGACAAAACTGCTGAATACTGCTAGGTCAAGGTAATGAAGCAATTAGGTTAAATGATAATGGCGGTTGATGCACAGTTTAAAATCAGGTGAACCTGTAGGATATTGAAAGTCACTTTCTCTACAGTTAACTGGACAGTTTGAAAGCTGGAATGTAAGAATTGTTGCAGGGTATCAAAAAGAGATGGCTGCAAGATGGTTTCCATTCAGAACATGCTGAATAATACAATCTGCTCAAGTTCAGTGGTGTGTAAATGTGGTATTCACATTCTGCATATATTTCAGATGACAGCACTGATCATGTGTTTCATTTTTTGAAAATTATATTCAATGCATCTTATACTGAGAAGCCAGGAGCAGAAACATCTTTGTACTTATTTTTCAGCCACTGTTCTGAACTAATATGTTGTTATGACAAATAGATTTTAGAATGGATTACATGGAGAGATCAAGTTTAAAGTAGCAAATATAATTTTCTCAAACTAGTATCATAACTCATGGTCAATTATATGATACACTGCAGAATGGAGCTGAATCTAGTAAGAGAAAGCTACACAATCTAATTAACATTATTCCAAATGTTTCTGTCATTCTTAATAAAGAAAAGCATAGAGACTTACAAAAATCATTTCATGATTTAATGATACCAGAAAATCACAGCATGAGTTAATATAAATTGCTGTAGTGCTTTCATTCAGCTTTTTAGAAGCCTTGAATCTCTTACAAACAATTTGTCAAATAATACAGCCAGAATGAAAATTATATTCATAAATATGCACAAGAACACAGTTATATTTGCTATACTGCTAATGGTAGCTATGCAAGAATTAGAATTCCTTTCAGCCTGTAACAGACAAATGAGGTTGTTAGGAAGACCTATTAGACTAAAAGAGAATTGTTAGAGACTATTAACCACTTGTTCAAGATGCTGTGGAAGTTTGAAGTATTCTCAAAGATAATTTCTTGTTTCCCCTAAAAGGAGGTTTTCTCTTCTCTTTTTGTAGTCACTAAACCTAGCAATTTCCACTCTAGGAATGGAAGCTAGTTACATCCTAGAGCCAACACTATACTTAAGGCATGCAATCAGTGACATTATCATTAGAGGAGCAGATGCTCTGTTTTCCTACTGAGTTCAGTGAATCTGAAAATCCTTTCTATTTCTGAAAAGCCATTCTCTTTGTTGCAGTAGATACAGTAGGCAGTGAGATTCAGAACAGATTTGAACATTTTGAACTAAAGTGTAACTCCCTCCTTGACAGAGGAATCTCTTGTATCAACGAGTCCAGTCTATATAACATTAGACTTTTAGGGATGAAACCATATATGAACTGATTGAACAACTAGAAGTGGAAAACTGTGTTTCAGTAATGGTATCTAACCTGGAATTCAGCTGTAAGAGTATATATGTGAGAAGTATGGGAGTAGGGGTAGGAGATTCACTTATGCTCACTCCATTGCTTCTCCAACAGTCAGGGCTAAGCCATAAAAACAGCTGGCTATACAAACAAGACCAAAGCAACAACAAAAAATAGACATAGGTTTAGATCCATGTTCTTCATACTCTGCACATTTTATGTCTTTATTCAATCCACTCAGACTTCTGAATTTGATATGGAAAGTAAATCAGTGTACTATGGTTACCAGTGCTCTATGACCAGGTAAAGACTACTGGGAATGAGGCGTAGTATTACTTTTCCTCAATATCTCTGTTATCATAGTCTGTGATGTGGCCTGTTTCAGTAGGAAAAATCTGTAATGACTTGTCATATGGGAAGGAGAAAATTCCTACTTCCTTTTCAAAGCAAGGAGGAAACAGGAAAGGAATAAATTTCTTCTTCCTATTCTTCTTGGTTTAAAAGCTTCTCTATCTTTTATTTTAGTGATCCCTTTTCACTCAATACAACTTTTGGCATAACTGATTTCAGCTGTCATTTTTCACAGTGAAAAGAAACCAGGAAGAAGAAACACACAGTCTCAGAAAGCACACTGTGATGATATGTGCGACCTACCTGGCAGCAGCCTAGAAAAGGTTAATGAAAACTCTAATTGTCAATTTTTGATTTGACAATTAAAAACAATTGTTGCAACAGACTATATCAGGAACAGTCTCAGGAGGAGCTGTTGAGATTTTAAACTATGATAAAAAGGCACAATGGGATGAAAATAGTCTGCCAAGTAATGAAAGCAGGAGGAAAATCCAGAGAGTTCATGGAAGATAATAGGTAAAAATATTCTCCTGCCACTTATCTTGACCTCTATGACAAGACACCTGAAAAAGAGCATAGGCTTTGTTTTTAACTCCAAGGGGTGTATAAAGGATCTGGGGGATAAAGATTCTGAAACTGACAGATATCTATCTTGCATTTGTGAAAATCCTAACTAATTCTGTTATCTGAAAGAGAAAGGTCTGTTCCTTGCAAGGATGGAAAGATCACACATATATATTGGAAAGACTGTTATACCATTCTTGAGATGGCTATAGCTAATGGCTATATAAAAGATAAGAACAGATAAAGCATTAAAACATTATTGGAATTATCATGTGTGCATTTAAGTGCAAAAAGGCTAAGTTGCTGACAAATATTTACTAGTATTTTTGTAATTTTTGTAAGTAGATATTTTGTCCAAAAGTGTTGTTCAGCCATACAAGAGTGACCATTTATTGTTGACATCTTGAATATTGACAGCTCATGTGTACATGTTCTGTTCTATGAAATTCTTCAGCATTTCAAGACTGGCATTTCATTGTAGCCTTGCAGCCGTTTCTAGAACCATAATCTAAACATCAACGTATTTATTATACTTATTATTGCTTTTGTTAGCTTTTTTATCTGTTTGTTCAACATTTTGCAACCAGAGGAAAACAAACACAAACATACTAGTTCTAGAAGTTGTTGATATGAAGAGGTTTCGCTTCATCTGGAAAACATAAAAGAGTGATTTTGGATACTTTTTTATATCTTTAATTCAGACTGAAATAATTGCAACTAACAGTCTAGAAAAAAAAAAACCAAAAAACAAAAAACAAAACCGTTGTATTTTGCCAAATCATAGTCACAGAAGTAATAAAAAATTGAAGTCAAATAAGATCCAGTAAGTAAATTTTTATTTGGCTTTAGTCAGGCTACTTGAAAAATTTACAAGTCTACCTTTGAAGTAATTACCTGATAATTCTCACAACACAATTCTTTTCTTTGTTCCTGATTCTTCTATCTTTTGAAACATCTTTAATTAAGGCAAGTTAGCCACTGGGATCTTTATCTGAAATCACTTCTACTTATTTTGTTCAGAGATGTCACACAATTCAAGATTGAACTCAATAAATACAGCCTTGAGGCAGTAGTAGCTGTGTTTCTTTTACCGGTACTTACTTTTTAAAAAATATCTGATTGTGTCTTTAATGTACTAAAAGCTTGGTGAATGTAGGTTAAGTCCCAAGAGTCCAACAAGTATCAAGCTGCTTGCTGAATTTTGCTACTGGTTGACTCAATAAGAATACAGTGATCAAAATGGAGAGAAGTACATTTATGAGCATATGTTACTTCATGTGACATGTGATCCTAACAGGAATACAAAATTTCTTTCCCCTTCTTCTCCTCTTGAAAAATCTGCATCTAAACATAATTGTTAATGCCATCAACCACTTGATATGTACTTACTTTAAAATACAGTTCTAAAAGATTCAAAAGAGTCAAATTTTGCAGACTGATGATATTTTATCAAACATTATAAATGTCCTTTTCTGATGTTGGCATTTTGACATACCAGCTGGTAAAAATTAATCCCATTAGCTCTGGTTCATCACAAATCTCTTGACAAGGTTAAGGCATATTAGTCTATCCCAGATTTAGTTGTTACCAGAGCTAGTGGGATTAACTACTAGCATTCTCACAAAGGAAGATGTCAACGTGTTTCACACACATGGGAACAAGGAGTAATGTCACTACACAAAACAAATAAGGCCTTTGATGCCAAAGGCTGATTTCTGCAATTTTACAGCTTACAGGAATTATCCACTTATATCATGATATCTGCTTCTTTCATAAATACACATATGTGTATAAGGATGATGTGTGAGATTCACCATGAGTCAGTTCTTTGTGCAACAGAAGATCAGTTTGTTGCCAGTTGCACTCTGACTTATGTGTAATGAGGTATTTTCTGGTCAAACATGTTTCACTCAGCAAGTCATTGTCCTTGGAAAGTCAAGTATTCACTTGTTTATTTCTCCTTCACAATAAATAGAGAGTTTAAAACAATATTGGATGATTCTCAAGGAAAAGGCACTTAACTAGAGATGGAGCATTCTAAAATTATTTTAAATCAAACTTCCTTTCTCCAAAAGAAAAATTAATTCTGTCATAAAATCTATCTTTAGCAGAAAGTAAAGTGCTAAAGTAGAAGCAAGTCTTGACTCTCTGCCAAGGACAGGTAAAACAATCTTTCTGAATGCCTATTTCATAAAGGTTTTACAATTTTCAAGATTCTTCGTAGTGCAAGAGGTGAAAATAGCATGAAATTTCATGATGTAATAATTCAAAGGATATTTCAGTTTTATTTTCCATTCCATCTCCTTCATTACTAATGATCTTGTGTTTAAGAACTTGTTAAACTTTAATATTAAGGAATTAAATGTTCCTTGGTCTGATTTTTTTTTTTTCTCAAAATATGGTGGGCATTTTTCCAGGTGCTCACAGCAACAAGGCAGAACAAAGCAAAATAAGCCATACAGCAACAAAACACATGGGAGCATTGTGAATAAGTTAATACAATAATGATGATAATATTTCCCAATGTAAAAATTATTTATTATTTATAAAGCAATTTGAGAATTAAAGCTAAAGAAGAATCAGACACATTATTCTATTTTTTGCCATCATATACTGAGGACTTATGCATAAAAATATCTCAGAACAGACAGACACACACATGCAACATTTAAAATATCAAAAAAAATACATATATATATATATAAATGCATGATTCTTTTAATCTCCTCAAACAATCTCCAATAAAATATATTTTTCAGAACTTTTAGTAGGAAGCTGAAACCATTTGCCATGAAGAGAAAAATCTTGAGGAGCTATTATTTCTGCCTCCTTTGTCTGCACATTTCTCAGTTACTTCACTGGGAGTTGTGCTATATGTACCCACATGGTGTCTCTGTCCCCAGAATATGGCACAATGACATGCAGTACGTTCAAATTTTTGCATGAACACTCTAATTTTGAATCCTGAAATAGGATTCTCAGCTCTGTGGTAGGTATGTTAGTGATTTTAACATGATGATAATGACATCTAATGACACTGCTTGCACATCCATAATAAACTGAGACTGAAAAGGTTAAGTCTGACATGTACAAAGTCATCAGGAGCAATAAGATACGTTCAGGTGCAAGGACTGATAAAAAGATTTTGCCCTCTTCCTCAGAAGAACTAATATGGTGGTGAGAACCCTAGCAAAATACACAGTCCTTTTTATCCCACCTTACATTCTCACAGTCAGTACCACTCTTTGTATCCATTTTCAGTTAAGGCCATCCCCTTTATTATCTTTCTTTTCTTTCCTTCTTTTCTTACACTTGTGAACTGTTCTTAAAGTATGGGGCGGCCAGTGTGCACACAGTTCAAACAAAGCCATTGGATTTGGCATTGGCTGTAAGATTGTCAGGGTGAACTGGTAAGGATGCTCAAGGCTAAATTTATCTATAGTGATGAAATCAAACTCAGTGTAAATTGCTCAGTGATTAACATTCATGAGACATGGATTTGGGACCTTATGTTCAAATTATACAACCCATTATAGTTGGCCATAATACTGACAGACTTTTTGGTGTTTCCTTTCCCCACCCCCCTTTTCTTTTTTTTTTCTTTTTTTGCCTTTGTGTTATTGTTTGGTTGGTTTTTGGGGTTTGTTTGTGGGTTGGTTTGGTTTTGATAGGGTTTTTCCATAAATAGTGTCCTTCTTAGTGATGTGCCTATTTGTTTTTCCCTACTGCATCAGGAAGGGAAGAAAGGATATGAGACATGACAGTGCAGAAGCTGATGCTGGAGAGAGAACTGACTTGTTCAGTATTTTATAGTTTGTTAAAAGCAGATCTCACTTTTGGAAAAAATCTAATTAACCTTTCTGAACACGTAATGAAGTCTGCATTCATTCCATTTTTTTCCCTGCCCAAAATGAAGAATTGGTTGCTATTTAGCATATAAACATATTTAGTCTTGTTCAGGAGGCTGAACACTGGAAGTTGAACTTTGGTAATTGCTACTTTACATGGAGTGGCACCTCTCTGCTGCTCTGATTTCTCAAGAAAACTTTCTGAATCAGTCAGTGAGGGAGAAAGAACAACATCTTAATTACTGGATGGTAATTTATAAACAATGTTTTGCTACCAGAGAAAGTGTATTTTAGGATGTTATAAACAAACATTTTGAGCATTTGTCAAGTGTACCTGGAGCAGGCAGTTTTGAATGCCACTCCTTTTTTCCAAAGAACAAAAACATAAGCGTATGAGACAGATGGAAGAACTGGGAGGTATCAAGATTTACCATTAAAAAAGAAAAAAAAAAAAGGCCAAAGTGTAGATAGAGAGTAAAAACTGATGGGGTTTGCAGACTGAAAATCAGTATTTCAGTAACTTGTTCTGTTTGGTTAAATCTCATTGAAGTTTCCTCATAGAATGCATCTATAGATGTTTCTTGGCACTATTCAAAAATAACAGTACCCAATATCATACTGTTTGCTGTTAATCAAAAGAAAAATCAAGGATGAAAAGATGTCAGGTATCTGAGGCAGAAATAAAAGAAGAAAACTCTGAAAGAAAAAAGGAGAGCAGAAGTGTTAAATCTTACTGGAAGAGAATTGAAGCTTTGCACCATGTTTGGGAAGCCAGAGCAGAGTTTCCTGTGTTGGCATCTCTGTGATGTAACTGTGTGCAACTGTGTACAAGTGCAGATGGCAAACAGTCACATCATGTTGTACGTCCAGTCCAGATGTCTGGACTGGAAAGGAGTAGGGGAGTTGGAACTCAGC
>JAWWMO010000083.1:110584455-110596951 GCA_035047845.1 Dendrocincla fuliginosa | reverse complement strand
AGAAGAAAACTCTGAAAGAAAAAAGGAGAGCAGAAGTGTTAAATCTTACTGGAAGAGAATTGAAGCTTTGCACCATGGTACAAGTGCAGGTGGCAAACAGTCACATCATGTTGTACGTCCAGTCCAGATGTCTGGACTGGAAAGGAGTAGGGGAGTTGGAACTCAGCAGCTATGAATCATAGAATCATAGAATTATTAAGGTTGGAAAAGGCCTCAGATCATTGAGTCCCATCTTCAGTAGATTACCACCATGCCCAGTAAATGATATCATGAAGTACAATGTCTTCTTGTCTTTAGAACGTTTCCAGGGAGGGTAATTCCACCACTTCCCTAAGGAGCCTGATCCCATGCTTTACAATCCTTTTACTGAAGAAATTTTTCCTAATACCCAACCTGAACCTACCTTGATGCCACCTGAGGCCTTATCCCCTTGTCCTATGGCTAGTTGCTCAGGAGAAGAGACTGACCCTCACCTCACCATAACCTCCTTGTGGGTGGTTCTAAAGAGTGATGAGGTCTCCTGTCAGACTTCTTTTCTCCACGTTAAACAATCCCAGCTCTTGTTCTCCAGACCCTTCACCGGCTTTCTTTTTCTTCTCTGGATGTGCTTCAGCACCTCAACGTCTTTATTGCAGTGAGGGGCCCAGAAGAGGATTTGAAGTGTCACCTCACCAGTGTTGAGTAATGGGGAATGATCACTTGTCTGGTCCTTCTGACCACACTATTGCTGATAGAGACCAGCATGCCATTGGTCTTCTTGACCACCTGGAAACACTGCTGGTTTTATTCAGCAGCTGTGGACCAGGTCCTTTCTGATGGAAAGCTTTCCAGCCACTCTTCCCCCAGCCTATAGCACTGCATGCTGTTGTGACCAAAGTGCAGGACCTTGCACTTGAGCTTGTTGAATGTCACATGATTGACTTTGGTCCATCAATCCAGCCTGTCCAGATCCCTCTGCAGATCCATCCTACTTTCCAGCAGATCCCCACTTTCACCCAACTTGGTGTCATGTGCAAACTGACTGAAACTACACTCAATCCCATAATACTCAATCCCATTGATAAAGGTATCAAACAGGACTGGACCCAATACTGAGCCTTGGGGAACCAGACCAGTGATCTGTCACCACCTGGATGTAACTCCAGTCACTGGCTCAGCCATTCAGCCAGTTCTTTACTCAAGAAAGGGTATAGCTGTGTAAGCCATTGGTTGCCAGCTTTTCCAAGAGAAGTGTCATGAAGTCCAGGTAGACAACATCCACAGGCTTTGTCTCAACCACAGGTTGCTCTTTGATAAAAGGAAATCAGGTTTGTCAAGCAGGAAGTGCCTTTCATGAATCCACAGTGGCTGGGCCTGATTCTCTGCTTAACAAGGAACATGAAAAAACTAGCCAGCTAAAGATGCTGACCTCTTCCAATCCATTTCATTTCTAAACTGGAGAAGGCATTAGGAGATTAGATGGGAAAAGCTGCCTTTTTATGTAATTTTTTTCCATATTGTTACACTGTAAGTTTACTTCACTAAGACACATTGCCTAGTTCTTTATTATACAGGATAGTTAATAACTACTATTTTCACACAGAATAGATGATGAGCAGAATAATATAACATATAGAAAGTGCAAGATTGCAAATATGGGTATTAAATTCTTGCTAGAAATCCATACTACCTGCTGTGTTAGTGAACATTATAGAAAGCCATATCAATAAACGGAACAGATCAATCCTAAAGACTGTATTCTATTCCCTTTTTATTTAACAGACTTCCACAAGTTGCTACACAGTAGTGCGGGAATCTGAAAAAGTAATAAAATAAGCAAGGACTTTTAGTCTGATATGACACAGACTTAGAAGGCAAAAAAAAAAAAAAAGTACAAAAGTCAACTTATTATCTTGTTTGCATTTGTAACACTGCTGATACAAAAAGAAGTTCCATTAAAGGAAGCCTTTATGGACAAGTTTTGAGCATACAAAATACTTAGGATCATACATATTTATCTCCTCTAACGAGAAAGTAAGTATTCTATTAAATGACATTCATTTAAAATGTCTGAGTCTCATAGATTGCATATCTTAAAGTCATAATCAGGATCTGTGATTAGCTGACACATTTCAGAAGAGGTACTTGAGGAATCAGTAAAATCAAAAAGATATGTATCCAGACCTAACCTACTGAATAAAACACCTTGTTTGTATCACAACCCTTCTATTCTAGGGATAGAATAGAAATGGCAGTAATGAGATGAATTTATTGCATGATTCCAAAAGTCTCAAACACTGGAGTTTTAAAACAGTAGTTCTCTGTCTCTTTTTATGGTAATCTCATATTTCAAATGTAAAAGGAGAATCTATCATCTTCCAAGAAAGGGAGAATGGTGCCTGTGAACCCTTACAGCATTCTCCTGATATTATAATGCAGTATATATCTTGGCATGAAGGTCCGTGCTTTAAAATGCAGCTACTGAATTGGGAAGTGTAAAAAAGAAAACAATAAAGACAATATTTATTTTTGTTCATCCCAAAGTATATCAGGATAAATACATTCTGTCCTCAATTAAAAGAAGTCAAACTGGACTGTGTTGAACAGGAACCAGAAATTAAACATGATAGACGTCTTTTTAGGAAGAGTGCTAATGGATATTATCTACACTCTTAGCAACAAATTATGTTTTAGAAAATAAACATTTTAATTGCAATACCAAGTTCACAGTTGATTGTTTTGTTATTATTATGATGATCATAATTATCATTATTACCAGGACCAATATAGGGGTTTGTATGTACATTATTACTAAGATATGAAAGAATTGTTTTCTGCATGTCAGCATCAAGCTAACTGAATTTGCATCCTTGAAATTAATTATAGAATGATCAAATATGGAAAAATATTAATAGCAGAAAAATCTAGCACAAAGTTTGCTATGCTTTCATTTTTTCTTTCTCATGCGATGAGCTTTAGGAATCCACTTGTCCCTTTATTCTTATTTAGTTAAAGACACTTTGATAAAATTTAATCAGGATTTTTAGCAGAGAGTTAAGAGAAAAAAAGTGAAAAAAATTACTTGTAAGGAAAGTAATAATTTGTGATAATTTTTGCATTGTTTTGTTTGAATAAATGTGAAACAACACAAAAGAATTTAGAAAACAGGAAAAAAGTTACTGAAGATACCAAAACTGCTGATATTTATAATCTTTCATCTTCATTACAGCTATTCAATCAGACTTGATAGAGATAGATATAGTAGGGACATTGCTCAGTTCTCAAAAAACAATCTATTTAATTACTGATTGTGTATCAATAGTGGGAAATGTTACATTTTTGCTTACTGAATTTGAGACGTTCTTTAATATGCTCACAGGTGGAGAGGTTTAATATCTAAAAATGTCACTTTTTTTGAAATTGGCAGCATATATATATATCTATTAAAGTTGCTATAAAAGAAATTTTTTTTAGCAAAATTTATTAAAGAAACTCCTGAGGATTTTGAACAATGTGTCTTACTGGAGAGCACACTTCCAAATCATGGACACTGATAAATGAATATTTCTAGAAAGGTAACCTCGTGTCAGAAGCTGAGTAAATGACTAGCGAAGTAGCAATGACTCCCCACTCAAAAGGCAAGAGACCATCTTAATCCACTTATGCCAAAAATGGCTACATTAGAGATCATTCCATGAACCATATAGAGACCAATATAGAGACCACAGATGAAAATAATTGCTGCTTTCCTTGATCTAAAATAATGTTACAACTAAGATAGATAAAGAGGACACAGTCTGCAGATGTGGTCTTAAAATATCCAAACCGGTTTCAATAACTCAGCAAGTTTCACAACACACAAGGTAACCTAGCTAGCCGGTAGCTCCAGTCCGATTGAAGCCCGCAGCAGTCCTACTGGTTCGTCTGGAACTGAACACAAAGGGAACTGTCTTTTGTTATTCAAAAGCTTTGCTATAATGAGTGAGTATTATTCCTGACTTTGGAGGAGGACTTTGGCTCATGGAAATGTAAGTGATTCAGGCTCTGAATAACATTAAACTTCTTGTGTTATTCATTTTAATTTCCATGATAAATGTCTTCAGTGAGTACGCATTAAAAAAAAAATAAATAAATTCTTTCCAAAGTGTTCTGACTGGGTGAAACAGAGATAATTGCTCTTGTGCTGCTCGAAGTTTACTTTGTAGTTCAGGAATGATGTGCACCAGCCTTCTGTAAACAAAGCCGCTTTTATTCTTCCTCTCTTGGAAACAACGTTACAACTCCCTTAACATATTTCCTTTGTTCTGATGAATGAAAGGAAAACAGATGGGGCATGGAACTCAGGAAAGTGTAAGCACATTTGGAGAAAGAAAGACTGAAGTTTGGCTGGTTTATTGGATTTAAAATAAATTTGAAGCAAAAAAGACTAAAAGATTACTTCAAACACTAGTTATAAATCTGGAATAAGCTCAGAGATCTTGAGTTGGGCAGGTTCTTCCATCCTTGCTTTCTTAGAGAGTAGCGTTTGTGGGATTTTCAGCTATGTGAAATACAGCAGAGGTCAGAGAAGGGAAAGAAGCAAAAAGTATCATAAGCATTTCTTTGGGATTGACTGTCATTCTTTGAGATTGAAATAGAAATCTCAGTAGATTGCTCCAAATGTGTCTTTATGTAATAGAGTTGGCAGAGCAGGCTAACAGTAGTAGACTGAATTAAGATCATAGAATGTACCCTGTTTCTTGAAATGAATAAGGAAATTAAGAAAAAATATTATTTAAAACTGAGGAGCAAAATGAACTTCACAAAGGATATGAAAACTCAGACTCCAGCCTTCTGGAAGTAAAAATGATAAAAGGTGAACTATCCCAAAGTACCAACTCCAGAAACTGGGATTGGCATATCTGAGTCTATTACACAGAATTAGGAATATGTTGCCTAAGATTATATGTGAGCATTGCAAAAATGTGAGATATAAATTCATTTTAGAATGAAATAATCTCTGAGTGACAATTAATACTGGCTGTATAGGAGCTATCATAAACTTGAGTAAAGATATGTTGAAGCAATTTGGTGATAAACAAGTGTTTGCTTTTTCCCAAAACAAGTGTGTGGAGGAAATTTTCCTATTTCCCGTTGCATGTTTGCAACTAGAGTGTGTATAGCTGAATTTCTTTGTGTAGAATGTGGCTGTTGGTTTAGACTATAACAAAGTGAATTCGTACAAGATCTCTGTATGTGCATATATAATAATGCATATAATAATTAATAATATTTATAATACACCAACCTTTATATTCTACTATAATGTAATTTGAAAAAATGTGGGTTTAATTTTCCAATTTGATGCATTTCTACAGCACTGAACTTATTTCAGGTAATAAATATCAGGATTATTTTGTGAAAGTGAACATGCTAGGGCCCTCTTATTAGTTCTAATTCATAGTTCAGTAAAACAGCTTTGATGTTAGGCAAAAAGAACCCTATACATACATAAAAATGAATATTTTGTGCAGTCAGTATATCTATTATTTCTGTGGGATATATATTTCTAAGTTCACCTTTTTTTGCCTCTCACACTTAGGTATCATTCTTTCCTATTTCTAAGAGGCAGAAATGATAGGAGAGGATTTGTATAAGTGCATTTGATTTTAAAAACTTTTGCTAACCTTTTAACTGATCAAATACATAAATAAATAAATAAATAAATAAATAAATAAATAAATAAATAAAGTAGAACATGCAAATTAAACCCACAATAATAGTAAGTCTGTTGGGAAAATAATCTGTGGAATCAAACTTAATAGAAAAAGAAGCAAAATACTAAATACATCAAATACTCACATACTTCGATCTAAACTCTGCTTGGCTGAAATATATTCATTGTAATTAAGTGAAAAGTAAAAAGAATAACTGCATTTGGGTTTTGTTTGTTTGTTTTAACACACACTGCCCCACAAACACACACCCAGACATTTTCTATTAATAACCCTCTTCTCTTGTTAAAAAAAACAGAGCATGAGGAAAGACATGAAATATTTTATAATTGAAATGTAATATTAATAAGAACTCTCTTTTTCACATTATTTGGTGGTGGATTTTAGAAGAAGGTTTATCTTCTAATTCTAATATAATTTATAAAATTCAATAAGGATTCTGAGTTCAAAATTACTAATATTCCAGTTAGAGAAAGTGAACAACACTTGAGGAACTCTTATTAATGTGGACATCCTATGGGCTCCTTAACAATTTAAAGTATCTCAAGATTTGTTCAAGGTGAGTCCTCCCAGAGAAGCTCTTAGAACTGATTCATAGACCAGAAATCTTTTAGTGGTGGGAACTTCTGTCTGTGAGAGACCTTTTTTTTTTTCCTCTTTTAACAGTACTACTCGTGGGGTATCTGGGAGTATTGTTAATAATATGAGTACAGAGAATTACTCTTTGGTGCATACAGAATAAATTTGAGCTAATAGCCAGTTATAAGATAGCTCTGTTTTCTCAGTATGTAGCTTTCCTAATTAGAAAGACTGAGCATGACTTGTTTAAGATAAGTATGAGAAATTAACTAGCACTGTTCACCTCAGGTTTGTAGGCTAATTTTGTATCCAGTAAGGACACTTTTTTGGAAAGGTTCACTTGATTCACATGGAAATTATTATCTTCCCAGATTTGAATCACTTTTTTCAAGAACATTCATTATCAGAAAAGTTTTGTACTTCTTGTCTTACAATACGTTATTGCATTTTGTAATGGCTTCTTGTCAAAGAGTTAGATCCCTTTGTGCACTTTCACTTAATCATCCATGTTACTGAATCAGCATGTTATTTGATTTATGGAAGACAAACTATAACCTGAATGTTAAAATTTCCTTTCCCTGAATGTTGTCTTTAAGGAACTTGAGTGGAATGACAGTTTTCATTATTGTGTCTGGACAAAAAAAAAAAAAAGGAGAATCAGCTTTATGAGAGTATTTCTTTCAGAATGCTATCTTCATCTCTAAATTATCTGAAACTAAGTAATGGCATTTACCACTTCTGAAGAGGGAAAAAGCATACTTGTTAGACTACACAGACAGACTTTAAAGGACTGCAGTGATGATGCATTTTAAGGGTATAAGTTGAGACTAAACTTTCATTTTGAACAGTGTTCAAAGAATATAAGTTCAGTCAGTCATCATCCTTAAAAAAACAATGGTCAATGGAGGATATTTTTTCATAATTAAGACCAACTCATCTCTTCCATATACAGTAAGTGGTATGAGATAAAAGTATAGTATATGCTGATGCATACCTAAATCTTGGGATTGGAGTCTATGGTTGGACTTGTATTTTAAACTGTATTTTTTTTGTTGTTTTTGTTTTTGTTTTAAGGATGACATATTCAGTAGGCTTCCTATATATAAACTGTTGGCAAATCCCTCATTAAACTTGGTGGAATTTTAATTTTGCCCCAACATTAATATACACTAATTAATGTCTTCTTGTACCCACCTTGGTGAACGTTACCTTGTCTTTCTCTTTTAACTAAAATGGAAATTTCTGTGCCAGTGGATAAATAATAGCTTCACAAACACAAGGCAATTTTTTTTTAAGTTAAGCTGAACAAGACAGAAAATTAATTAAATACATAAATATATCGAGTGATGCTTATCTTCCAGCATCCCATTTGTTTGAATCTGGTTCCTTTTTCCACTCTAGTTTGAAACGCCATGGGGATAAAGGCTGTATATTTTAAGAGTGCAGCCCCCAACAACCTGTTAATGTTTATCAAGAGAAAAATAGCTGCTGATAGCCTGATAGTGACTTTTTCTTGAAACCGAATACTCTGTTCTGCAGAGCCAATACAGGTGTGACACTTGCTGTCCTGAGGTCTCAGTTCTATCTCCATCACAGTGATAATTTAAATGCAGTATGCAGATTTCCATATTGTTGTGATTAATGATTTCTGGGGTCATTTAATAGAAGCAACATGTGATAAAATGTAATTAGAAATCAGAAGGTTAACTTGATAGACTCTAATGGCTAGTGTTACACAGTTTTAACCATGTAAAATAAATACCTCAGGGACCTACTCTGTTCTCATTGTGAAATAAGATAACAAAATTTAAAACTGTTATAAAAAACTAGTAGAATTAGCTATATTTCCTCCTTTTACTTAACAGTCTTACAGATGAGCTTTTCTGAGGAGAAGAAACTGCTGTAGTGTGGCACAAACTTCAGTTGAGGTAAAAAAAAAAAGATCAGGAACCTCCCAACAGAATTTGGTCACACACAAAAAAGTCATAGGGCATCTCTTCTTTCTTGCTATTTTTCTGTTAGGTTATGCAACTAAAATAACACAATTATTTTTACATAAATAACTGTTGTTCATGTGATAATAATAGATCTTGCACAACAGGATCATATGCAACCATAAGGATGTTAGTACTTGGTATTCCTCCTACAACCAGAACAAGCACAAGTAGAACACTGATGTTTACTATTTCTGGATCAATGAATGAATTCTTCATTTTATGTCTTCCCTATAATACTTCCATTACCTTCTCAAAGGGCCAATCGTATACCATAGATCTTAAAATTGTTTGAATGTTTTTTTCACTTGGTAAACAGCAATTGATAGAAGAATCAGGGTTATTCACTGAAGGAAACCTGAGATATTTTCTGTTATTAAATAGTTTACCTGTTTCTCAGGAAGATTTATGGCTATTTGTAATATAATTAACACATTTCATGTTATATATGCATCATGATTTCTGCAATCTTTTAATTCAGCTTTTATATAATATTCTATAGTTATAAATATATTTTTTAAATCATACTTTAAATGCACTGCCACTTTGCCATGCTGTGATTAAAGTTGGTGCTTACACACCGTTTCTATTGAAGAAGTAAAAACAACACAAGTTCATGTAAAAGGCTATTTGCACAGACAGATCAGCAAATAACAGCTGTTAACACTTTGAGATATGTCTGCAGGCTTAATTATTTTTCTAATGTAGTTTTAAGTCAATAGATGTAGGTTGGGTGATGGACCTTTGCAAAGTTATCTTTCGTGCTGCAATGTTGAAAACCTAGAAATCAAGCACTTTCCGGTGTTTGTGTCTTGTCAAAATTCTCAGTGGGTTGTAAATAAGGGTTTTGTGGCTGGTTTAATATGACTTACAAATCTGTAAAATTCCATGTGTATATACACATACAGTATATAAAATGCATCATATATATATATATATATATATATGAGGCTCTAAAAAGGAAGTAACTGCCAAGCACAAACAGATGCAGCCCAAACTCAAAGCTTACAACACAGATCTTGAGGTTTTGCATTTGCAAAACGTAAGTATTATAATACTGGATCTGCGGTTTCTCAAATTATTCTTTAAAGCAGGGAAATAACTTCATAAAACACAAAAAAAAGGCTCTCAATACTAGTAAGTTTTTTAAATGCATTCAGTAATGACGTTTGTCTGCTTCCTAATTAGGGAAGAAAAAAAAAAAAAAGATTTTATGTTGGTCTGACAGTAATCTGTATTGTAATACAGATAATCTGTACAGTAATCTGTACCTGCTATTATCTACTAACATGTTTCTACCTATGCAGAAACATGAGCAGAAATTGCAGGTGGTAGAAAACTCCCCTATCACTCTGTCAAGGTATAAAGTAGAAATAATATTATTCAGTCTTATTTCAGATCTACTGTCCCACCAAATTTTGGTCAGTATCAAGGATATAGAATAATAAAAACAATTTTGCATTTGGAATGTTATGTGGTCATTCTTGACTAACATAGGAACATACTGTCCTTGCAAAAGGAGGGTAAGTTATTGAGAAGGATGAGATGTTTTATTTCAAAATAAGGGTATGCTGTGCCACTGCATCTTATCCAGAAAAAGGTTACTATATGACAGATTCAACATTTCAAACCTATATATGTCAGAAAGGCATTTCACAAGTTTTGAACAAGTGAAGCTCAGAACTGAGAAAGCTGCAAAATGTGAAGGACTGCAATTCTGCAGTTATTGGTAAAGGGAAAACGAACAAATGTTTTTCACTCTGAGAGTGCAGATTCTCATGTTTTAATTAAAAAAAAAAAAAATCTTCCTTGACTGGAATTAGAATCTAACTCCAGATTTAGAAAGGATACAAAGAAAAGTATATTTAGGCATTATTCTACCTTATAACAATTAACTCTTAATGATTAAATAAAAATTAAAAAAAAAAAAGAAGGGAAAAATAGACATAAGAAAATGCAGATTGATCTCCATGCCAGCAGAGTTCTCTACACAGTTAAATTAGTACTAGCATGATCCATGAGAATTCAGAAGCTGAATGAGAATAACTAAGAGTCATATTGAATCATTGGACTTCTGCCACTTTTTGGAGTTTCAGCACACATATACGAGACTAATTAGTTTTGTGTTGTCAGTCTCCTCAGCTCTGTGTCATTGCCTTAGAGGATGCCATCTTATGCTTTTCTCTGTAATTTTAAGCCATTGTTACGCTGCAAAGTGCTGTGACTCCTTTTTGCCCTTTCTGCTTTAGTAACCCATGCTCTGCAAACAAGAAATGCCTCAATGCATGGTATGAAAGGACTAAATGAAACTTGTGCTATTACATCCAGGCTAGATAAAATGAGACTCAGTTGACAGTTGCCTGATGGACCCTTTTGACTTTATGCTTTGTTGCCTTGTATGTGGAAATAGAAGATAACATTGGTGCAACAAGTCTTTTCTTAGGAATTTCATCCCATCTTTCAGAGAACTACTTTGCTTCAAAACCTGACTTTTACTGGAGGTTAAGGAAAGATCAAAATCCTTTATTGTGTACAAAGTTTATCTGAAAAGAGCATCACTTTCATCAGCAATCTCATTTTATATATATTTTTTTTATGTCTTCCTAGATTTTCCCTTTGTTTTATTCAAATATTCTTTATTCAAAGAATTTGGAAAATAATAGCAAATAATAGTGTAATTCAATGACACTTCTATAACAGTATTTTTTTTCTTCTTTTTTTCCCCTTGACTAGGAGGAAGATTCATATTTTAAACTTTTTGTTGATTATTACTGTGGTCTGAGTTTGAACCCAAAAGGTGAGATGAGTTTCTTCTCTTGTATTATTAAAAATATTGGGCAGTTAGTTACATGTTGCATAGTTCAGTGAATCTCATTCTTTTTAAGGCTGAATCTCATTTGAAAAACCTGACAGTGCTCCAGACCTCACTGGTGTTGATTTTCTTCTTATTTGCCCTCACTGAAAGCTGCTACTTTCCCTCTCCTATAGAAGCTTTTTTATTAAAAGTTCCAAGCAAAGCTTGGAGCCTAAATCTGTAATGTTCTGATGCTTCACCAGTGAGTCTAGTCCCTTTGGTACTGACTGAATGACTGATTTACGCACTTTAAGACCTATTACAAGCCTTCACTGTATAATTATTTGTTTATATGTTATTCGAGGAATTTCTAGAGGTTTCAAAGATAATTTGTTTCTGTGTCTGACCACATTTGGTAGGATTATTTATTATCCTCTCAAGAAGAAAACATCCTAATTATTTTTTCTTGTTGGTTATTAAGCTGAAGGTAAATACTTCCAGACAAAGCAATACTTAGAGCTGAGCTGCTGCTTAGTTCTCTTATGCATATGATATACTTGTAGACACTTCATTGTAAAAGAAAGTTATTATGATAGAAAATATCTGTGGTGAACTGTGAACTCAGAAAAGATTGTGTTGTAGCTATAAAAATATGGTCTTTTTTTACTTCACAGAAGGTTTGATTTTTAGTTTTGGTTGTTATGCCATAAGCTTCACCATAATTTTTTTCCTTTACAAGCGATTTAAATCAGCTTGTTGAATAACTTGTTGTAGTGCTTAATACTTATTTTTGTCCACTTACATAATTACGTTACCACCTAGAATTAAATAGGACATTGCAACATTTAATTAAAACTCTGTAGAATGATCACTATTTTGATTAAACCAGTTTTAGAACCAGCCAGTTTGTCAACATGAGCTCAGTATGTCTTGCATTCTACTAAAACCTTCATTAAGGTCACATCTGCTTCCCTCAACTCTTAAATCAAAACTGGCCTTGTGTTTACTGTTTTATGGCCATAGAATTTCTCAGTGTTCAAATCTGTTCATAATTGCATCCTAGATCTCATGAATATTTTCAAACTGGGGTCATAAAAATCACTTTAAGTCAAGATACTGCTCATCCCAGAGCCAAAAGTCACTATAGCTACTGAAGTTACCTGCCAGTCTTGCTTCTTATGCCTGGTAGAAGGAAACTTCAATCAATACTAAACTTTAAACTGTATCCTACTTTTTATGAGAGCATCAGGATATAAAGAACAAAGGGATTAAAACACCCTGCTGTTGTATCACATAAATCTCTTCTCTTACCCTTTAAAAGTTAGAAGTTGTGTCAAATGTAATATAAGCATCAGTGGTGTACTAATATATACAAAAATGTACATTAACAGAAAACTTTGTACTCACTCAAATCAGATTTTTTTTTTTTTTTTTTT
>JAWWMO010000083.1:110564711-110584355 GCA_035047845.1 Dendrocincla fuliginosa | reverse complement strand
GGTTTTTTTTTTTTTTTTTTTTTTTTTTTTTTTTTTTTTTTTTTTTTTTGCATACTGACTCCAGTTATTCAGAAAAAGAGCTGGAGAAATCATACACAATAGCCTTAAAGCACATTAAAAACACCTGCAAAATTCTGATTGTTATCATGCCCTTCTGGTAGGAAAACCACCAGGAGATCACCTTTTCTTCTTCCCTCTCTAAACTATCTTCTCTGCCAGCCCTGCTTTCACCAGTCTCTTATAAATTATTACTGCACTGGAGAGTGCAGAGGATCACTATCCTGCTATGACTTTGCACAGGTCCAAGTAGCAATGAAATTATCTCCATCGTAAGAGATTCATATTTCTTTTACTTCTGTTATCATTCTTAAAAGAAAAAGGGTGAGTGGACTTAGGATAATTCTCTTCTACCCCAGGTTTAAAAATGTAAATAGAGGTGACATTAATTGATTACTCAGAATTGAGGCATTTGTATGAAATAAAACTTTATCCCTGCTACCTTATTCATTGCATCACTTTGTGACTACCGGACTTTGTTAAACACTCCAGGATATCAAACTCCTGGTTTGGGTCCCACCATATTATTATTTTTTTATTAAATGTCATGTCAACACATAAGCTATGAAACTTGTTTAAAAATAAAAAAGAGGAAAAAAACCCACAACAAACCTAAAAACATTTGACGGGAATTTAGCCATGAGAATCCTGTATTTTCCTGGAACAGGATTATAGACTTGGCCTCGTGGTTCAAAGACAGTGCCTATGTTTCTCCACAGCAAAATGTTGCCATCAATCCAAATTACACCAGAGGAAAATTTGTATTGGTAGGTCCAGTGCTGAAAAACCATGGGTGATAGGCACAATAGGCCCTTGCCCTGAGTCCAACACTGAGTATTTTTAGTACTTATGGGGGTAAGTGTCCTAGTTACAGGGGCCAGGACCAGTTTATCACTATGTGGGTATAACCAAAACTGTGTATCCTACTCCCTCTATGTAATTTTTGATGGACTATTAATAATGGATCATTTGCATCAGCTGCTCAGGGCACACCTGACTACTCAGGCTACAAGCTGGGAGTTAAAGAATACTGTGAGACACTGGAGTGTTTCTTTCTCCTCACAGCAATGACCCAGCTGTGATAACTCCCCTCTGGGGAGGCATTAGCACCTTCACACCCAGCCTGAGGGGACATGTCTGCTAATGGACCATTAGGGACTGGCACAACAGGCAGTTGCAATGACCTAGACCATCAAAGATTCCAAAAATATCCCATGTCTCACAGAGTTAAATCACCCACTGTGAAACTTCTCCCCCTGGGGCAGGTACTATTCCCACCTAAACCTGAGAATACATAATCCTTGGATTTTGGGACTTCTGGTACCACTCATCAGATCCAGAGGAGGATCATAACTTCAACAGAACTGTGACTGCCACTTTTAGCAAGACTGCGATCATCATCCTCACCAACAGGTTTCTTTTCCTTTTACTCTGCACTCAGGGGGACCATGTGGTGCTCAGCACTGGGGCTAATGAACACCATTCTGTTCGTGTCCCAGGGTGCTGAGTTATATATCTGTCTTTGCGGCTTAAAACCAGTCTTTCTCTGTATCATTGTATTTATTGTACAATCTTTTTAGCAAATTTTAACTCTAACTTGTAATATCTCTTGAGTTAGGTTCATTTCTCCCACCAGTTTACCTTTAAACTGGCACAGTCATCAAGAACAGACAGAATTGTAATGACATAAGTCAATGTTTGGTCTTACACTCAGATCATCATTTCCTGGCAGCGTGTCAATAATATCTGTGAAAGATGAAAAGTCTCCTGGACTCACATATCGTACCCGTTGAAAGCTGTACAGCATCTGTGTTTGTACCAGCTTTTCTTATAAGTAAGATTAGGATTGCTCTCACAGGAATTGAAACATCAAATGATTATCAAGGTGAAGAAGGGTAAAACAGATATACCACCCTTTTCTGGTTTTGAAAGATGAGATTTTCTGGTGTTCCTCTCTATTGAATATTTTTCATCAGGGTTTTTTTTTTTTGTTTTGTTGGGATTTTTTACTTGTTTGTTTTTGTTGTGGGGATTTTTTTAATCTCTATAGTCACTTAATTGACTCTCCAAGATTTTTTATTCCAAAGATTAAGTATTGGGTCGAGTCCAAGCAAGGAGGCTCTAGGAGCTCTTCAGTAGACTGGTTTACTACTTTCTAACCAACTTTGGTTGGCTAAAGTAGGGTAGTTATGAATTGGTCCCTCAAGGACCGTGTTTTATCTTTCCCAAATCCATTCATAGAACTTGAGTTCTATTTGTTTTGAATAATCCTATCAGTAAAACTTGGTGACGTAATTTCTAGAAGACTAGAATTCCCCTTGTTCAGTTTATGAAAGAAATACAAAGTTGAGATGTTATCAAGCTTTCCATCAAATAAAAAATATAAAACTTTTTATGCTTATTATGCTATTTTATAAATACTAAAACTACGAAAGTTGTATTTATCAGCTTGAAGTCAGTCAGTATCTTGGTTTCACAAGACAAAATGTCTGCTAAGGCATGACAGGAGCCTTCCTGGGGCAGAAAGAAGGAAAACTCCTCCCACTACTTATTGTTATTATTATTACTATTATAAAATTAAGAGGCTTCAGTACAAAATGTAGAAAAGGAAAATAACAGTTCTTTACTAATATATATAACAAAACCAGAACAGGACAAACAACAGCACTGTAAGCAAAACTTTCAAACAATTTAGTCCTATTGTTTTGCCCTTCAGTGCAGTTATAGTCACAAATATGAGGCAGCATTGTCACACCTCAGGAGGCAGGGGCTGCAGTGACCACTGGTGGCCCACAGGGGCAATGTTGGGTGATGCCGACTGCAAAGCTCAGGTGGAAATGGTGGTTGCAGGGACAGACTGGGACCTTTCCTGTGGGCAGCACAAAGACCCTTGCACCATCTTTCTGAAGGCATTGGAAGGTTAGAAGCTCCTCTGTAGTTGGCACCGGCCTCCAGTGAGTCCGAGGCAAAATCCAGGCAGTGGTGGCTGTCCTCTGAGGAAAATAGCACAGGACACGAGGAATTGAGGGCAAGCCAGGGCCACTCCCACTGCTGCTGCTAGTCCAGCATAGCAGTAGCTGGGCACCCAAGCAGATGGAATCAAAGAGGCGGGGCATTGGCATAAATGAGCACAGGGAAACCTCTCTCTGACCACTTCCCAAAATAGGGAAAAGTGAGGTCAATTTAAAAAGTCTTCCCCCACCAGGGTCAGACCTGTCCCCCAAATCCTCCCCGGTCATCATTTTGGAACACAAAACCATTAGCTACTCCTTTTGCTTAGGCTTTAGACAGTTAGCCAGCTCTGGCAAGAAGTGAGAAAACTGAGCTCCAATAAGTCTTTTAAAATGTACTTAATTTAATGAAGGTAGTTGATCATAGTCTTTGGGATTAGATTCACTAATAACACAGGTGTAAATAAATTCTTGTGTTAATATATTTTGTGTTTATAAGTTGTACCTTTCTAGTTTGCCTCTGTCAGGAGATAGTAGTGTCTTGTCATCTGACAGCACTTCAAAGTCTCCAACTGAACTTTAAACAAAATTCAGTAAGAAGAAACAATTCTAAATGTCATATTTAAAATTGCAAAATTTAATGGCAATAAACCTTAAATTACCAGTTTAACATATTCAACTTAAGACCTGGACATTTCTACATGTGACTTCATAGTGCCTTGTGCTTTGAATAGTGTTTTACCAGAGGTGGAAAACATCTGTTTGCCCCTGAAAGGATACTTATCTTACAAAGACTAATTGAGAAGAAATAAGTATTATCAGGAGTTAATGTTAAAAAATAGTGAAATGTCTATTTTTAAACTCCTATTTCTACTGACTAGAAATATCTTATATGAAAATCTATTTTATTAAGGTCATTATTAACTGTGTCTTGCTTAATGACCCAAATCTCATCACTTTTTCTGCATGTCTTTCTTAGGAGGAATCCAACAGAGTTAGACAGAAAGCAAGCAAGCAGCAATGGCTTTACAAGGGCAGAGTAGAGGAGATGTTGCCAGGGAAACAGGAAGTATTGAGGATGTTTATTTGGAAGTGCTGAAGAGAGCTATACACATGTGGATGGGATACCTTAAGCACTGTATCCAAAACTCTTCAGTGAAAGTGAACCTGTAGTTTTGTCTTTTTTGACAATTGCATGCTTCCATTAAAGTCACTTGAAGCTGGATGTGAACAGGGATAAAAAACATATGGAAATCTCCTTTTTCATCAAAGAAAATTCAGTATGACAGAAAATTTTTTATGCTTTTATTATGTATTGTTCATGTAACCGCAGACTTTCAATAACCCAATTCTATGCTGCATGTTAAAGGGTTATTCAGTTATAAAACAGAAAAGCGTGGGAAATACATAAAGATCAATTGTTGTAAAGCAATAAATTTTAATGTACGGTATTGAAATGTAAATGACTGAAGAGTTTAGCAAGTTTTTATTGATTTGCTTCATGAAGCAAACTTTGGAGACAAATAACAGAAGATACCCTTCATGTAATGAAACTTGCCTCTGACCTTCAACCACAGAGATCTTCATAAGCCTGTAACTAGACATATATTAAAATAACACAGCCCTCTATTTTTGAAGAGCCACAGGAGAAAGTATGATGAGATGTTTCTATTGCTACGTGACATGTACATATAATTTCATTTATAAAACCTGGTTAACTGAACAGAGACATCATTTTAATGATTTTCAACTGGGCAATAAAGTTTGAAAAACAGATTTATTTCTTATTTTACTGAAATAAATTTTGTAAGCTGCATTTCCACTGAACAGATGGTGTGCACTAAAAAATAATGTTGTACAAAATGGCAGAGTTGTTTAGCCTTGATAATTTAAAGTGAGTACCCACACGTGTTTTGATTTTGATATGCTGACCAAGATCATCCATTTGAAAACCGGCACTGCTGAGATGAAATGCATAGAAAATCATAGGTCTGTTCCTGTTCTCAGTTGTGCAGCATTTTAAACATTAATAGCTTTTTACTTTTTTTAATCTGTATTTAAATTTAGTTGGCTTTGGCACTTGTTGAAAAGGTAGCTCAATTTGTTTCTGTCAGATTAGTTGCAAATGTCATACCTATTTCCCCTACTAACTCTAACAAATCTCCTGCACATCTTATTGTCTGTCATTGTCTCTCTTCTTTCAGAGGAACCCTCTGCTGGGTCCTTAGTTAGACAGGATCAATTTTTGGCAGATACCTCTTTTTTTTATCTCCCAGTTCCACCTTTTGCCCTGCATCCTAAACTAAACTGAAAGATAAAGATGCCTTTTGAGCTCAATGAACAAAAATTTTAACATAAGGTTATCAACATTTTATAGAGTCACAGACTAGAGGCTGCACACGATATTCAGGAGGATTTTATTCTCACCCTCCTGCTCAAAGCAAGGTCTATACTGAATTCATAGTATGTTGCTTAGGGTATTTTACCTCTGTTTTTTGAAAATTCTCAAGAATGAAAATTTCCCAGCCTATCTGTACAACCTGCTCCAATACTTAGTTATCTTTTTGGAGATCATTTTTTTCCTTATATCCAGTCAGAACTTTCTCTTGTATTAATGCATGACAGTTGTTTCTCATTTTAATGCCCTACATGTCAATAGAGAGCCTGGTGCTATCATCTAATAATGTCTAGATTTCAACAGAACATAAGAGCGTTGTTTTGGGATGAGAACAAAGATCCACTCAAAAATCTTAGAACTCCTCTTCCAGGATTTTACCTTTAACATATGCCTAGGAAAGAAAGAACTCAGGAGCAGCCTAGAGTGATATTTCCTCACAATATTCCTCACTTCTTCAATAATTAGAGGGTCAGGAATGTCCTAAAATATGAATGTTACTTTTACATCAAATAAGCCTTCATTAATTTGATTTATTTACATTCTCCTTCTGCAAGGACCTCTACAGCTCAGCTCTAGTGTGTGTGAAGAAGTAAATCTATTTGCCTTCAACCTGCCATCTAATATTTCTATTTGATCACTTATTATGAACTCAGAACTTTGAGAAGCACTGAATGATTGTTTCCCATTTCCACCATTGTTTGTTATTAGATTGTACTGTGTATACCTTCAGTAGTCTCTCTTTCAGTCTAGACTTAATCATTGCCCATTGTGAGGCAGTTTAATTACCTTTCTGTCCTTTCTTGCATCCTTTCCTAGACACAATAGAAATCCAAAAAGCATCTTGAGATAAGTGTTTTTAATCATTAATGATCACACTGTACAGTAGATCAACATTTTTATGAAAGACTGAAAAAAATACGGCTAATTTGTAAAAGTAAAAAGTTTGAGTAGTCTGAGGTGTCTCTTCATCTCTCTGTGTTAAATACCTGAGCAACAGAAAAGACTCTCTTTGATTTAGCTGCCATAAGATCGTAATGTATATTCATATTCTTATTTCCAAGTAACATCCTGACACTTTCAGCTAAGTGCCTTAATTTTAAAAATCTGCTAAGCAGGCAATATTTAGTGAAACGTATGAGTGAAATTCTGGAGACAACTAAGATAGGATTTACATAATTTCCTGAACTTCTAACTACATTTCTTTCTAAAGTGAATTCTTGTTTAGATTTTTGTTGACTGGTCATGGGAGCTTTTGCTCTGCTCCAGGCCCACACAAGTTACATACCTAGGTAGGTACATGGTTTGAAAGGTAAGAGCATCTTCTTTGGGGTTGAGGTTTTTCAGGAGTATAAAGTACCATGTCATTATCTGTGAATCCAATAAGATTACTGTGTAAAGAATGTAATTGGACCTGGTTACAGAAATAGTATTATACAGCTTGTTAGAGTTAATCTTTTTTCATTATTTTGATGTCATAAAAGTCATCCTTTCTTTCATCAGAGATTCCCAGTAGACATAGATGCAGAAAGAGTCATCTTTCAGGTCTGTCATCATTCTAGCTCTCTGAGCAGGTGCCAGTAAATTAGACTCTGAACACCTTAAATATCACTAGAGTTCTTTGACAAAGTGTTACAGCTTTCTGATATCTGGGTGGTAGAATATAACAGTGTTGAGTGAAAGCAAAAATGAATTGTTTTTCTTCAGTGAAACTAGCATGGACAGTTTTATTTTAAGAAATTCTCATGAGTAAGATTTTGATTATTGAGTTAGAACACAGTTTTCAACTCTTATGATTTTATTGAGTATTTGATTTTGCAGAGATTTATACATCTCTATCTGACCCAGCTGCTGAAATGAGATAATTACCTGAGTAGGTAAGTTTTCTGCTTTGAAAAATAACTGTTGGATGACTGCTTGAATTGGGAAATAGCTTGACTAAAGCTAAATAGTGAGGCCCTATGGGAAGACAATCTAAATTACTTTTTTCCTGTATCTCAAACCCATAAATAAATAAATATGCACATTGTGAAAATTAATTTATTAATATTTCATACATTTTTATCAGAGGGAGAATACAGAGAGAAGCAATGTTCCAGATTTAAAATTGACAACTGAATAATTTTTTTTCTAAACCAGCTATAATTTAACTAACATGGAAGAAAAGGACAATAAATTAAAGAGGTAAATTATTTCTGTACACTGGCTTGAGACACCAGTGAATTTAACACAGATTTCTTCTCTGGAGACACACTTTTTTGTACCTGTGTGGTTAGAGAATGCAAGCAATTCTAAAAAGTTTACTTACATTTCTGAAATTTTAGTAAATTTTTGGTCATTACTTAGAACATGGTGAGATTATATGATTGGGATGTGAGAAGGTGGAGGAACCCAAGCAAATACCCTGCCACAGCTCCTCCCAGGGCTATCACAGAAGAGCCATTGGCTTTCCCCACATCCCACTACCAATAGACCTCTTCAGGGCACTTTTCAGATTGAAACATATGACTCTTACTACCTATCAGATCTATTATGGGATGCAGGCACTTGGGGATCGTACAATCCTGTGAGAGTATGTTTAGAGGAGGAATCAAAAGAGAGATCACAGTGTCTTTGGGAGAAACAAGCATAGGAAGACCAGGGCTATGGTGACAAGAAGCAAAGATCACCTGTGAGCAGGCTGCAAGTCTGTATGGATGTCCAGCCATGCTCTTCCCTGTACCACTGCTGTCTGTCCACTGATCTCATTTTGTAACTACTGAGGCTCTGTTCAGTGCACATGTGCATCCTTATCACATGTGGACTCAACCGGCAGATCACAGGGGCCTGTGGCGCTATGGTGACAGCTAATATGTGACCTAGGAGTCATGGGTGTTTACAGATGGGCCTCTGGGAAGGACCTGGCTGCTGGAGAGATAAGTTTGTCCATGCCATCTGCCAGTGAGACTACAGAATTTGGGTATCTACTGAGAACCCCCTCTGTGTGTGTGTATTTGAAAGATGGTTCTGTAACAGTCTCTGGAGCTAGCTGTGGCCTCAGGGGCTCATATGCCCAGGTGCCAGCAGATGGGAAGACTGGGTTCCAGGGGCAAATTCTGCACAGTCTGCTGCAGTGTCTGAGCCCAGTGCTGGAGGCATCTGCAGTGAACATATGGACCTTCAACCTGATCAGACAGAGAGGAAAACAGGATGAAGCTTTTGGTGCTGTGTTCATATGAGTGCTGTGCTTTCTGTCTGTCTTGGTCTATATTGCTGGCTATGTGTATGTTCATATGCATTGCATATGTTTGTGTCTGCCTGTTCTGCATATTGGGTACACATGCTCAGCCTCCCTACTGGTCAGACCTGGGGACATGAATCTGCACCAGCCTCACCTTCATTAGACCACCACACTGATAACCCCTATAACTGTCCAGCTCACTTTTTGGCCTTGAAAAATCACTCCATTGTGCTGTTTGATTTGATCAGATTTTAATCACAGAAATAAACAGAATGATAAAGATAGCAACAATCCCAACCTTGAAAAGATTTTAGCCGCTAGTAGCATTTGTATTGCACAAAGACTGCTGAAATGCTCAACCTCGTTATCTCTGATGTGCACAATTGTAACTGGCTTCAGACAAGTCACTACTGTTTAGTCAAGAAAGGCTTTTTCTATATGAAAATATTGATAATATTGCTGACTTTAGGAAAACCATAAGGGAGAATATAGACTATGGTAGTAGGAGGTAGTTGGTATTTCACTCACTTTGCAAGCTGAGTAGTGTAATCATTTAACCAGATGGGTGACCATCATATTTTTTTTTCATATTTTTGGTCTGCGTGACTGCCTGAAATTAACTAAAAATATTCTAATAAAGATGCTTAAATAGGGCACTTTAATAGACTCAAAAACTGCCTCAGTCATACAGTGAGACATCCATTAAGCTGATTAACCTGGACCAATCTGCTCCTGTGCAGCACTGAATTTTTCTGAGGTTACCTGTGCTTCTGGAAGTATTGGATCATTCAAACTCAGAAAATGCAAGTAATGCACATCATTCAAAGCTGCTTTGTCAGTATAAACCGTCTTTTAAAATATACTTTTGCTATTAGTGAAACAGACTGATACCAGGTGAGTAACTAAGATAGAAGCAACTCCTGTTTTATAGGACATGGGAACTGGAACAAATTTTGGATTCTCAAATAGCAGACATGCTGGAAAACAATATAATCCCTACTTTCAGTCCTGGCAACAATTTGGTTTGAATTTGTGTACAGTAATATTGTCTGAAGTTCATCACAAATTCCACGGGTGCCTGCAAAATAATTTAGAAGTCAAACAAAAGGTATCTCCCTTTACTTGGGTAAAATAATGTTGCTTATAAATAGACCCCTTTTATTATGTTTTTATTCTTAAGTGCAATTCATCGGACAATCACTTAAATAGTCAGTAGTCACCTGAACAGAAAGTGAATACAGCTGTATTCTATTTAAACTACTGCATGACTCTTAGCACTGGTCTGCACCAGGAGGAAGTATGGGTGTAAAAACTTGCACTATCACACAAAAACTAACCATCTAGGACTATATTATTATAAAAAGCTATTGGAGTGAAAGTAAATCACTTTACACATTACAAGACAAAATGTAGTTACATTAATTTAGAAATGTACACCATTGAAGATAACCTTTTATCTCTCTGACTTCCCCATTCAGTTGGAGTGTAGTACTTGATATTGAAATAGCAACAGTGTTTTGCCTCTTTGTTTTCTGTCAGTGGTCCAAACACAGATGCCACTAACAGATTACACAGCCTTTTCTCTTCCTCCTCCTCAGGCTAGTTTTTTCTACATTATTTAAAACTCAGAAAACAAACCTTGCATTGAATTGCACAGTTAAGTCATATATCAAGGTAACAAAAATGATGGTACTGTTTTTCAGCTCATTACATGTTAAATTACTGATGCTCATGGTTGTGGACTTCATGCTGGCATTTGACAAGAGACTCTGGTTGCAGTCCAGGTTAGATAAGAGCTAGACAGTTGGTCCATTAATCAAGTGAACAATTTCAGCTTCACAGAATGCTAGCCTCAGATGGTCTAAATTGGCTTAGTCAGTGGAGCTCTGCTGCCTCACTTCAAGGCCATGACCCCCATTTTTTATCTGATTTGTTAGCTGAGACAGCCAATGGGTTAAGCTACACTGGGAGAATATTTTATTTTAGTCCCAGACACCTGCAGTTGACTTCAACTGATGACACAATTTTTCACTTTGTTTGCAAATTCCAGTGTTCTGTGCTGGGAAAGCCAAATTTGGCGAGGAATATTAAATTATCTGTCATATATTTCTGGGACAGGCATAAAACATTTTTGACTGGTGAGTGTCCTGATGGTAGAGACCTGAAAGAATGGTGATGTGACCTCGTTCCTTTCACCTCTATTGACATCTACATTCAGTTATTTACCAGTTTGAAAAAAATCTAGGCTCTCTGTAGTCCGAGCCTCTTTACATATAAATAAGGAGATGCTCTCCCCTTTTCCTGGTGATAATTCTGTCTGAAGACAGTACCTTAAAATTTGAAGAAACATCAACAGGGAACAGAGAGATTTGCGAGAATACAGAGGCAATCAGACCTGTTCTGCACAAGTCACTGCATGTCCACATCCGGGAGCCTGCCGGCTGTCTGCCAGGAGGGCAATGAGCTCTGGCACCTGCCCCAGCACACATTTCTGCATTTCTGCCTGGGCAAAGCTGCCACGTGTGGAAGCGTTCAGGCCGCAGGACGAGGTGGCAGCATAGATAGAGAGAGATTTGGAAGGCTGCAAATCTCCTACAAAGGAGGAAAACTGGCCAATTGACATGTGCCAAGCAGCTGCAAGGTTTGTACATTCATTTCCTGCTGATCATGGAGAAGGTCAGCTGCCAAATCAGATTCTGGCACTGGAATTTACTGTGTGAGAACTGGACCCCCAAGGGCTTCTCTCAAACACTCTCCAAAAATCTGGAAACAGTGTTAAAGCTCTTTGCTACTGCTCATTCTATAAATAAATATCAATATTAATTTCTTCTTTATTTAATAAAACATCCAGAATGGTGAATACTGCATTTTCCATTTTCTAGCACTTGGTGTGGAAAACATAACGATAATTCTCCCAGTGATGGGCATGTCCAGTAGTCATTTTAGACAGAGTTTTTATAAACATTATTAATGTTTATAAAATTTTCGTTTCACATGGATAATTTTTTTACTGTAATGGAAATTAGAAAAGTTAGTTCTATCATTATAATGGAAATCCAAAGATATTAATGCAAGGAAGTAGTCTTACCTGGGGTTTTCCTTTTCCAAAATATGTTTCTCAGGGTCACTCTGATTGAAGATATGATGATCAAAGACAGAGGAGCTGTGGTAAAACTGGATAAAAATCAGTTTTGGTTTCATGGAGTGAAAAATCATGTTCAGTAAATGGCAAAAACAATTTCCAGCAATCTTAGCCTAAAGGAAACTATATAATGGATAAATTTTTATATATGCCAATAGTTTTTTTAATCAGTCTGTTTTCTAGTAATATCTTACTTTCCAAAGACAACATGCAGAATGTATGGGTTATAAAAAATTTTTAAAAATATTTATCTGCAATTCTTCAATGTCCTAGATGCCACCAAAATACAGATATCCTATGCTGATGGATTGTGTTAATGGTTCACCATGGAAAACACATGATGCAGAAAACTGAAATGCAGAGAAAATCAACCTAGCATTACTAGCATGCTATTAATAAGAAAATAAACCGTGTGTCCTGCTTTCTTCTTTGGTTTATAACAGAGAATACAAATATTATCCCAATGGATTCCTGCAATTGTAATATGTACTAGGTCAATGAAGTACTCTAGAAAACCCTCTCTGAAATACGAATGAGTCACATACTACTGCTGAGTTACTAGAGATAAGGGCTATCTGCTGCTTTTAAATGAGTTGTAATAGCTGAAGTGATTGGACTATTATCTCACAAATCAAAAATTTTAAAATGTATGATGACATTTCTGAAACCTTGAATGCACTAATAAACAGGTGTTGCTTTGATCAACTTCAGCCACGTTCAAATTTTTAAAGAAAAATCAACATTTTTTAGCTATGCTACAGAAAAATTAAAACATTCAGTTTATGCAACTGATTTTGTGAAACAGAGACATGCTGCTCTTTCTTGTTCAGTGCCAACTCCCTACAACGCTTTGCATTGCAAATGTATGGCTAAGGAACCTGAACACAAAGCTACAAAGCATATTCCACTTTCCATTAACTAATGTAGATTGGTAAACTCTGCCATTTCCAGCAATTTACACTGACAAATATCTAACAACTTGCATTGTTTCAGAATTTATTTATAAATTATAACTTTTTTTTTTTCTTTTTGAGAGATAACACAGAAAGAAAGCCTTTATTACTTTTAATATAGAGGAATGATGCATCTTTGCTTGTGTGATACGAACAGACATGCAATTACATTTTTCATACAGTATTCAAACATATAAATGGTGGAATGGAAAATAAATTTTACATATTAAACATTACTCATCAGCAGACCTTGTTCAGGATTAAATATGTGATATCAGTTGTATAATTGGAGCACACAGCAGTTAGATTACAATAAACAATTGTTAATGCCTATAGAGATTTGAAAGACTGTTTGATTTCAGAACTACATCTTTTATTCAATATCTAAGTCTTATTAGAAGTTTTCAGTTTGTCCAGTAGTGATGATCATAGAACAACAGTGTCAGATGCACTGATTTACCTTTTTTTTTTCCATCAGTATGTGCCAAATTCTGAAGTTTCCTTGATTAATTTATGAATAGATTAAATTTCTGTCCTTCCATATAAAATGAGGTGATTCTGAGATGTAAAAAATAATCACATCAAATGAAAGCCAAAGTGCATCTGCAGAGTTAGCAGATGGCATATGCACATTCATCTCCTACCACACTTTGATTTACCTATGCATTCATTAGCACAAAATATTGGTCCAATCAGCAAAACTGCCTAAATATGGAGGTGTGTCACATATATGGATGATTTGACATATTGCTGCTGACAAGTCAATTAAATTAAATATCATAGATGGGTATTTTTACTGACAAGTGCACTGAATTAAGAAGATACTGACTTAATGTCCTTTGGTAGTTAAATCATATTGAAATATGAGGTTCCTGTCCACCTTAATACTGATCCTATTCATAAGGTATTCAGAATGAAAAATAATGATTATGGGTTAAATACGCA
The DNA here is from genome assembly GCA_035047845.1 of Dendrocincla fuliginosa. Taxonomy (NCBI): domain Eukaryota; kingdom Metazoa; phylum Chordata; class Aves; order Passeriformes; family Dendrocolaptidae; genus Dendrocincla; species Dendrocincla fuliginosa. The sequence goes on along the minus strand of JAWWMO010000083.1, from coordinate 110,570,692 downwards.
TGTGTCTAAGTTCAACCATCCTTGTATTTTTCTTGATTATTTTTGGGACAAAGTACACATCTAGTGATCTATAATTTTGATTAGACTAAATATATTTAGAAAAAAAAGTTTATTTTTGCTGAATTAGTTGCATAGTCTTAAATAATATTTTTAATTGACCTTATCTGATCAGAATGCTTTAACATTTTGCATCATAAAAACAGCATGCTCAAAATTGTTGTCACCTTTTAAGAGCAAAACTCTAAAAAACCCCGACTTTGATTAGAATCAGTAGGAGTCTCATATAGAAGGTTTTGGTCTACCAGTTTTAAAGATATGGGGAAGGTTAATATCTCTTTGCAGTGGTTATTACATACCAGTGTCACAGAGAGCCTTGAGAAGATGTAAGAGAAACACCATCATAGCCAGAGGCAGTTTGTCAGGGGGACCAGGTCATAAGCCAGTTGCTCAGCTTGTGATTGAGAGAGAAAAAATCTTCACTATCTCAGTTTTTATGTCCTTGCTATGTCAAGCTTCTTGATAACTGAGGAATTTTTTGTGCCTTCAGGTAAGCCCTTGTATCTGTTTGGAATAGCAGAGTGCAGAAGTTACTGCTGTGAATATACTTGGAAACTCTGGTTGCCAAATGCTGTATTCTGACAGACTGATGGGCTGCATCAGCTCACAGTGATGCACAGCTGTCACTTTGTTTAAGTGCACAGATGACAGTCTTCCTGCCACTCATATTAGCTGGAAAGAGTGTTACCAGAAGTACTTTCATTAATTATGCTTGAGGGTGAGTGAAAAGAAGTATTTTTTTTTTTTTTTTAATGAAAGAAGCATAAATGGTGGAAAGAATTTATTAGTCTTTATTTTTGCTTTTTTTCCCCTTCAAAATAGACAATCTGCTATTAAAAATATAAATATGCAAATGAAGAAATGATGACACACCGAAAGCAACAGAACTGAGTCAATATGACTTAAGGATTATAATGGCCTTGGGTTTATAAATACATATCCCAAAAATATATACTTTTGCTTAAGCCTCCTCAAACCCTTGCTTATAATATATAACCCTTTCTTTCAAGATGATTTCACAGCTAAGGTTTGATTTGCAGCCATTTTATAGCCAATGTCTGAAAACACAATCCTTTCTGTAGATTGTTTTAATTTCACTGAGAACACAATGGTATATGACACATAACCACCTAAGGTAAATGGTAAGATGGAGGGAAGATAAAACTTCACATGGTCTTATCTCAGCCAGGCTCCTCACATCTTAGAACCAGAATGAAAATAAATATAGAAAATGTCATAAAATGTAAAAAGGACCTGCCCCTAAGGCAGAGAGAACACACTAGCTAAGGGCTGGCATGTTAAACTTGGGGAAAAAACTTACATAAATCATAGTTGTTTGTGCATGCCTCTGAGAAACCTAATTCAGAATTACTATTTCAGGCTTTCTAAGGATTCAAGTCAGCTGCAGCGTGTAAAATGACTCTGCTTCACTATTACAAATTTTTTTCCACCTGATTTTAATCAAAAGTTTCATACATCATGTTTTGACTCATCAGAGATTAAGATTTTTAATTTAGAGCTTTCCCAGGAGCTCAGTATTAGGTGACTTGTTTCCAAAGAGAAAGTTGTCCTTTTGGCGGAGATCTGTTCTCCTTTCAGCAACAGTGTTTTCTTTGGAAGGTAAATTCAAATGATTCTATTTTTGAAATGTATACCAAGTTATATATATCTAGTTACCTGTTATTTTACTACAAAAATCTGTTGACATAGTAATTAGGTTCCTTGAAAACAGGACAAATATAGGCAATGGGAACTACATATGAATATATACATAACTCCACTTTATGCATATAAGCTCTTCCTCTGTAGTGCTATATACCATAATATAGTGTCTCTATGGCACCTACGTTTGCTGGGCATTTTATGAAGGGTAAAGTATGAAAGAAACAGTGCTAATATTATTTTTTAATTTTTCCAACAAAAGTATACTTCCCTTATGGTAACAGTCTTTAAATAAGCTTTATGGTCTCTGTATATTTTCTTTGCTTTCAAATTAAATCAGAAAAAATGCAGAGTCTGGTATTCATATTTTCAGTAGCAGATGCTAAGGGTAGTTAAGTAAAGCATATGTAAATACCTACAAAATTGTTTCTAACTTGCACAAGGTGAAATGAATGAGGCACTTCAAAATGGATGTTAACTAATATGACATGTTCATAGCTGGATGCAATTCACATGTAAATAAAATTCAATATTTGATATCAAATCTCAAATCATAAAGTCTTCTACCATTCAATACTAATTCAATACATTAAAATGTAAACATAATGGATAGAGAAACTAGACAAACACTGCAATATAACTAGAACATACATTGTTATGTTTGATGTTTTCACTTCTAGAGCTAAATCCTAACAGCAGTTAATGACAAGAACATAGTACTTTTTATCTTTCCTTTGACAATCTTCCAACACCTTAGCTTGAAATTTGTATAATGTTTCCCTTCCTTTTCCTTCTCTTGGTGCTGACTCTACTCACAACAGCTTAGCTGGTGTGACCCAATAAAATGGCCACCACAATACTGTAATATGTAAGACGACTCATTGCAGATGCTCTTATTCAACCTGCTGAACAATTCCCTGAGTAAATTTTTAGGACATAACTGCAGATGAAAACAAGAGCAACCAGGAGGAAAACTACTTCCTTGTGTACCCTACTCTGGAAATTGTTAAATTGTTTAAGGGTGTCCATTGTATAAATGAACAATTCATCTGACATTTCCTAAAGGAACAGTGCCATTAGCTCAGAGTATTAGCCACTTACCTGCGTACAGAAAACGGTATTGCCCAACACCTTATACTGTTAAAATCATTCTATTCTTGGACAATAAATTCTGTTCTTTATCTTTCACATTCATTATGTAACTTAAATGTTATTTTCACTGTTTAGTTCAGGAAAACTTTGTTCAGAATATGGAGAGAAGAAAACAGAAAGTGAGTTAATTTTGATCCAAATAGAGTTACAGCAGTGCCACTGGGAACAAGGTCTTACCCAAGACAATTTTTTGGGATGATAAAATCCACAGACTACAAAAGAAGATAAAATCAGTACTTGAGGAAAAAAAAAATCATATAATTAGGAAAAACTCATGAATACATATTATATAAAATGCATCACTTCACAGTTTTCTTCACTGCTCCATTATTATGCTTTTCCTGTAGAAATTTTATCTTTTTAAAATAAGGAGACATTCAGAATTATGCCTCTTGCTGAAGGCAGACTGTAACAACCAGGTGTTTCCAAAAAGCAGACGACAGTCATATAGTCATTAGATTATTCTTTCCAATCCCAAAGTAAAAAAGTAGCAATTATGAGGCATAATATCAAAATTCAGAAAGTAAATGCTCTTGAAATAGCACATTTAGTCAATCCTTGTAGTCCAAATCCAATTAAGTAAATTTGCCAGGTGATGCTTTTAAAATAAGTGCTATTTGCTTATGATACTTATGATGCTTATGATACTTGTCATGATACTTGCTGTTCATAGGTTAAGCACCTCTTCTCACATAGTGCTCACTTACACACCTGCCCTGTATGACTGCAACAGCACGAACATTCTGCTGCTTTGGAAATGTGCATGTAAAGTTTATTGATTGTTACTGTTTTGTTAGGCTTCATCAAGTATGAAAGCAAAGCTCATATCTTCAGCCTGATGCTACAGTGCTTCTTAAAACCTTTATAACACTAATGTTTTAAAAATCACTAAAAGTGATTAGATAGAAATCTTTAACTGGCACCAAAATGCTTCCAAATAACTCTGCTGACATACAATTAAATCCCTTAGATAAAAGAAAACCCACTGAATACTTCAGTACAGTTTTTCTAAAGAAAACTTTCAAAAGTTTGCTCAAGGACATTTGTGCAATCACAAAACAGTAAGGAGCTTATTTAGTTTTACCTCCTCTCCTCTTTGAATCATAATCTTCTGTTTATGTTACAGCTTTTCTGTAAGAGCTGAAATTATGTCAGGATCACTACTGCAGGTAAAGAAAAATCAAACACCTGAAGGCATTCTAAGTAATGCTGGGAAAAAGAAAAATACAAAAAAAGCCACCACTTAACAGTTGTTGTTTTCTTGGTATTGTATATGAAATACCTTGGAGTTTAAATACTTCTTGTTACAGTAGATATATTTTCAAACATGGAGGACAGATTTTCATTATTATTTGTATAGATTTGCATATACTTTAGTTTTTGTTTTTGGATACTTTTTTTATTTACTCTGGCTGGCATTTATCTACACTGTAATAAAATCCTTTTCAAGTTTATTAAATAATGATAACCTCTATGGCAACCAGAAGGCATCAAAATTTGAAGCTAATACATCCCAGAGAAAGAAAGAAAATCTTTACATTTCTGAATCCATCTGAACCCATCAAGTAGACCTGAATTCAAAAAGGTGAAATGATTGGTCTGTAGATAAAGGAAGGTCTATATAACTAAGCTACCATAATGTTCTAATATTGTTTATTGTTCCAGGCATACTGTGCCTAAATGTATTAATTTTTCTGAAGATTTCTTTTTGGAATTGTACACATCTATCTGCCGTAATTTTCTAATTTCCATTTAGTTTTTGCCAAAAGATGAATTTTGGAATTCTTCAATGATGTTAGTGGCTTAAAAATACTAAACTTATTTGCTTAAAGAACAGTAACCTCAGTCACATAAAAATTGTTAGAATACTAGATTTTCTTAAATATGTTATCATTCTTAAATATATTAACACTTTTTTTTTTCTTTTTAATATCACATATTATGTCTTAAAAATGTTATCACATACCCTTTCTTAAATATGTTACCGCAGAGGCACAACCAGTGTCACTGATGGGCTCAACTTTACACAGAGGTGGGTCTGTTTTGGAGCCAAGTGAAACTGCCTTTGTCTGGTACCTGGCAACCCTGGTCTCTTCCTCACAGAGGCCATCCTTGCAACACTCTCCCTGCAGAAAACTCTCCATGTTAACTTAATACACCCTCCAAAGTGGTACATACCACTTTGAACATACTGAGACAGGGGGATATGAAATGCAGTGCTTTGTAGTCTGGACTCAGTCTCCAGAACGTTGCATGAAAATTGTCACTGAAAACCAACTCCAGCAGCCACTGCTTTGAACATGACCATGCCAACATGCCATAAGTTATGTATAAGAACAATTACCATACCTAGGACTTGGTGGTCTTACAAGTAGGAACCTAATCGAGGGTGTTGGCTGAGCTTTATTGGAACTCTGCTCGGACTTGCCAAAGTGACCTGGTTTTGTTCACAATTAGACCCTTTCTATGTCTGGAAAACAAGTATTGTAAACTGCTAGCATGTGCAGTTTTCATTCTTGCCAAGATTATGTGACAGCAATGAAGTGATTTTAAGGATCACAGGATTTTACTGTGATGGTGAATTTTTCCCTCTCCTTCCTGCCCTTTTGGAACGTTCTTAGTTTGTAAGATTAGTTTCTTTTTGTCTGGCCTAGATCATATTGATCCTGTCCTTTAGGGAGTACATGCCTAGTTTAATAATTTCTTGCAGCTTTGCTTAGGGTTTGGAGATGGAAGCAGCTTCTAATGCTTATTCAGTGTCACTCTTGGACACAAGTACAAGTAAATAAGATAATATTATGCTTTCAATGTGGAAAGAATGGTTTATAAACTAGAAAAATGCAAAAGCAAAGACTATGCATCCTCCCAACTTGGAAGATGCTTTTACCGCTACTAAAAAAAAAAAAAAAAAAAAAGAAAAAAAAAAAAAAGAGAGAGAGAATATTGGTTGGGGTATTTTTAATTTTGGTGAAAAGAAAACCAAAAATGAACAACGTTTTTCATTTTCATTCAGTAAAGCTTACCAGTGGGGAAGCACAAATGGAAATTAAATATTTAATATGAAAATCTTCTTCTTTTACATAACTATAATAAATATAATGATATTCATG
>JAWWMO010000083.1:110552772-110564611 GCA_035047845.1 Dendrocincla fuliginosa | reverse complement strand
CTCCCCTCCCCTCCCCTCCCCTCCCCTCCTCCATCCTGGAACACCTGCTGGTCCGAAAAGGTTAAGGTATAACTGCTTAAGTTCTGTCATAATTAACAATGATTTTGTTCTTGTTCAAATAATTAGTGAATATCACAAATAATAGAAATTTCTTATTTTCTGAGGGATAATTTGGAATCCTGGCAGTATCCTGTTCACAGCACAAAAACCCCTTTACAAATATCTAATGAATCTAACCAGTCACTCTGAAAAGAGTTTCACTTGTGCAGGTTTGGAGAGGGGATTAAAGTATAATGGGAAAAGAGATTATACTTCAGTACTTGGGGGAAGTAAAAATGCAAAGGGATGGTTTTGGAACCAATTCTGATCAATGCTTGTTTATACTTCTGACAGAATTCATACCCAGCAGCACGAGCACAGGGACTGAGCTTCATCTATGTTCACAGAAACCACTCCACAGTTTTTCTATGAAAGAATCCTAGCAGAAACACAGACTAAAGCACAGGGTGATTCCTTTCTTTTCTAGAAGGTTGTAAGAGAGTGTAAGCCTCTAATCTGACCTATAAAACACAGATCAGTGAAGTTTAAGTGGGGTTCTCTCACAGGATGATTGAGGCACTGTTTAGTTCCAAAAGGCTAGATGCTATGACTTATAGATCTGGAGGCAAAAATGAGTAATTTTTCTATTAGCTATACTATTGGCTTTGAAATAAAAATTAATGGAAGCTTTAAAACAAAGAGCAGTTTATTTGTAGTTTTATATATATATTTATATAATTTAACAGAATGAAGACTCTTAAAGAAAACTTATTTCTTTGAGGAAGACAGTCATTTTTTGGGGTGTGGTGGAGTTTGTGGTGGGAGTGAGATGCAGAACTTGATGAAGCGGACCACTGGAAATTGAGGGTAAATGGAAGAGTAATGACATGGGACAAAGAAGTTAAAAGAAAAAAAAGTGAAGCCCTCTTATCCTGAATAGAGAAAAACTGGGTTATTGAAGATGAGTTTGCTACTAGAATCACTGAAGTATGTCTTGGTATGTGTTTTCACTCAAAGTCAGTTTAGTTGTGGAACATTGTTATTGCTCCTGCAGCACACCTTGTTAAACCAGTGTTTTTTTTCTCTGCACAAAACCAGCTTAGTGCCTCATTTTCAATAATAAACCCTTCTGGAGATAAACACCCTAAAGAAAAGATCAGACTCAGTGTTTCCGAGTTTGCATTGCTGTTAATCTGCAACACTTTAAACTCACTTCTAGGTAAACAGATAGTGTTCTTGGTATAAGTACTGAACATGGGAAACACTATTTTCTGTAAGAAATTATGTGAGAAACAGAAGCGTGTAATACAACCCATGCTCATAAAAACCTCAATAGCGTCCCTTCATCTGGGTTCATCTCCAAATTCTAAAATAACTAAACCAGTGTTTTCCTTTTCACACAACACATTACAGACAGTTTCAGATTTGGGAGTTGGTGTTATCATTCCCAGTAGATTTAATCTAATCTTTCCATTAGATTAAATCTAATTCCCATTAGATTTAATCTTTCTCCATAAATTTTGGCTCAGCTTACTAAAGAAGCAGAATTTGGTGAAATATTCTTTTTGTTTGCTATAACTAAAGACTAAAAACAGTAAGCAGTTACTGCATCAAAAATTTCTGCTATTAAATAGGACCTGATAATAATGGCATGACTATATGAAGAAAGATGTGTTTCAAGTACAGTTCTAGAAGACACTTATTTTTCCTATCACAGGTTGTGCAGTGTGGTTCTGGCAAATATTAGATTAATAAATCTTTTTGAATTTAAATACGTAGAATATGTTGAGGACTACCTAGGTTTATTTTTTTGCCAATTTTACTTTATTAGTTTTTAGTGCTGAAGATCAACTCAAACTTCTCTAAGTTTTCCAACAGAACAAACATTTTCTGATAAATTGTAAAAAAGAGCAACACAAATATTTTTTTTCAGATTTTTTGGGAACATCAATATTTTTCCAAGTATCTGATATTCAGAGAAAGAAAAAGTGTTTCAGCCCTGCTGTTGTTTCCATATTGGAAGATATGTAACTCTGTATGCACAGAACATTGCCATCATTTATCTCAAAAATGAAAAATCTATGAATCTCTATTTGTAGATCTCTTCAAGTATAAGTTTACTTGTTTTTACTTGTTACAATTCCTTCAGACTTCCTATTCTGTATCAGAATATATTCTATTCTATTCTATATATTATATTATATTATGTTATGTTATGTTATGTTATGTTATGTTATGTTATGTTATGTTATATTACGTTAAGTTACGTTACGTTACGTTATGTTATGTTATATTTATTATATTATATTATTACCTGCAGTGCCTGTTTGTATCCTTATATTGGAAATTCTTTGGTAAGATTCTGCTCAGTGTGTCTCCTTCACATTTGTGCCTCACAGAATCTGCTTGCAGTAGGTCTACTTCCACCTTAATATTTTGATAGCCCTAACCATTTAAATGTATTTGAAATGGAAATATTTCTTGAAAGGTTTAAGTTTTCTCTCATTTCTGTCAGCTTTACAGTAACACTAGTCTCTTGACTTAATTTAAACTACTCGATTTATAACATTTTTATTTATGCAAGAATCTAGTCTATTTTCATATATTGAGAATACTGGGTTTTTTGGGGGGGTTAATTTTACTTTTTGAGGCTGAATTAACAGTGGCCACTGTAAACTAAAAGTCTTCCAACTTGACATCAGCAATCTATGTGTGTGTGGATTCAGTCAGAATACACTACTGAAGGATCATTGGGTAAATATGTTGCTATTAGATTTAGCAAAATAGTTGTTTGTACATTCAACCTAGCCTACATAGGTTGAAATAATATAAAAGTAATGGTAGGGAATCAGTCTATATGCATTAATACAGTTATCAACACTGTACTCTAGAAGCTTCACTTAAAAATAAAAAGGAAGACATTACATATTTGAGATAGGACACAGATAATAAATTGCCTGAGATTTTCATTTACAGCTTTGTTCATATCAATTAGGATCAAGCAGTGAAACAATCTCCACAGGAAAGTGGTCATGTCCCAAAGCCTGTGGTGTTCCAGAAACATTTAGACAACACTCTTAGATACAGTCACAGAATGACAGAATATTATGAGTTGGAAGGGACCCATAAGGATCGTCAAGTGCAACTCCTAAGTGAATGGCCAGTATGGGGCTTGAACTTGTGACCTTGTTGTTATTAGCACCATGCTCTAACCAACTGTACAGAGAGTTTAACCTTTAGGTTGTTCTGGGTGGAGTCAAGAGTAGACCTCACCAATACTTGTCGGTCCCTTCCAACTCAGAATGTTCTATGATTCAGTTGAAGCAAGTAACAGAAAAAACAACACAGGTAAATAATCCCTGACTAACCTGATCACTTATCAAAACAAAATTAAACATTTCTGTTGACACAGGAGGAAGAGTGGATATTGTTTACTTGGACTTCAGCAAACCGTTTGGCACTATTCCCCACAACCTTCTTAACAAACTGGCAAGATACAGATAGTCTACAGGGTGGTCTACAAGATGGGTAGGAAATTGGTCACAGGCTGCCCTCAGAGGGTGGTGGTCAATGTTTTTTACTCAGAAGTCACAAGTGGGGTCCCCCAGAGATTGATGTACATGCTCTTTGGATGATGGAAATGAAAGCACACTCACTAAGTTTGCTGATGACACTGAACTTGGTTGTAAAGTGACATATCAGAAAAGAGAGCTGTCTTTCAGAGAGACTTGGACAGACTGGAAGGGTGGGCTAGCAAGAACAGTATGACATTGAACAAAGACAAGTGCAAAGGGTCAAAAAAACCTGCACCTGGGTCAAAATAACTAAAAAACCTGGTATGGACTAGGATTGTGTGACTAGGGAGCAGCCTGACTAGTACAGACCTTGGGGTTCTGGTGGCCAATAAGCTGCATGTGAATTAGTGGTGCGCTGCTGCAGCAGCAAAGGCACGTTGGCTCCTGGGATTTATCTGTAGGGGCTTTACTAGCACAGATACATACATGATCATTCCCCTCTACTCAGCATTTGTCAACCTGCACCTAGAGTTCTCTCCATTTCTGGTCCCCTACAATAAAAGAACTGAAGGAGACAGGTCTCTTCTCCCTGGAGAACAGAAGACTTAGAGTGAGTCTCCTTGCAGCATTCCAGCAATTACAGTGCATCTACAAAGAGAAAGGAGGTTCTCTCTTTCACAAGCAGGGACAGGTAGTGATTCCTCTCCCCAGGAATGTGGGAGAGTCCCCAACACTGGAGGTTTTCAAGATGTGACTGGGCAGGGTGCTGGATATGGCAAGAAATTTTGAAATAGATATTTTTGAGGTCCCTTTCAACCTGGGTTGCTTTATGACTCCATCAAACCTTCAGAAACTAGTACTAGTCACTCCTTCTTGTCTGTTGGAAGTGCAATCGAGTATTGGGTTTTGTTTGGTTTTGGTTTTTTTGTTTGTTTGTTTGTTTGTTTTTTTAATAAATGTATTAGTTTTATGTATGTTCAGTGGTGTAGAGCATAATTTCTGTTCTATAATGACTGAAAGTTTTCTTTTCTAATTCTTGATTATAAATGGAAATTGGAAAAAAAAAAAGGTGGATTGGCATCAGCCTACTTGTTATTTAAAGGACATCCACATTTTTAAAACCTGCATTTAATTTCTTGCAGACAAACTTACATGAGACATTAGGAAATAATGCCTATAGGTATTAAAGGACCTCTAATATTTCCTTATCCTTAGAGAATTTTCTGAAGCCATTGACTTCAGCTGGTAGTGTTTTGAGCTCAACAACAACAACAAAAAATTGTTGCTTGCACACAACTGAGAACTCTCTGTTTGAGTAATGCTTGAATTGACCTATTCTGTCCTTAAACTTTACTGTAGACATTAGAATTTGAAACCCTGTGACCTTTCTTCCAATGCATGGTGTCTATGCAAACAGGCATTTGTATCTGTTTTTCTTTTTCCATATCTCTCTAGGAAAAAAAAAAAAATCTATTTAAACACAGAATGAGAATACTTAAGATGATTAATATTATAGATAAGATTAAATACCGCTCTTTTCTGTCTTATGGGAAGTTCAGTGTTAAGCAGGAAGGGGCAGTTGTCCTTATAATGTTGGATTCCCAGAATCTAACTGACAGTTTGCTTATTTAATTGACTTTTAGATGAGAAAATGAGGTTAGAGTACCCAGGACATTGCTTAGTTAGCACAGTTTATGAGTTGTTCCTAAATAATATTTGTGTAACGTTATTGCTTACAAATTTTTCACAAGCAGGTCTTCAATCTCTGTCTTATACAGTAATATAATCTCTTGAAATGAAACAATTTCATTTACTATGAAGCATAAGTATGAAGTATGACTAAGAACTAAACATCGAAGATGAACAATGGAGCTTTTTAAAAGATCATTTCTTTTGCTACCATTCAGCAGTAAAATAGAGAAATAAAATCAAGTGGAAAAAATAAGTCAAATTAATTTATATCTGTATAAGGATCTCTACACCTAGGGCAATTAGTGACTCAATAGGAGAATCTGAACATTGAGCAGAGTACTGAGTAATGGAGTGAGACAAAACAGAATGTCTCCAGGAAACCATTAGTTCAGCATATTGGCTTTGCGGTAGATAGTTACTATGTAAGTTTTAAAATATGCTCTGAAGATATTTAATTCCCTCTAAAAATCTGTAGTTTCTTTCTTGATTTTTAATCCCATAGATCTCTTCCTTTATTAGAGGTGACTCAGAACAGGAAGGCCCTCAACAGCTTGGCATCAGTATCCACTATTTACTGTGTAGACACACAGTCCTTGATGAAAATATCTGCTGTAAGATTCACTGAAGAATCTTTTCTTAATTTCTGTCTAGGTTTCATTTATTTCAATGCACTTTAAATCTCTCTGTTTCAAGCATATTTAATAATGTTATCAATATGAAGAATGGTTCAAAAATACATGTTTAAAATCTTTTCACTAAAGCATAAAAGTGATATTTGAAAAGGAAGAATTCCAAGCATCAGCTGAAAACTCTAATATAGTGAAAGGGATTGCAGTAAAGGAGCAACACCTGGGATTGAAAATCAAATAACGCCCTGATTCTTTCTTTTTTTTTTTTATTTTTTTTTTCCTCTAAGAGGGAAATGTGCAAGGCATATTTCTCTATTACTTAACTTTTTCTAAGAAAAAATGAAAGCAAACTCCAAATTATTCTTCTTCTACATTGAAAACTTTTAGGGAAATTTTGTGTAAGGAGAATTTCAAAAGTACTTTCAGGATGAACGAAAATACATTTATTGATGACTATATTAAACTCAAAAAACATATCACATTATATCATATATGTAGTTCTTAGTCACATAACATTCACCTTTTCATAGCAGTTTTCCAAGTTTTGTAAACTTTTGTAAGGCTATGGCATTACCTAATAAGATCTTGATGCAGTCTAACACATTTGAAGATCTGAGGGTCTGAAACTCCCAAGACATTGCAATTATTTGATTTAATCTTCTGCAATACAAATCATGTAGAACATTATCTTGTAATTTCTACATGAAAAGTTCCTCAGAAACAGTGAAAATACATGTGTAACTGGGAATATAACACCATGACAATAGCATTTGCATTCATAAAGGTATAATTTTACTATCAGTCTTCATTTAATGAAAGAATTGAAATATCTCCTTTCAGTTCTCTTTGATGTTGAAAATGATGAGCAAGTTTCCAACTCACAATGCTTTTCTGTAGATCATTTTGAAATTAAGGTAAAAGTTTAAATTCATGCAGCTAAGACTCAAGGAGAATTTAAGGAATCAAACAGGACACTTTTCTGCCATAACTTTCACATACAATGTGGGAAGTGTTTATGTGTTCCTGATGAATGAGAAAATGGTCAAATTAATTTAGCATTAGCAATACCATTACTGACTCATGCAAACCTCTTTTTCCTGGAAAAAAGAATTATGTAATTTTAACTTTTTGCCAAATATTTACAGATTCCATCAATATATATTGGTTTTCATTGATAAAATACAGTAACACCACATAGGAAAGGAGATGACAAATTCATATTACTAATAAGTCAACCATTTTCTGGGTAGTTGGTCACTCTATTTATTTGTTTGTCTGTTTGCTTGTGTGTTTGTTTGTTTAACCACTAAAACACTAGTATCTTAGTATGTGCCCTGCAGACTACAGTTAGTAATCCTAAGTGTAATACTCTCCAATTCATATTTTCTACTATGAGGGCATTTATCTCAACATATTTATGTACAACAGAATGTTAATTTAAAAACTTTTGAACAATACCTGTTCAAAATGCCTGGACTCAAACTTAAAAGGAATTTGATATAACCTTCACAGACCTTGAATTTATAACTAAGTGAAAATTAACAACCAAGTGAAATACACATTAATAGCATACTTCAGCTAACTCTGATGTACTGCCTCTGTAAATGAGGCACCTTCAGTGCGGTATGCAGCAGAAGCTATAACACTGGTAATTCCATAAAATTATGTGTTACAGCAGTACAGCTGTGTGCAATGTTTAATTTGAGATATAAGCAAACTATAGTATATCACCTCCAGATTTCAGATGTAGATTATGTTTCATGGGTAAAATTACTGACCTAAAATTTACACCAGCAGAATGATAAGCAGAAAAAACTGGAAAATTTAAAAGAAGTTAGGCCTAAATAATTTTCAATAATCCATATACAACTCAATAGAAGTCATTATTCTAAATCTTTCTGCTATCATAGTTACATATTATTTATGAAATTTCCACTAGACACAAAAGAACAGATAGCCAGATAGTTAGACATCTATTTTCTTAAATTTCTGCCCATGTTTGGGGAGTACTTTAGGAAATACTTGATTTTTTTTTTTTAATGCATTTTTTTTTTAGGGCAGTAAATCTAATCAATTGCTTTTTACAAAAAATCATCCAGATATACTAACAATGAAAAATAACATTATTCCATTACTCCAGTACAGCTCTTTGCGTATCTCAAGATATAAATGCTACAGCTCATTCTTTCTGTATTCCTTATTTCACTTTCTCTTATACATCAAGTTTTATCAACTTGTACTAGAACAATGAACATTTCATTTCCAGTCACCGTTTGTGTAGTAGTTCAATTAACTGATAGCAGTGTGAGGTCTATTTAGATGGTAAAGAATTCACGTTTGCATCCTGGCTTGTGCTCCTGCAACATTTAGACACCTATTTATTAAGGTCATAGCTGTATTCCAGATATGCTTAGCATCTTAGTTTTCTGTACCTGAACTAGCTAAACAGGGCCTTCTCAAATCTCTTCCTTCTTAAAACCTGTTTCCTCTCCAGGGATTCTATTACCCTAAAAATTGACCTTTTTAATGTTTAGACCTCTTTTCATTGTGACATTTCAGTGATGCCTGAGACAAATAAGTCCATAACTAAATATAATAAAATGTTTTCTTAATTTCTGACCTAAAACTAGTCCCTTGTTATATTACAAATATTTCAGCTGCATATTTTTTTTTCATTCAAGTTATGAATATTTGTACCTACAGTTCCAAAAAACTGAAATTTACCTGTTCTCCACTCTATATCTTTCTCCTGTGATTACTCATTGCAGTGCCCATACTTTTGTAAGTTGTTGTTGCATTTTGTGTTTTCAAAGCACAGTTGTAGTATTTGGTTTAATGAAATGTGTTGTTTTCAAGTCTATTCTCTAACGTTAATATATTCATTTGTGATCCATTAGAATATTTGTTAATCTGCAAGTGTTTTCACTTCAAAATAGAAATATTTTCTCCTGTGATTCTGGATGGAAACTTAAAATGACTTTTTTCTTGACAGATTTTATTTTTTCCCAAGCACATTAAAAAACCCCATGTTTAAATTCTAGAGGTTTCTTGTCCCAGTGTGTATGAAAGTTGCAATCCTGTTCTAGTTGTGATCATCAGACCAAATGGATTCTACTTACTGAATCGCAGAATCAGTCACAGGATGGTTGAGGTTGGAAGAGAACTCTGGAGGTCACCAGATCCAAATCCCCTGCTCAGGTAGTGCCACCTCAAGCTCGTTGCCCAGGATAAGATCCCGATGACTTTTGACTACCTCCAAGGAAGGAGACTCCATAAGCTTCCTGGTAGTCTTTGCTCACCTCAACAGTAAAAATTTGTTTTCTGATGGTCAGAAAGAAAGTTCTGTGTTTCATTTTGTGCCAGTTGCCTCTGGTCTTTTTATTGGGAACCACTGAAAAGAGCCTGACTCCATCTTATTTGCACGTAGGTATCTTCAGGTATGCCCATCTGAGCCTTCTCCAAACAGCCACAACTCTTTCAGCCTGTCTTCGTGGGATGAGTGCTCCAGGAAGAAATACTGCAGACTAGTTCTTCCTAAAAGGGACCTTTCTAGAGAGCAGAAAGCGAGGGAGACACTGTCTGGATGGAAATGGGCTGTAGATTTAAACATAACATCCTCTTGCCCATCCCCAGAAACATTAACAGTATCTCAGGAGAACATGCATAGTGGAAAAGAGTGATTTTTCAGGATGAAGGAGTAAAACCAGTTCATGAGACAGAGCCCTATGGTTCTCTTTTGAGAAGCACCTTCCACTGCAGGAATTGGTTATGTGAAATGGATCATCCTCTTCTCATTTCTCCTTTTCAATTATGCTTTCTTATTTCCCTTAACTTCCTTAATTTGATAATACCTATTTAGTATTATCAAATGTTAAAGAGTTTAAACTGATTATTCTATACTATATTACTTTTTATTTTCTTTATAAAGACACTACAATTACAAGATCTGGTTATAATTTTGCATTTCTCACATATATTTTTTGCTTTACATAAGTGCAGGTTGCCTGTAAAAACATTAGAAAATTAAGTATTTAAGGAAAGTGATTCCTAGACTTCAGAGAATTTTGAATTACACAAATGAACAATCTGAGAAAGTGCAAGAGCATGATTTCTTTTATTGTTGTTAGATATTAATATGAGTGAGATAAATTCATTTAAGGTTTGGAATTTTTCTTTTTTTTACTTCAAAAACCTGATTCCATAGGAGGCCCAGCAGCTACGCACAGTGTTGTTGTCTGGCTTCAATTATTTATAAGAGGCTTTTCTTAGAAGTAATCTCTGTATAATCCCCATTACATTCATTATGAAAAACCTAGAGCATAAGAAATGATTGCTTCCCTTTTTGTTCATTCCTGAACTGTCTGATGTGTTCCAGTGTATACAATGCAATCAGAAGAGCAACCCCCACAAAATACCTGTAAAAAACTACAGTGACAAACTACTAATGAGGAAACTGCACACAGCACGCTGGAGCTGTTACTCAGCGGTCAAGCTCCACTTGCTGCACACAGACAAAAGGTCTAATTTCCATTCATCAGGCATCGAAACTTCTCCTGACTTTATCAGGAGCCTTGCATGTGTTAAGACTGCAAGATGAGCAGCAGGAATCCCAAATTAAACTACAGTGCAATCTCTTTACTAATGCTTTATCACTGAGAAATATCACCGTACTGCCTTATAATGGAAAATGGGTCATAACAGCAGATGGAAATAATGTAAATGGACGAAGTTACACAAGGAGCTGAGATTGGAAGACATCCTGATTATCATTTTTAAAAAAGAGCAATTGACTCCTGTGACATTATGAAATGTCATCCAAGCAGCTGTGCTGAGAGCTGCGCAGGAAAAGGATTACACATGAGATACTTCTTAGTTCATATAAACTTCTTCCCCAGCAGCATGGAAATCGAATAAAAATGCTTATGTATTATAAGTGGAAAAATATAGACAGGTTCATATAAATGCATGCCTTTATATGCATTAGCAATAAAAGCCCTGTGACCAATGTAGATTCGTGGAAATCCTGTTGTGTTCCTTTGCCTTTGATTTCATGACTTTGTAAATATCTTTTTGTATAACAAGCAGTTGCCTGTTTTTACTAGATTTCACTTCAGACTTTCTAGTCATAATATTTAAAAACTCAGAGAATAATTTAAAAAAGCTTTTAACTGAAATCACAATTTGTGGTCAATAAAGCCTATTGTACAGCAGCCTTGCAATAATAAATTATTAAAAGAAAATTAGTTGCATGTGCTGATGAGACCATTAATGGGGAAAGATCAGTGTTGTTGCATGTTCTGTACCTATAGGTCACATCCAGTCAAAAGAACAGGAAAACTAAACCAATAGGTCACATCTAAACACCAACTCTAGCACGATTCCTTTTCTATTTAAAAAAGTTGAATTGTACATATGTATTTTACTTATTATGCATAAAGCAAACATATGAACTAATTTCACTTATTTCTTCATAAACTCCTTTTGGAAAATAAGATTAAAAAGATTAAAAAAAAATCTCATTTATAGAAAGACATATTTATATATATATATATTTTATTATAAAATGAGGAAACATCCCTTTTTTGTGTTTTTGGTTATTTTTTTTTCTTTTCCCTTTTCAGAGAGCTTTACTGTAGAAGCTAGCTGGAGTAGACACAGGTCACATTAGCTGTAATCTTATTATTGTTTGCATTATCCATCATAGAAGTTCTTTCCTTCGACATTAGGAAGCATTTCCTTACTGAGAGGTTGGTTGTACAGTGAAACAGACTGAAACAGACTTCTCAAGGAGGTGGCTGATGCCCCAAGCATGTCAGTGCTAAATAGATGTTTGGATAATGCCCTTAATAACATGCTTTAACATTTGGTCAGTCCTAAAATGTTCAGGCAGCTGAACTAAATGATCACTGTAGGCCCCTTCCAAGTAATATATCTCCTCTCCTCTCCTCTCCTCTCCTCTCCTCT
>JAWWMO010000083.1:110519034-110551773 GCA_035047845.1 Dendrocincla fuliginosa | reverse complement strand
CCTTCCCCAGATTTTGTGTAGCCAGATAATGTGAAATATTTGGTAGAAATTAGTTGAAATTTTATAGAACTGAACATCATATATACACATACATGAATATGTAGTATAAAAGCATATATTTTATATAATGCATTTGTAATTATTAAGCCACCTCATTTAAATATTTGTTTCTTTTTATCTTTGAACTGACTTGCTTCTAATACTGGACAGAAAATTCCAGTTTAACTGGTACATATGAACTAGTATTATTTACTACTTTCAGTTTTGTAAGTTAAATGAATCTTATTTAGATAAAGGAAGATAGAATATCTTAAGCAGGGAATATTTTCCTTTGAAACTATTTAATTCTCATGAAAAGCATTAAATTTTAATTAGAAACAAAGTAGAAGAACACTCATGTGGTTGTCCCCTCCCTCCACGAGAGTATAGGACACATGCAGATTGGTTCTGCAGAAGTACATTTGGGGCATGCAAACCCTTCTCTGGAGGGGAAAACAGAAGATTGTATTCAGCTTCCAGTGTCAAGTAAATTCTGTTTGATTTTTGTGTGGTCCTCCCTTTAAATTCTGAAATGATGCAAAAGAAAAATGCAATGTAATCTTTCAGGTATGAATACAGTCACTAAATATTATTCAGCCATTTGTAGTTTTTTGGTTTTTTTTTTTTTTACCTTTTCATGAATGCATTTCTTATATTCCACAAGCAATGTCAGTTTAGGAAACTCTGATGCTTGTGGAGCTGTAGTTTACCTTCTATTACTGCACTCATAATCTGATTTGGTTTTTGTCAGTATTACTCAATACCTAGATTTTCTTTTTGTGTTCATTTTCTGCCCGATTTGAATGTTATGTGAGGTGCAAAATTATGTCAGCTTTAGTCTGAATTGTCAATACAGTTCTGTTAAAACACTTGCTACCACTTATCAACACAAATATCTCTTACATATCCACATTTAAATAAGCATGAGTTCAGAAGTATTTCCCAACATGCCAATTTATTCACCCCTGATTATTGGAAAGATACTTTTTTGTGTAGAATTGTATACTTTCTTTTCTCGAGCTTTTGTAGCATATGACAAACATTTCCTGAGGTGCCAAAAGAGTGGTGGATGCACAGACTGTTTGTGGTTTCAAAACATGTAAGCAATGATATTATCAGATCCTTAAAAGCATCTGCTTGACTAAACAAATCTCTGTTACTTCATGTGTAACAGTAGAATGTTTTAATACTTTTCTGTTGGCTTAATGTCAAAGATAGCATCTGACATGCCACGTTAGGATCTTCGACCTACCTTGCTTACTGCATTTGAGCCAATGAGGCTTCATTTCTAATCCTCAACAGAATTTAGATATTTTATAAAAAAAACCCACACAGACAATTTTGCAATGAATTTCACAGAATCAACCTCTAAGTTGCAAGTGACTATGATCAGATGTTCTGCCTTGGAAAGATGGTGAGCTGCTTCTGGTCAGTTATTGAGTCAGAATAAACAGATAGGAAACTTGTACTCCTCCACTGAGGATGTACAATTGAATGGGAAGACTTCTTTTGAACTTTTTCCTATGCACATGCCATTTTGTTGAGATTGACTTCAGCATTTAGAAGATATTTTGTAAGCTAAATGAAACCTGATTAATCTAGCAAAAGTAATTTTTTTTTTTCTTTTTCATTCACAGGATACAGAGATACCCTCTTAAGGAAAGTATGCAGATTGAATTCTAATAAAAGAATATTTGGGAGTTATAAAGTCGTCCAACATATGACTTTCTCTATAAAATGAAAATTTAAAAGATTCAAAAATAGTTGTATCTTTTACATTCCAGGTTTTGCATGATAATAACAACTATATTCATTGCAAATACAGGTAAAAGTAAGGGGCTTTTGCTGTATCATCTATCATAAGGCTCAAAAGTCAAGGAATTACAGAGACACTGTAGTTTTAGTCATGTTTTCTTTATAATTTTATTCCTTCTCATGGAATTTTTTTTATTTTCTCCAATGCTGGAGTGGAGAATCAGTGTTTTCCCCATTTTATCTACACACAGACATGTTATTTCTCTGTAGAACTGACTTTGGCTCAGAAGAATTTGAAAGAACCCCAAAAGCTAGTTCAGTAATACCACTCTATCCTAAAGTTGCATTATTGATGAATGAGTACTTTGGATTAGACCCCTCTCACAACATGACTGGTACAGTGTAATACTTGCTCAGTATAACACTTTCTAAAGCTTAATGTAATTAATTTACAAACTATAGGTAGCTGCATGGTAGTTTTAAGTATGTCTTTATTTGTTAATCTTTATAAAGTAAAACAGATTTTCCCCTGCAATAATTATGACATTAATTAAAGAAAAATGTAAGTTAAGAGGCTATTTTTTAAGAATAGTATCCTAATAATATATTCAGAATATCCAGTAGGATTTCTAAATTCCTACTCAGTCTTACACTTTCTTCTTTATAAAAAATTAAGTTTATATTTCCTCCCTCCTCCTCTCTTTTTAGTTGTTGCTGTTGTAGTTGGGAATAAAAAAGGTAAGCTGCCATTTGGGGAAGAAAGCATGAGCACTGAATATAAAAGGTCTCAGTTTTCTGAAATTCAAAGCACAACCATAAACAATATTCTTTCTGTGGTATTGTTGCCTTTTCAGATGATCTAGACTTGAGTCAGTGGTAAATTATTTTCTTTAGGTCTCTAATTTCAATTACTACCTAAATAAGTTATTCAAAATGAAAATTCTTTGTACAGAAGTTATTTACTAAGAGCTATATTCATCCAAGATTAATGAACTTTCTACTTTTGAGTAAATTCATATGTTTGGTCAGCCTTTTCCTGTATTTTTTAATGTTGGTGTTACCAACATCATTTGCATGTGTTTACATTGTGTGTACAGTGAAAAAGCTGGCCTAGTATGTTAGCTTATTTGCCTTTTGGCAAAGTCAAGAATAGTTTTGAATGTGAAAATAATATGAAATTCAGAAAAAAACATCTATTATTAATTAAAATAATGTTTTCCCAGACTTTATAAGCTAGCCCGGATGTAAAAAGTGACAGATAAGGACTTTGTGTAATTTTGGAAATAAGTACATTTAACTTTGGTTGTGTGCATGTGCATACATACATATGTATGTTTCTGTGTCTGTATATCTCTACAGCTGTGAAGGGCAGTCCATATCTATACATATAGTCTGTATCTATCCATAAAGCCAAATGCATACATTTTCCCTAGAGTAGAAACATTGTTCTCAGTTAACTGACCTAATTTTCTTCTTTCAGTAGAGGTGAAGCTCAAGCTCTGTGCAATTAGCACAGAGGAAAAGATTTTTCAGAGCATGAACAGATAAAATAGCCATCTAACTTGTTCTCCAAGTTCATGAAAAAATTGGTAGGGTAAATTATTTCTGTACTGGACTCTATTTGGGTTGATTTTCAGCATTGCTTTCTGTAATTTTTTTATGAACTCAGAACATGTGTCCTACTTTCTACTGTTTACAGAGGATGACAGCATTTCCATCAAAAATAGGATAGTGCTTGTGCACAGGACAAATTTTACTCTGACATAAATTGGCAGAAATCCATCAGCCTTTGATATTTGTGATTCCCATCTCAGTATAGTAAAGTGCTGTCAAATAGCAGATGGGGGAAATTAATTATTAAACTGAGCAGTAAATAAAAAATGTAATTTTTTATGAGTAATCAAATTAACAGGAAGAATTAATCTTGCCACATGAACATTTGGATACCTGAGGGGAAAGAAGATTTTTCAATTAATATCACCTTCCCTTGACATAACAACTTGGGAGAAGAAAGGGAGGAGGGTTCTTCTAATTAATCAAATATAACAAAACAGAATTATAAATATGCAGATTACTTTGCTGCTAATTTCTGCCCTTCTCTCTATAATGGAGTCTCCTTTCACACACACTTCTGTTACTGTTACATTCTGAAGAGCTCTAGTCAGAAAAATGCCTTTTATTTCCTGCAAGTGGCAAAAAAAAAAATTCTGTGATTTGCTATGATTCTGAAAAAATATTTTTTTTCTTTCCAGTCACAGAACACATCTTAATTTTTTTCAACTATGCTTTCTTCTGAGAAGAAACTCAGCTGAAGAGGAAAGTTAAAGGCGCAAAAAGAAAACTACACATGTGAACTCAGACTAATACTTCAATCCCAGCTGTGAACACTGACTGTAGTGTTGGGAATGCTATCCTGTCACATATATTGTCTTTTACTTGTCTGCAACCACATTCAACAGAATCATTTAAATATTGACATATGTGATAACATGGGCTACCTAACATACAAGGCTACATATTTTCTTTTCAGTTCTGTGTCCCAATGCCGAAGTGTACTGGTAATAGCACCGTATGAAACATCTGCTTTTTCCAGTTAACACACAATTTTTGAAAATAAACACTGGCTCAGTAAGTCATGATATTATCAGTAGAGCAGAAGAGACCTCCCTCCTCCTCTGTTAACTTGACACTAGAGGAAATTGAAGAATTAACTAATTTCTCTGAAAAGCAAAACAGAACAACTCTGCTTCATGCTTGATAGGAAGAATATTATTAAAATGCAAAAAAAGATGACAGTTATAATGAAATTTATTAACAATCTTTCACCCTTATTTAAATATATATATCATACTTTTACACATACAAAGTTTAGAAATGTAACTTTACAGATGAAAAAGTGATGTTTTCATAAAGATACATCAAGGACCTTCCATCCATTTGTCTAATCTACTATGATATGGTGTAATTCTCTATTTAGTGAAAATAGTCCTATAAAAATAGAGTGGGGTAATGGATCATTAAAAAAAAAAAAAAAGGTAAATACTTTCTTGACCAAATTCCAAACCTGTTTGTTTGATTTGGTGGTGGTTTTATTTTTTTTTATTATTTATTTTTTCTCTGGGGTTGCATATAGATTTTCACCATTTAAACACCTTTTTACTTCATAAAATGAAACACTTTTCACACAGCATGGAACAGAGGAAAAGATCAAATGTTAAATTCTTCCTGCTGTGAGACATTCTTGAATGCTGAATTTCAGCCTTCTGATCAACTTCATACAGGCATATGAGAGAAGGATTGAAGTGAAGTATGTTTGAGAGGTTAGTTTGAAGGGCAGTCACTGAAAAAAACCACTTGAAAAAATGTGGGCTGGAGAAGTTATTTGTTTTCATTTTTTTGTGCTCTAAGTATGCTTGCCTTTTTAAATTGACTTTTATTGTAAACTAAAACAATAACTGTCTTCCAAGCTCTCTAGAAGCTTTACCAGCCATAGGTAAGGTTTAATTTTACTGTAGCTGAGGAGCAGAAAGAATAAAATAGTTTTCAAAGGAAGGTCTCTCAGGAAAATATATTTTTATTAGAGCAGTTGACAGTAGAAGTAGAATTTAACAAGAAGCATTATCTAAATTACTTGCAGCACTTATTTGTACTGTACTGTTTACTACAGTGCTTAGTGATTGCAATTGATTGCAACTTAATTATGTTGCTAAAATAATTATAGTGATGACTCCAATCACAAGTATCTTGTCCACAATACTCACTCTCATTTTCAACATAGGCTGAAAATCAACTCCATTGCATTTTAGCACTTCTTTACAAAGGTCTATGAGAAGGGTTAAGATCACACTGATAAAATGCTCAAAGATTGCTAGTTACACAAAATTTTAAGAGAATATGTTTTAATAATGAAAACGAATAAATTATGTCTTTAAATGTATGTTCGTGAAATAAATGATGCACATAAATCCTTCTGTTTAGTATAACAAATGCTAAACAGAAATAACAAAAATACGAGGAGACATGCTGAAAGGCATTTGGTTTTGTTTTCTATTTGCTTTGAAATTTCCTATCAATAAGCCTAAAAAGAACCAAAAGAGAAATAACTTAATTTTACCTACAGAAATTTGTCAAGAAACATTAATTGTGTGCAACAAGGATTTTTATTTTCTAGATTTTTTTGGCCTTCCTCAGTCTGAATAGGGTCTAAAAAACCCCCTTTGTATAACATTTCAGTCCTGAGGAGTTCTCAGTCATAGCTGTAACTTTTTTTCTTTATTTAATGAAAGCAACAACAAAAAGGATGATGCTGAAAATTCTTGTCTTTCCAGCAGCCTTGCTTTTCATGGCAGGATACAGAAAATGCCATGATCTATATGAAATGATCAGCAGCTGAATACCAGAGACTGACTCTCTGAATTACTCATAGATCTTCTATTTTTTTTTTCAATAGAGATACAATAAATAAAAAACATATAGTGTGTCTGCATATAACTGGAAGTCATGCAGACGTCCACAAAGAAAGAGAACCATCTGATTTCTTACCTCTTTTAGAGTAATATCACCACTGTAATGCATTAGGTTATGGCACCCATGTCATAGTCTCTTTAAAGCTGCATTGCCATCAAGTGGCCCATAATCAACTGCCATTGAAGACAGTGGGAGCTGTAGGGCTCATGAGAGGATGGAGGAAGAACAGATGGACCCAGACTGGAGGCAGCCAACAGCCAGTCACATAATGAACAGCTCTCTTGCCAGGCCGTGTCCCAGTTTTTCAGCCACTGGGCTGTAATATTCATTTCTTCTATCCTCATGAGCTACACAACTGTTTTGCTGTTATTTACTGTATGCCTCCTGGGGAATCTGCCTCAGTACCTTCAAAAATAGAGCATTTATGAGAAAAAGCTTCTGTTAATGCTTTATTTCTGGACCTGTGATACAAACTCTTAAACAACTGTTTTTTAATAATTACACTCATTCCTTCTATGCCAGAGAATATGGGACATGGACTATGGTGACAAGCCCAGAAGATAAAGTGCTAATGTGTATGTCTCAAACACCGACAGTGGGATAGTCATGGAGCCAACCAAGGATTGTTGGAAAGAACACACTGTGAGAAAGAACAGGATGTGGCTGGAAAAGGGGTCCATGTAGAGGGAGGGCAGAACTTTTCAGGGACTGTTCTGGCTTCTGGAGATTAGCACAACACCGTATAGCAAAAGTGCAGGAAGGACGTTGAGAAGTGGCCAGAAACTGTTGACCAAAGGCCAACCCAAGTAAGAGGGTCAAAGAGCACCAAAGATACCCGAAGTCTTCCAAGCCATTTCCAGAAAGCTCTAGAAGAACTAACTGTGCATGATCGCTAATTTGCATAGAGAGTGGGAGCAAGAGAAATTTGTCTACATAAAGGTACGTTTTGACCACATCTTTTTGGCATTATCTGTGCACCTGTATGTCTCCTTCCCTTTCAAAGTGGGATGCCAAGGTGGGGACAATAGTTTCTTCTGAAATATCAATGAAAATGTTGTTTGAGCCCAGTGGTATATAAAGATATCAGTTGGTTGGCTAATTAACTACCTTAGTGAATTGGATCAGAACCTTTAATATGAAATGTCAGTCTGCATGTTTCAAAGACAGTCACTGACCTCCTACAAGGTAACTAATTTTATCCTTTCATACTAAGACTCTTAACTATGGCTAATAGCAAAATAATCCCTACTTAACAGCATGTCTCACTCTATTTAATTCACTTCACCTCCTGAAGAAATGCTGTCTGTCACTTTTTCTCTTTATATTTATAACTATTTCATAGAATTTAGGAGAAAAAGAGGTACAGAGAAGGGAAGGAGAAAGGTTTTGACCCTCATGGAATCAAAGGACAAATAAAGTCTTAAAAGCAAGTAAATATCAATGACAAAGCTTCATGGTAAGTGACGACATGTCAGAATATGTCCTCATTTAGAATATAGGATTAAATTCATAGTACATTAAAAGTACAAATTTAATCTATGTTATTATCTACTCTGAGTGAAATAAAAGAAATTGTTCAAAACCTTTTGTTTATATACTGCTATTCATAGGGGCATCTCCATCAGTTTATTCTCAGGTTCTTAGGTAACTGCACAAAAATTGCTGCTGACATAGTTACTTATTCATTAGTGTTATGCTCAGCTTCATACCTAGACAGCATTTTTCCCTTAAGTGAAAAAAGAAGTATTTTTTAAAGTGGAAATGTCTCTTCTGCATAAACAGGGTTTTGTTATTATTTTATGATCATCAGGAAAAAACAAACAAACAAAACAAAACAAAAAAAAATCACACAGAAGATTTCTAACCCTTCTCAACTCTTTTGTATATGTTCATAGATAAAAATCTTTAAGTCTTTTAGAAAGTAGGGAAAGTATGTTATTTTGCATGCTGTAGGAGCTGCATGATCCCAGTAGTTAGACTTACTTTATTGAGAATCATTTTGCAACCAGTCAACTGAAACTGCAATTTGTACAGGTGCCATTCCGTGTTACCATGAATTATATTAGGAAGATATTTGAGGTTTTCAATATAAACAAAAGATGCATAGTAGTCAAAACAGAGTAAAAAGGTAGACTGAAAGCCTTGTGCTTTAATGTGTCCCAGTTTAACACAGAAAATTACCTTCTGCTGCATTTACTCAGTGAAGGTGCTTGGTAGACAGATGCATGTTGATATTCACAGCTTTATAAGCAAATAGAAAGTGAATTTGCCAAGTGACACTTTTTCAAAACATTGTGTTTATAACACATGGTAACTATAGTCTACCTTGTCAAAGTTTGTTTTCATAAATGATGCAGCAGTAGTGGTAGGCTGTTTCAATTTAGACTGTTCCAATAAACTTAAAGAGCCCTGTTTCTCAACCATTCCAGCAAAATGAGCAATTGGTGTTGATTTCATAGTAACATTCAAAGTATCTGTGCTTTGTCTTATGTGAGCAAACTGCTTGGGCAGTATGCACTTGTAAAATGTAAGTGCAAAATTAATCTTCACCTGTTTTCTAACGAAGGTTTCCCATTAAAGTAGTAGTTTCTTTTGCACCTTTGCTTGTCCAGAATAAATCAGATATAGTCTTATTTATAGAATATACTTTCTGAGAAGACATCATACTAAAATCAGACTAGCATAATATAAAATCTGTTAATTTTCTATTTCAATCACAAAGACAGAACTAAATATTTTTATTCCATATGTTTTTAGCTACCAAAACTGTTTAGACAACTTTGTGAGAATATCACTGAAGAAATAAATACTAAACATTCAACCTCAGTGGAAGATTCCTCTTTTTCACCATACTGTTCATGTTCAGCTGTCCATGCACTGCAGAATAGTTAAAATACCATTTTATAGAAGACTAATGGCAGACCAGATTGATTTATCCCCACAGTATAAACTGTACTCTCTGACCTTACAGGTACTCAGGACATACTTGATTACACTAGATTATTTGTGGTATGATCTTTTTTTGTGGTTTATGTCTGTATTATTTTTTATGCTTTTAAACAGTAATTTATACATTGTTTTATCCACTATTTGCTTAAACCGTATTATCCTCACTTTTCTCATTGGTCCAGTAGATTAGTAGAGTTGTGTTACTAGCACAGCTACCACAATAAAGTGTTAAGTTTCTTCTTCAGCATTTTCCTTAAGCCTTTGCCTTCAGTTACACATTTGAAAAATTAGGGAAATGTTTTTCACTACATGCCCTCTATATAGATGCCAAAATCAACTGTCGAGAAATCAGTCAACTGTTACTTGCAAAAGCATCCATTTGTAGCAACTAATCCTTGAACACCTTGCTTGAATTAGTTTGCAAACAGGTGCCCTGTGAGGAATGTTACCTTTGAATAAAGTTTAAGCCAAGGTAGCTGCATTAAATACGGGCCGCCAGATGGCAGCACGATTGGCATCTTGTCCTTATACTTCAGAGAGTACCTGTTTAAACCTAATGCGCTTCACCTTTATACATCAGTAAAAGATATCGGTTTCTTGTGGCTCTCTTTGCCTGGAATTGATGCTGCACAACAGAGCTCCTGCTCACAGCAGCAGAAAGGGTTAATACTTCTGTTTTTTATTGCAAAACATGAAATGTGAGAGTGCTCTTTCAAAAAGCACCAATACCTGGCAATTATAATTTTTACTGTATTTCTCCTTCTTCTCTAGGGCCAAAGGAGCCATAATATCCTATGCTGAATTTGGAGATTGATTTTAGTCATTTAAAGAGAAATTTTAAAAATCAAACATACCCAGAATTAATTCCATGTCATCTTCCCCCAGAATTTAACCACATAAGAGCCCACAGAGTATCCTCTTTGGGTGATTTTTTCCCATAAATTTGTCAGTTTTTGTGTCAGAGCTCAAAGAATCATTACAGTCTCAAGTTGGTTGACAATAATTAAAAATATGTAAGAAATTATGAAGTGCTAAAGGAAGGTTTCCACATTTCTTATCAGCCCTAGTTCTCTATATGTTGTCCCAGTGCTCACTAGTGTTTTTAATTAACTTGCCCTCCTGGTGTTGCCAAATTTCTCCATAGAAATCAAGGATCAGTGTTCTTGTATATAAGTGTTACTTGTATACAGTAGTTCTGTGAACAGCCCTCAGAAATTATCTGAACTGTCTTTCTTCACAGTCTGTGGACAGACAACGACAAGCTGTTGAGTATTTCTGCTTTAATGACTTGCTTGTTAAGTGACTTCACTAACCTGTTGCCCTTGCAAAATTATTTGAAACTAAAACATTTATTTTCTGTAGTCTAGAGAAGTAAATTTACTTCTTTGGAAGTAAAGGTAATATTCAGAAACACTCTAAGTATTCTCATTCCAATTATGGGAATTGTACTGATGAAAGCAACCTATTTTCTTTTTTTTCCCCCCATCAGACTTATTTAAGTACTACCATTTCTCTCTTATTTGTTTACCTAGGCTTTGGTAGAAATATTATCTAGTGTTTAAAAAATTACTGTAATTGGTTCTGAACAGAAGATGGAAAGCTAGATTTTTTTTCCTCTTTTCTCTTTGAAAATGTGATCCTTTGGTACTGTGACTGCTCAAATAATTCCTACACTGAACAAGCTGTGAAAAGTACCTGCATCTCTGAAGAGACGGTGTGCCATTTCAGAAGTGAGAAAATCAGCAGGGACTTCTATTCCAGTTCTCGGTTCCCTTTATTTGTCAATCTTTCTATTATTTATTTTTACTTGCATGGCAAAACCTGTGGTGATTGAGTGAACACAACCAATTGACTAGAGACCCTATGAGCAATATAAGCCTCTTAGGGATTGGAGAGGGATGGAGCAATGAAAGAAAATGTGCCCCCTCACACAAAAATGAACAATACCTGGTTAATGGCACGTTCTGACTCACTTCACCTGAAGTAAGTATACTGAACACTGCAACAGCAATTCACTACCATTGGGTAACACATTTAGTAAAAACATTTTCTTTCTGTCTCTGGTCTCTACAGTGAGTTTTTGGCCCTGTATGGAACAATTTCTGTAATACCACTTTTAAATGCCCTGACATTTAAAAAGTCTTGTCTATCAAAATTGTTCCTTGGACTAAAAGTAGGAAAAAATGTTGAGCTTGGTTTGTTGGAAATGAGGATAGAGATTGTGGAAAAAAAAGAAAAAAGGGGGAAAACAATGAAGATGGATGCTGATGCTCAGCTCAGGACAGGGAGGTCTAACTGGTGAGCAAAGCTAATCATGACCCCAAGACAGCACTGGGGCAGATGAGGCCAGATCTCATTGACCAAAAATCCCAGCTGAATTTTGGGACATCTGTTTCAGCCATCTTGTGCTAGGATTTAGTGGAATATAGTCTCCCAAGTGAAAATATTTAATTTGTAACTCAAATAGTCTCTTTCTGCAAAATATGAAATGTTCTTTTTATATATGTATGTGAAAAGACATTTATTGACAGCTTCCCTCCCAACCCCCACCTCCACTCATTCTACAATGTGGTACTCTATTAAATTCTGCAGTGGAAAACTGTCCACCTATTTTTGACGTCTTTTTTTTTTTTTTTTTTTTTTTTTTTTTTTTTTTTTGGTTTTTTTTTTTTTTTTTTTTTTTTTTTTTTTTTTTTTTTTGCATTTTATGAGGATGGCTGCTAGATGTCATTCTTTCTTATTTGATACTATGACACTTACTGATAGGTTTCAACTGAAATGTATATCATACTGAGTAGAAGGACCCAGTTGCAGCACATCATTCTCTTGTCATGGTTCAATGTTGCCATTTAAAACTGACCTATGTGTTAATGGAGCTATAACCTCTGCTTTACTGAAAACGGTGGCTCAGTCAAAAACAGAGATGGAAGAAGGGAATATACTATGCAGCACAAAAGATGAAATATTACTGTAGAAGGTAATACTTTAGTAAAATATTTAGAGCTTGGCAACACATCAAAGTATTTGCTGGAATTATGGTTTCAAATAGAGCTGGAGTTTTTCAGGACAGTGTAAGTACATATGTATAGGTGCCTTAGGTCAGATTAAAGATCCATCTTTCCCAGCATCCTGCCTCTGAATGGGGTCAGCATTGCTTAAGGAAAACCTCATTTTAACAGCAGAGAAATGAAAAATTCTGGCAATTTACAACTTAGGGACAGCCTCAGCCAAAGGGTCTGTGTTCAATAGTAGTTTCTAGGGTACTTTTTTTTCCCATGTATTTATCTAATCTTTTGTGAACCTATTTATGCTTTTGGACTGCAAAGATATTGGCAAGGACTTTAGCTGCTGACTGCTTGCTACTTGAAAAACTGCTTTTTATGAATTTTCAGCATGCTGTCTGATCATTTCATTTACTCTGTTCTTGTATGTTTAGGAAAAAAAATGACCATTCGCTATCTGTTTTCAGCCTACCACTTAAAACCTTCATAATGCCTTCTTCTGGTCATTTCTCTTCTGAGATGAAGTGCCATAGTCTATTCAATGTCTCCTAGTAAAGGTGTCGCCAAACTCCCTCAATCGTAATTTGTAACACTGTATATACTTTTTCACCTTTTTGAGGTAGAGTGACAGCACTGATTATTCGTATCCAATGTTTCTTGTTGAAGTAGTCACAAGACTTGCAAGATGTTCTCTAAGTAACACTAGCTTGTTTGTAGCTCGTTATTTTCAGGATATGTACATCTACTATGTACATTTTTTTTCCTACTCTATGTAGATTTTTTTTAATAAACTGCCTTTTTCTACTCTGTCACTTACACAGCCCACTGAACTGCAGGACTGTACTGACATTTTAATTGCAAACATTAAAGTAAACTGGATGCATGTTATGGTAAGGTTTGTATCAAGAAACAGATTCTTAGAGCAATTGATATGTTTGGAAAAAATGGACAAATTCTTATGATGAGCCACACACACATTATGACAGAAAAATAATCAATCTGATCCAAGAACAGGTTGGGAACAATTATCTGTGAATTTTGTTAAACCATTATACACTTTGATGTAGAAAATTAGTTAGTGGTAACATGGCATAATGGAATATAAACAAGGAAAAAGATGACAGGTTCAGCAGAGGTGCAAGAGTTTTGCATTTGTGAGAGAATAAAATTTTAGTAGCAGGTGAGAAACAGGGCTTCTGATGCCTCCAGTTTCAGCATCTTCTGCTTTACGTCCATGGGTTTTAAAATTTATTAGAATTTCTCTCTTGGAGCTGCTCTGCAGATCTCCATGAAAAGTTCATATTTTGAAAGTTGATACAGAAAACATAGTTGTTGTATGAACACCAGTCTTTGATTGTTCCTTTTGTGCTCCTATCCTTAATAAGTTGATTGCATGAGTTTATCTATGGGGAATTTGTAAGTGACAGGATATCACTACTAATTTCCATGGATTCTACATAAACATATTATTTTCTGTCAGAAAGTTGAATTAACACACAGACACTGAACCAGTGAAATTGTTGTGTACCACAATAAATTCTCACAGGCAAACTGTAGAAGTTAGACCATACAGGCAGTAGTGAAAGAAAATTTTTCACAAAAAATACTTCTCCATCTCTGACATCTCACTCCTGGTTGTCAAGGAGATGGCAGCCCCTGTCTCTATCTTTGTTGTGCAGAGGCTGGATACTTTCCTTTTCCAAAGTTAAAGTTATTGTTCTCAATTTATACATAGCTGCTTATTTGATCGGTCTGTGGCAGACCTGTTGAAAGTTAGTGTGCCTGAAAACTGTTCCCTTTCATAAGTCTTATGAGCTGGTTCGATAAAAAGATGTTTCTTATCAGCTTGGTCTTTCTTACTGCAATAATACTATTAAATGTTTGATTTGCCATTTCTTTGCTTGTTTTGCAATCACAGCATAAAAAGTACCAAATCCTAGCAATTTAAAAGGAAAACTTTAAAAAATAACTTCAAATGGGTAGTTCCAATAGAAAAAGTCTATACCTTAACTGTGTTATATGTTTAAATGGAGCCCAAATTAAACAAACAAACAAAAACAAACAAAAAACCAAAGCAAAACAAAAACATATATTTATTCCTTCTCTGGGCAAAAAAATCCAAAAACAAAAACAGAGAGAGAGAAAATTAGTAACACTCAATTTGTTGTTCACAAAGTGATATTTACGAATATTTATACATACATAAAAGCAGAACAGGGCAGAAAGCATATCCATGTAATTGTTGTTTAGAGAAGAGTATGATGAAGCATGAATTATTTTATGTAGAAACTGATTTTCAAGTGGGCACTGGTCTAAATGCTTCAGCTCACCATGAAATTTTCAAGATTTCTAAACAATTATAGCCCTGTGGAAGTGATTTTCTTATCATGAGCTCAGCCAAGACAACTCAATTTCACAGTTCCATGAGAATAACTGTTTAGCATACTATTAGTGGAATAATTCTAACTCAAAAGAATAGAATTAAGGTAAAACACTAGAAATGTTATAGACTCATTTTTTGATCTTATTTTTAATTCTCAGCAACTTAAGTGGCAGGTTAGAGATCTCAGAACTGCACATGAACAAGTCCTGTAAAAGGTGGCTGCTTGTAGAAGATATGAAATGAGGAGAGAATATAAGCTACATTAGAAGAAACATTACTTCTACAGTTAGAAATAAATTTTTTAAGAAACAAATGTGGTAAAAAAACACTTGAATGACTCCAGTTTTCAGTGGCTACTGACAAAAAAGCTCTGAATATGTTTCTTATGAATTCAAAGCTGTTTATAGTCTGTAGTCAGAAAATTAAATTTCTGGTGCAGTGTCAATAAGTGTCTTCTATTAAGTGGCACACAATGTTTCTGGAAAAAAATGGGTTAGTCATTAACATAATAAACATAATGGTTATTTGTTATACGGTGAGTGCACAAGCTGTTTCCAATAATTGATCAGTTTTCAAGATCACTGAGTATCTCTGCAGCTGTGAAAACTAACAAATAAATAGCAAATATCAAAGTATATGATTTGCACAAGCTGGTAAGAAAGCTCAGTATTCTGTACTTGTGGGGCTTAGGAAAAAGATTTCAAAGATGTCATCTGTTTCCATTTGTGAGCAAGGAAATTAAATCAGTTATCATATGACAATCATCGGGGCATTCCTTTAGTGACAATTGCTTGGAAAGGTACAAGACAAAGTTATTCTCGTCTGTTTAACTGATGAAGTTGCAAAGACCTGAACAGAAAATCAATCAGCCTTCCCTTCTGGGTAAGGTATAATTGATACAAATTTTGTTGAATAGAAAATCTAGGAAAAATGTCATGAGCGGAATCAAAACTTTATTACAAACTTTGTGACTCACGGGATCTTTGAGTCTATGGGTGGAGATGATCTGCATATGGTGATCATCTTATGTAAATTTTTATGATCTTATGTAAATTTTTATGATCTTATGTAAATTTAGCTGACTAAATCCAAAACACGTATGTCCTCAGTCAAGGATGCTTATAAAATAACCTTTCAACAACCAGCACTTTGAATAGCAAATGCACTTAAATAGGGCAATATGTTAACTGGACACTCTTTAACATTGTGTTTGCTGCGCTGCTGATCTACATCTTCTTGTGACAGCTACTTGCAACATGATTTGGTGAATCTGCATTAATTACATTGGAAGAAAACTATAATTAGAACAACTGTGATACCAAAACTGCACAGAGATGGCATAGCAGTGTAATTCAGATGATTAAAGAAACCCTGAGGATTACTGTATGGAAGAGTCTCATGCTACAGTCAGATGAAACATAATGAAAGCTATCACAGTGCTAATCATGGATCATATAATATAGCACATCTTTATACTGAGGAACCAAGACCCATTTCAAAGGCCACAGGTCAGTTCTAAAATGCTGATAAATTCTGAGAGTGCACTTGAGGTCAGAAGTAATTTGAATTCTGCACAGTGCAGAGCAAAATAGGAAAGCAGAACATTGAAAAGCAAGTGTTCAGTAATAGGTAGTTTTACCCATGGGTTGTTCAACATATTTTGAAGTAGATGAACTCTTTAAGTAAAACAGCCAAAGGGAGGCAACAGTTCACTCAATACTTCCAATGGAATATTCTTCCACAGAGAGAACTAGTGTATACATGGAGTTGCTTCTAACAAACATCAGTTGAATGCAGTTTAAGGATTTAATCTCAACACCAGTTATAGAATGGATTAGAATCCATCTTAAGGGCTGACTTGCTTCTCACCTCAAACAGTTAGATTAGCAACATTTTCTATTCAACTTCCAAGTATGTCAACTTTTGTACTCAAAATGCCACATAATCTCTCTTCCTTTTTTTTAAGATCCATTATTCATCTCAAAAATCTCATTACAGATGGCTGTTCTCTCAGTATAATGCATTTTATTTTCTAGGACATCCTCATCTTTAAAATTTTCACACAGTCTTATCCTGGTTTATATCTCTGCTTTCATTTCCTTTTGTGACTGTTACAGTCCCAATGTTCTCTGCAATCTCCCTCCCTTATTATCTTGCTCTTCTTTATTCATGTTTCCTTCTGACTTTTGAGGAGGTATCCATCATATAATATCTGCCAACAATCCCGCCTTTAAACTTAAACTTTTTTTTTGTGGCCGTTATTTTCATCTCTTGTAATTTCACTGAGAACCTCATTGTATAGTAAATTAGGATGCCCAGATTCTTTGTTTAGATGTCACTTTATTCTTATTTAAACTTAATGAAAGAAATAAAATAACTTTTAACTACCTAATATTAATTCAGTCTAATTTTTAATTTCTTTGTGATAGAAGACTGAGTTTATTAATGTTAGAGGATTATCTTCCCTTATAACATGCTAATTTATTTTGCTGTTAGAATAAATATACTGATGAATTAGTCTGATGAATACCTAATCATCTTGTTCAGCACTTGCATGCTGTGTATATCAACATAAGTCTTATCTCCTGAATCTGCAGAGCAAAACTAGACCAGCTGCCACATCTTAGTTTGTGCTAATAAGGCTAATGTAGATCAGGATTTTTTAATATAAGTCCTCTAATTAGGAGTGGGTTATTGAAACAAAACCCCAGCGCTAAGAAATAAATGTTTACTGATCTTGCTCTGTGTTACTAACATAAAAGCTGAAGTTATTGCCTGTTCAATGCTAGCTCAACAATTTCCTTTTGTTTTCTTCTCCCTTGAGGTGATCAGGCAGATAAGAAATGGACTTGGTAGTGGACACCTGAATAACTAGGCATAGACTGGCATAAGGATCAACAGCTCACAATGTACATGAAGCAATTTCCAGTCATTTTGATGCTGCCTAGATCTAAACTGATACAGATGAAAAGCTTTGTTCCCCAGAATTATCCACAGGAACTTACAATTTATGCTTACACAAATAGCTTTGTAGTGGTGAATTTCAGGAACATTAAATAATTCACATTTATGTTCGTGCTATTATACTATTACCCAGCTGCAAAACTAGAGATACCTTTTTTATTTTTTTAAGTGTTTAAAAAATTTATACAAGCCTTTATATACATGGAAGTTGTCCATATTTAAATGTGTTTTGCTTCATAGCCTGCTGTCACCCAGGTGGTCAACCACCAAGAGAATGCCAGTGCCCATTCTGTTGAGTTATATGAACTTAGAGTGCTCTGTGTTAAAGATCTGCTTGATGCTAGCTGAAAAAGATAAACAAACAGGCAAAAGGAAGCTTTATTTTTATGATGTGTCTTGGTTTATATTTTTATTTAGTGTTTGAACTGAGGTATTTATCTCCCTTTTAAATACCGAAGAGCA
Organism: Dendrocincla fuliginosa; assembly: GCA_035047845.1. NCBI lineage: Eukaryota > Metazoa > Chordata > Aves > Passeriformes > Dendrocolaptidae > Dendrocincla > Dendrocincla fuliginosa. Next base: position 110,533,752 of record JAWWMO010000083.1, on the reverse strand, counting down.
GTAATTTGCTCCTTACTGTCAACACTACAAGTTTTTCATCTTTGTTTAGTTCTCTTGGAGAAACACTGTCTTTTCAAATAAACAAAAGAATATCTTAAGCTCAGTTCCCATGGTCAGTCTCACAGTAGTATAAAGCTTTCTAACAATAGTACTAAGATATCAAAACTATTTAATCAGGTATTAACAATACAATCATTGAAAAAATGCAAAAGTTACCCTTTTACAGGAGATACCCTATTAAAAAAAAAAAAAAAAAGTCACATGAGTACTGTCAAAATTTTGGATCATATCGAAACACTTTTAGATTTATCACTTCTTATATCCAAGACTGAAGGAGTATTTCAAGAGATTTATAATTTGAAAGGAAATTATCCAGGCTTCCTTTGTTTCCTCATTTTACCCTCTCTAAGTCAAGCTGTTAAGAAGCAGAGCAAGGCTAGCATTGGTAAAACTGTTGAAGAAAGAAAAAAAAAAAAACAGGAAAAAACAAACCATAGCAATTTCTCTGTTAAAAAAAAAAAAAAAAATCACGTTTACTTTCACTGTTAATACACAATGAAGCAATGACACTATTCCCAAGTATGCTTGGAGGCATTTTCCTTACAAATTTATTCTTTCTTTCTTTGTTGTTTCATTTGATATAAAATAACAGTAATCTGGCCTGTAAGTACATGTTTCCCCATTGTTAATGGAAAACACAGCAACAGCTGTTACTGCTCCTTTTAGAGAAAAACTAGCATTTTATAGCCATTTCCAGCAGATTGATCTTCTTTCTTCTTTAATTCAGCAGGAAAATTGGCTTCTGTTCCATATGAAAAAGCAGATACTACTTGGGTTAGCCTAGTAATAACTGCAAAGGACTACTTGAGTTTTTCTCTTTAATATGTCTCTTGATTTAAGAAATCTTAATTTTGTGAAGAATCATGTATTAAGGGGCAATGATAATCAATAAAGTATAATAGAAAGGAAGGATATGAAGATAATTTTTTATAATAAAGATGGAAGGGAGAAACTGGACCCTAGAAAAATAACTAGTACAAAAATAATAGCATCAATCATCAAAAACTGAACTAATTGGTGAAAAGGGTGTTTTTCATATTCACATATTTTCCTTATTACATCCACATTTAATATATATGCCACTTGAGCTCTGAAGTCTGAAAATACCCCATGTTTAACAAGAATTAAATCCTACAAAATCCTGCTGAGTTAGACTCCTCAAAACAAGACCCAAAATCTCTATAAACTTAATCAATCTGTCTGACCACTACAGACATTCAATTAATCAATAGCAATTTGGTGAACATACAGCAATGTCTAATTGGTCAATAGAGTTTAATAGTAGTTATGCATTTAGTTACAACTTTTACAGAATTTGCAGTTTAACTCTGTGCATGTTCACAGATCTGCTCACTTTTTAATAAGAATACATTCATGTTATTATTTACTGTCTTTCTTGTTTGAAAAATAGCTTTCTAAAAATGACTAGTATTTTGTAGAAGGCCTTCCAGTGTGTAAATATTGGTGACTGAACTTAGTTGCAATGATAGCAATAATAATCTATAACTATCAATAACTATCAGAGACAATGTTTTGAAAATTAAGACAACACCTACATGGAACAGTAATCTGGCACGAGTCAAAGACTTTTGAATACAGATACGTAAGTCAACAAAATAAGGTTTTCAACATTTATCACCACTTTAGAATCACAGAATATTTGGGGTTGGAAGGGACTGCTGGAGATCATCAAGTCCAACCCCACTGCTAAAGCAAGTTACACAGGATCATGTCCAGATGGGTATTGAGTATCTCCAGGGAGGAAGACTCCAGAGCCTGTCTGGGTAACCTATTGCAGTGCTCTGTCATCCTCAAAGCAAATAAGTTTGTCCTCATACTCAGATGGAACTTCTGGTGTTTCAGTTTGGACCCGTTGTTCATTTTCTTGTTACTGGGAATCACTGAAAAGATTCTGTTACCATCTTCTTGACAGTCTGCCCTTAAGACATTTGTAGACATGGATATGATCATCTCTCAGTCTTCTCAAGGCTTAACAGACCCGGCTCTTTCAGCCGCCCCTCAAAGGAGAGATCCTCCAGTCCCCTCATTATCTTCATAGCTCTCCTCTGCATCCTCTCCAATTGTTCCTTGTCTTGGCCACAAGGGCACACTGCTGGGTCATATTAACTTCTTGTCCACCAGGACGCTCCAGTCATCCTTCACAAAGCTGCTCTCCAGCAGGTCAACATATACTGGTGTGTGGGACTCATTCATCCCCATGTGTGGGACCCTACACTTGCCTTTGTGGGACTTCATTAAGTTCCTCTCCACTCAACTCTGCAACCTGAGTGGTGGCACAGCATTTTGGTGTATCAGCCACTCTCCAAGTTTCCTATCATTATCAACCTTGTTGAGGATATACTCATTTCATCTGGGTCATTGAAAAATAAGCTGAGGATGACTGAACCCAGTAAGCACTCCTGAGGAACAGCTTTAACTACAGACCTAGACTGTACCACTGCTCACAACCTTCTGTGTTCTGTCATTCAGTCACTTCTCAGTCTACCTCATCTAAATGTCCCCTTGTTTAACCCACACAAGAATTTGTCTATGAGGATGTTATGGGAGATGGTGTCAAAAGCCTTGCTGAAGTCAAGGTAGGCAACATCCACTGCACCTAATGAGTCATATCATCATAGGAAGCTGGTCAAGCATGATTTGCCCTTGGTCATCCATGCTGACTGTTCCTGATAACCTTCTTTTTCTCCACACACATAGAGGTGACATCCAGGATAAGTTGCTCCATCACCTCCAGGAATGGGTGGTGGGGGGACGGGGGAAAGCTGACTGGCCTGTAGTTTCCTGGGTCCTCTTTCTTGCCCTTTTTGAAGGCTGGGGTGACATTGTCTTTCCCTAAAGTCCTCATTCTTCTTGTTCTTGACACCCCTTGCCAGATGTAGTTCCAAATAGACCTTAACCTTTCTCCTCACATCCTTGCATACTCTGACAATGTTTCTATATTCCTCCCAAGTGGCCTCTCCCTTTTTCCACATGCCATACACTTCCTTCTTCCTTCCTTGTTTTAGTTTTTCCAGAAGCTCCTTGCTTATCCATGCAGGTCTTCTGCCCCCTTTTTTTCCTGACCTCTTACTTATGTGGAGGCACATATCTTGAGCTTGGAGGAAGTGATGCTTGAACATTAACCAAAATTTCTTGGATCCCCTACATTCTAGAACCCTAACCCATGGGATTCCTCCAAATAAGTCCTTTAAGAGGCTAAAGGTAGCTCTCCTGAAGTCTGCAGTTTTAATCCTACTTATCGTCCTTCTTCCATGCAGGATCTTGAACTCCTCCATCTTATGGTCACTGCAGCTAAGACTGATCCCAACCTTCACATCCCTAACCAATTCTTCCTTTTTTTTTATTATTACAAAGTCCATAAGCACAACTCTCCTCTTTGGGCTCCTCCACCACCTGTGTCAAGAAGTTATCATGAATGCTCTGCAGGAGCCTGTGGCTGGCTATGTGGCACACAGAGTGGTTCAAGTCCCCCATGAAATTCATGGCCTGAGATCATGAAGCTATTTCCTGCTATCTGTAGGTGGCCTCCATTGGAACTATAGTAGAATACACACAACAGTGTCACCCATGTTAGTCTAACCCTTAATTCTTGCTCATAAGTTCTTGAGTTGTTCTTCATACACCCCCAGGCAGAGCTTGATGTGTTCCAGCTGCACTCTCACATAAAGGGCAACTCCACCATCTCGCCTTGCTGGCCTGTCTTTCCTAAAAAGTATGTAGCCACCCATGACAACATCACAGACATATGAGCTACCCCACCATTGTAATTGCAATTAGATCACAGGCCTGCAACTTCACACAAGTCTCAGTCTTTCCTGTTTATTCCTTATGTTGCATGCAAGGATGGACAGGCATTGCAGAGAGGTACTTAAGAGTGCAGGTCTCCCAGGAGGGGTGCACGAAGTGCCCTTGAGGTGATCAGCTTTCTGGTTCTCTTCTTGGAAGTAACTAAGGAAGATTTTTCACTTCTCTAGTTGGCCTGACATTCACCAGCACTTACCCTTGCCTCTTAGCAGAAAACTGCTTTAGTTGAGTTCTTAATTAGTGCACCAAACTGTTTCCTGAAGTTAGGTAACTAGCTTTTAAACAGGAGTCTGATATCTCTATGGGCAGCAACTGAACTGTATAGTTTTGTTATCAGTGCAAACTGTTAAAAACTGTTGAATATTCTCCTCCGCACTCTTTGCAACAAACACTTTTTCTAGTGCCAGATGGAAATGTCTAGGCTGTTTTTACATGCACAGAGTTGCTTAACACACACTTTTCCTCAAATAGTACATGGAAACAAAATCTGGAATGCATGTCTCTCAAAGATAGGAATAAATTTGAATGGCGTGTGCATATGTTATGGGAACAGATGACCAGTTATGAAACTGATGGGCATTTTTGTGGCATGTTTTCAAAAGACATCTTTCAAAAACCATGCATCTTCAAACACAACGTATCTGAGAAACAAGGTATTCAACACAGCTTGATTGTGTCATTGGTCCTATCTCTGGTCTGAGGGAGCTTAGTTGATAGCATATGCCTGGAATTAAATGTGAATGCTTTATTCATTTGTGACTTCCCCAATGCATATACACATCTCTGAAATATAGTATATTTTCATTAAACATTTCAGTTACTTGGTAGAGTTTGCTGATTTCTGTTTGAAAACATTCAGCATTTGAGAAAATAAAAGTATGTGTACATAAACTTTCCCCCTTTCCCTTTAGTCTTCTACAAGAATAATGATAATGTTAATCTAGAAACTGAACATTTTTCAATTCCAATCTAAGACTTGAATCATTATTCATCCCAATGAAGTATAATTTGATAAAATCAAAAGGAAGTGCCTCTTATGGGAAAAGGTAATCTATAAACACAGGGAATAAGAAAAAGAGTAAAATATGGCATTTATTAAAAGTAATAGCAATGTCTAGAAATCAGACAGTTGATACTGTATTGTGACTGATTACAATCTATTTTTTCATAGTACCTGTTAAATACTGAATACATTATAATACTTAAGCAGAGAGGGAAAATTATTCTTTTTTTAAAATTCACTTGAAAATGTAATTTGTCCTATACTTATCTTTTAACAAGAATCTCTATAATCTCTGAAGTGTATTTTTAAATGACAAGTAAAGAAGCAAGATGAAGCTTCTGAAACTGAAGTAAGTGCTTTTTTCTGTTCATTTTTTGTCCTTTGACTCATTTTTCATTAATTTTCAATTACATACATGTAACCAAGTGCTCAAGTAATGACTGAAAATGGTTCTAGGAAACATTTTACTAATAAAAATTTTTAGAAACTTGACCTGCACATCTTAATTCTAAATTCTCTTAATCTTTGAACAAATGCATTCTAATTCTTTATAATAAAATTATATCTTCTAACAGAGAAAATGCATTTGACACAAAGAAGTCATGCCTCAGTTATTCCAAATACATTTCTAATAACTGTATATGTGAGTTGGAGTAGATTTAAAGCTGCTTTTGGACTGCATGGGACACATGTGATGAAGGTCATGGAATAAAAAGTCACTTTTCAGTACATTAATTTGTACAAAAAAGAAAAGAAGTCTTGTATTCATAGTTCAAAGAAACTGTATTTTTTAGTTTCATATGAGTAAAAGCTATTTGTTTGGGATAGTCTGAACATATATTAATTTTATAGAATAAAGGGGAGATATGAGGAAACATGTGTAAATATATGATAGGATTGTGCACAGTGAAATGGGAAATCTACTGCCCTGCATGTTTCTTTTTCCTTCCCCTCAAGTGAGATTTATGCTGCAATGTGATTGACGCAGGATCTTGTAACTTGATTATGTATGCTTCCATGTAGAGACAAAATCAGAGAAACTTTAACCTAAGTGTTGTAACAACATGAATTCGTCTGTGACCATGAGCCAGCAGGGCACCTTCATGGGAAGGGAGGCCAACAACTCTCGGACTGCACTTCACAGAGTGTTGCAACAGTTGATGTCTCTGCTTTGCACTGTTGATGCCAAATCTGGAGTCCTCTGTCTGGTTCTGGTTTCTGCAGTAGAGGAAAGGCAGAGATCCACTTAAATAGTCCAGCAAAAGATCACTAAGGTGGTAAAGGGGCTGCAACTTCTTTCACATTCTGTTTATAGCCTAGAGAGAATGAAGAAGAGAACCAGACTCAGTAGCCCTCATTGACAGAACAAGAGACAATGGGTACAAACTAAAAGACATGAAAATCCATCTGAACTAAAGAAAGTATTTTTCACTGTGAGGAAAATCAGACACTGGAAAAGGTTTCCCGGGAAAGTTGTACAGTTTCTGACTCTGGAACTATTTAAAATTTAACTAGACATGGTCCTAGGCAATCTGTTCGAGCTGATTCTGCTCAGACATAAAGTGGGAGCTAGCAGGGAAGGGTCATGGGGAGGGAGCTAGATGATCTCAAGAGGTCCCTTCCAACTTCAGTGTGATTTTGTGGTTCTATAAGAACAGTTTTCAGTATTTCTCACGAGACATCAAACGGCTTAATTTTAAGGTTGTCATGAAACTGTGCCAAGATCTCTACTAAACTAAAGACAGATGACATCTACTGGTTATTCCCTATCCATAGAGTCTGCTGACCTGTCACAGAAAGAAATTAAATTGGTTTGACATATGTTGGCTTTGACAAATCCATTTTGTCTGTTACTCTTTTCCTTGTTCCCTTCAAGAGGCATACAAATAGTTTTTTATCATTTGTAGTAATACTGAGTGTTGGCAGGCCTATATTTCCTCCTTTTTCTCTCTTAGAATTGACAAAAAAACTGCTTTTCCATTCTCCTGGTGCCTGATCTATGACATCTCAAAGATAACCCATAAGGCATACGAGAACTCAGAAGCCATTTCTTACACATCTTAGGATGGAATTCTTATAGACTGCTTGACTAAAAAAGCATCTTATCCAAGCATACAGTATGCTTATAGTCTTCGTTATTGAAGGCTGAGTTCTTAAAATTTTACTGGGGGTTACTGAGTTTTACTGAGTTCCTTCAACTTTTATTGATTGACCATTTTATTAAAGATTAATGTAAAAAAGATCATTAAACTTCCTTCATATCACCTGTAGATAGTATAGCATTCCCACTAACATATGAACATGAACATCCAAGCACTTTATCTTTTCTCTATATTTCCATGATGTACATTTACATTTGACCTTGACTTCTTGAATATGTTCTTTCACTGAAGTCAAAGAAGAACTCATGGTTTAGCCCAGTTCAACTTCTATCCTCTTTCTATTTTTCTTCTGCATTGGGATGGTGTGCACTTGTGGCCTCAGTATCATTTCTCTAAGAACCTTCCCGTTCTCTTTTCCCCTTTGAATATATTTTCAACTGAGAGGCTGCCAGTTTTCAAAGATTACTGAAGTTTGTCTTCCTGAAATCTGTTGGTTCTCATTTTTCTGTTATTACTTCTTTCTTTCTTAAAGATTACAACCTTTGTTATTTCATTATCCCTTTTACTTAAGATCCCTTGTCTGGATTTTGTTGTTAGAGTAGACCCTGAGTATTTTACTTATCATTAACTGAGTGCTAAACACACATATGCTTATGTGTGTGGGTGTGTGTACAGAGTGATAATCCCCATTTTAAAATAATTGTATTGTTATATATGTGATCAAGATAAAATACTGTCACAACATGGCTAATTACCAGGGACATTTACTTAAAAGTATTTGCCAAATGGTTTATGCAATTAATTCGTGATCACCTCTTTCTAGATAATTGTCACATCTGAGTCATATAAGTTGTCAGTGTATCATTAAAGTTTCAGTGGTACTTCTGCTTTTGACTGCAGCATAGTGTTAAGCAAGATCCTACAGCAGAGCCTACAGTGGTCTCCTTAGCTAGACACAAAAATGTCTGAAATTGACCATAATTGTAAATACATACCACCACTTATTATCTGTAGAGTATCATCCATACAGCCTCTCCAAAGCAGCAATGCTATGCCATTATCCAGAAAGCTTAATGGGAAGCTTTATCACATTGTATTTAATTGTTGCATTGAAAACTAGCAATGTAAAGTCAGTGACTCACAAACAGATAGCAAGCACAGCTAAACCGTTGTCAGCTTCCCCCAAGGGAATGTACACTTCCAGAAAAACAAAGCAAATCCCAACTTCTTTAGCTCTCTGGCAATATCTCTATGAGCTTATTCACTCGTGAAAACTGACACGTAAATTCAGCCACTATGTTCTTGGAAACCGCAATATCCAGAAGATGGAAAAAAAGGAACTCTGGATCTATTGGTTTGCAATATGGGCAGATCACTGGTAGAGCCTGGCAAAGTTTCTCGTGGAAACGGGTACAGAGCCAGATAGTCACAATGCAAGAATTCTCTCTGTTGCCTATATAAAGAACATATCTAGAAAGAAAAATATGCAAAGCTGTAGTGAAAAAGAAGAAGAGGTCTGCATTTCCATCTTCAATGATGGAACTGTGATCTCATCAGCTATGTCATTTCATATGAAAGAAAACAATTACGAGAATTGGAGGATACATTCTGAAAAGAAAAATCTTTTGGTTCCCTTCATCCTCTTCTTCCTTTGCAGGCAGCACCTCATCTAAAATCAGTAGGATAGCAATGCAATTAATCATCTAGTTCAACATACATGGAGAGTCATGACATTTATTGAAATAGAATTCTCAATATCTTCTCATTAGAAATACAGGGGTCTGATAGCTAGAAATCCAGTACTCAGTATTTAGAAAGACTCCATTTCCTTGGAGAAAAATTTAACCATCTTTTAACCATATTTTAGAGGGATAATTTCTTAGCACCGAAGTACAGAAATGTTTATGAGCTATAAATACACATTGTGCAAAACAGCTACCATTTCTCTCTGTAGTCACCTAGGTTTAGAATAAAAGTGAGATTTCAGACACTCTGTCTTCCATCTATTCTGACTAGCTGTGGCATTCTGTTAAATCTATGGAGATTTCTATTTAGCAGTGTAAAATTCTCCCACCTAATACACAGAAAACCAGACATTATATACAGATTCAGTAATTCTACAAGGAATGCGCAGACATGAATTCAAACAGTTCATATCTTGAACTAGTTGGAGATAAATAATTTTTTCCAGCAATTCATTTTCAGACACTTCATGTTGTAGGAGAAAACAATGTTCTACATGACATTTCAGGAATGTTTTTTCACATGCACTTGTGATTTCAAAGAAAAACTAGCTATTTGAAGTGCTCTTCATCTGTCATTTGTTTGTCTTTCATTGGGGACATCAATCAAGAAAATTTCATTTAGGTGTCTTCATGTTATTGGCAGAACAGATTCTTGGTGTGTTTTTAAGTATTTTAGTTTTGGTTACTACAAATACTAAGCTCAAAATTTGTTGGCCCCACATACAACCCTAGCAGGGCTGCATGCATTGCATCACAGAATCACAGACTGCTGAGTTGGAAGAGACACACAGGGATCCTCGAGTCCAACCGTTAGCCCTGCACAGGACCATCCCCATGAGTCCCACCATGTGCCTGAGAGTATCATCCAAACACTTGAACTCTATCAGGCTTCATACTGTGATCATTGTGATCCCTGAGGATCCTGTTCCAGCACCCTACCACCCTCTGGGTGAAGGACTTCCTAATACCCAACCTAAACCTCCCCTGACATAACTTCAGGCTATTCCCTTGGGTACTGTCACTGGTCACCAGAGAATGAAGAGATCAGTGCCTGCTGCTCCACTTCTCCTCACAAAGAAAGTTGTAGCCCCACTAGCGACAGGTTGCCAGTCTGCTGTCACCCCATTCACTATTACCCCTGTATGACTACCTCATAGTCTAGTGATAGATCTGATCTATAATTCTGGACAAGTTGAGCTGAAAACAGAACTGACTCAAACAATACATTGTTTCCATAATTTCCTGCTAGCCTAGAACTTCTACTTGTTCAGTTATTTGTGTGACCTGAATTAAGGTCCTGTGTCTGCTCAAAAAGATCAGAACTTTTACTTCTAATTTCTTTAGGGGATACCTTTAAACTTCCTCTTTGACAGGATTTGTTGGTTGGTTGTTTGCTGCCTACTGTAACATTCTCTGTCTCACTTAGGATCCAGAGAAAGAAACCTGGTTTTGTTTTCTCCCATCATGCAGTCACTTTTGCTTTCCTTCCTCCAGCCTCATGACTATTTCTGCATCTGACTATGCTTCAGCAACTGGGGAACTCAAAACACCATATGTGTCCAGAACGGCTACAAGCCCAGGACGGCTACAGGTATCTTGACAGCTATGATATATAACTGTTAAAAGCACGTATTTCTGATTCTGTTATTCCTTTGTTTAAGCTGGGAAGTGAAGCAGACAAGGTAGCTGATTTTTCATAGGGTAGATGGTTTTTCATGAGTCTTTTTGGCTCTGCTGTACAACTGAAGGATTTTTGTGAAATAGATATATTGTGTTCATCAGATAATTAAATTAAAATGTTGAGTTAGAAGGGCCAATGCTGAAAACCATTGTTTGTTTGTTTTTTAGTATATTTGACAATGAAAAATGTTTTGAGAATAAGTAATGTAATTACTGCTAAATGCATTTCAAGGGTGTGGAAAGTACTAGTTAAGGAGAACAAATTGTATTGATAAAAGACATTTCTCTGATAACTTCACTTCTGTTGTTGAAGAACACAACAGTGAAGTAAACTGTTGCTAAATACAATTTTCCAGGGATTTAACTCTTCTGTCTCAACTTCACTGACTGAGAATTGCATTTAATTTTCAAAGAATAGGCAATTTCTTACATGTTATACAATTTTTGCCCTTGAAAAGTGTCAGTTGTAATATCCAGGATGAAAATCTCTTTTAAATACCCAGAGAGGATGCAAGAACATATTTTTACATATAGAATAAAGTGAAGGTGCCACTTGGATAAAAGTAAATATATAACATATATAAAATTCTATAACAAAATGCAATGGATTATGGCAGAAAAAATAATTTCTCTTTCTTCTAAGAGAAAAGTCACTAATTTCTACCAAAAGGGTGTAGAAAGAACTTTATGGCATATCCTTAGTTAAATGTGCCCTTCTGCTTGTGAATAAAATAAACCAATTAACGATAGATCATCACTTACTTTCTATTGTTCTCAAGAAACATCTGAAGGGTTCTTATCCTTGTATAATACTACATCAGCTTGCCCCTAACTTTTTGGCAAGTTTTTGCTAGAAAAAAAGATTGACTGAGTTCACAAGCCTAACTAATGTATACCAAGTGTATGGAATTTTCAATATGTCAAACTGGAGATTATCATAAGAAGGAAGTTAAGCTCTGCCTGTTCAAGTATGAAAGCCATTTAACACAGTAGCACTGCACAGCAGTCTACATTAGGAAAGCAACTTGATAGAGCAGCTAGGCTTTACCAAGAGTGTAATTTTATATTAATTTTAGGAATAGAAATCTGCGTCTGAGGAAAGTTATCAAGATTATTTTAAGGATCAAGTGTGGTCAGAGTCCCACTTTGGTCCTCGTGGTGCTCACTGACGTAAATTTACTTACAAGGTATCTCAAGGGGACCTATCAAATTCAACACTGCTCTTTCTGATCTTCAAAACACACACAGGGACACTGTGCTGCAGAAAGATGTCAGATCAAGCCAACACTGCTCAACTTGAACATTTGAACTTCAACACTTGGACCCTTGGACATTTATTATGTGTTATTCTTCCCATGTAGTCACTTTGTTAGCTTTCGCCTGACAGGTTGTGCTGTTGATTCTGAGAATTTTGGTTTCATCCGCTTCAGCTCCTCCTATGATAATGGGAACCCACAAACATCTGCTTGAAAAAGAGCAAAGTAATGTGTAGGGGTGGGGGTATGCACAGAGTGGTTCATGGCGATGAGAAACTCAATAGGTCTTTTTGTGTCCTTCTATTAATACAGAAAGCAACTGGTAACTTAGGGAATCACACCCTAATTAAGCAATGATATACTATATTTACATCTGAATCAAGAATATGAAAATCTTTACACTTTGACCTCATTTATAGGTCTCTACATATAGAAGAAGAGCCCAGGGAACTTCAGCCAGATCCCAGGGCAACTGAGATTTGTGTACCAGATTACTCATTGCTGCAAATCTGCAGGATCAATTTGGTCAAGGTGCTCTGATACCAAGTGGAAGGCTAAATGTGGATTTACCAATCTAATTTCTCTACCCAAATGTACTTAATGCTGTTGTGTAAATGGGATGTTCAATTCCTGTTATTATTTTGAGCATGAACCTGCTAGACTATTTTTCTTGATTTATTTCTAGAAGAAACTAGGACATCAGGTAAGGAGAAGGTGGGAACAGATGGGGAAAGATGATACCTCTTGACCAGTCCCACTATGCAGTCTGGATATAATTAAGCTACACTTGAAATCTGGTATCCTTTCCTGGAGGTTGTGAAGCCCTGGTGAGTTTTACAGCTTGAGTATATACTGAAATTTCCAGAATCCTGTGGATTTCTTGAGCAATAGGGATGCATTTGCACTCCAGCTGCCCAAACCAAAATGTTTTCTAGTAGGTCTGAATTAGACAACTTTGTGACGCTGAGATTCACACCCTAAAGTAAGGATATTCTGCTGTTTCCATTATTCCAAGGCATAGGAATGTCAGGATTCAAGACTTTGAATAAAGATATTCAAATCTGTATACTCCTATTGTATATTTTAATGGCAATAATGAATGGTAGCAATTGCAGCTCCTGCTTTAGTTGTTCTCCTCAGTGCCCTCTCAGTTTTCCATTTCCACACCACCTGCTCAATGAAGTGGCTGCTGAGAGTTTAGAATTTTTCAGTACTAATGTTAGGATTTCTTTATATAACAGCACATAATTTTCAGTGATTCCAGAAATTTTACAAAAAAGGAAAATTAAAAAATGAAATATACTAGACCTTAGTAATATAACTAATATATTGCTCAGGATGAGAATTATGTTAGTTATTTTCAGGTAAATTGATCCCATTTCAACATTTTTGTCAGTCAGTAGGAAATTAAAACTTTGGGACAAGGCAAGAGAATGATCAAGTAATGGGAATGGATATACGAATGATAGGCAGCTATAAGGGAGACCAAGGGGACTTGGGGATTTGTGGTCAGAATCCTTGTATATATTAGCAAAGAATTAAAAATGCCTTCTATTCAGTAAAATTGCTTATAAGGGATTTCAAAAAAGTGAATAGTCCATTTGGAAGGGTGTTCCCAAAATAATTCTTAAGGGCTAATTTTGAATATCACAGTAGACAGCTAAGTGGAAAATGCAGAATGAAGTTAATAATAATTAGAGAGAAAAACAGAGATAATTTAGCAAAATGAATAGGTCAAATAATACAGACAAAGCTTTAATAGAGGTACATAAACCTATGGTAAGATATTGAACTACTTGTGACTTTTCATACAGTCCTGTTAGGTGAAATGAAATTCAGACGAGGATATGTTTTTCAGAAATTTAGTCAGAATGACTAATGTCAGGGAAAAAAAGTGCTTCTTATTAAAATATTTGTTACTCTTGTAACCCCCAGTCAGTCTCTTTGATTTTCTGTGTACCTAAAGCCAATGAAATGCTATTACCTGGCTCACTATCACCTTCTGGTATCCTGCCCTAAGCGTGTTAGATGGATGTAAAGCCACTGAGAGTTCATCTTCACTTCTCCATTTCTCTTCTCTGAAAACCTAAAACATTAAAACAGAGAAGATATCATCCTTTTTTTTGGGGGGAAGCCTCTCCCATGACAATTATTTCTGCTTGCTTTTTTACCCCAGCACTTACCAGAATAATTTAACAAGTTATAGCTGGACAGATGCAGTTGGGATGTCACTTACTGAGCAGTGCTTTCTGCAAGGCTGTTCAGGAAATGAAACTGTCTACAGAGGTGATGCCTCTTGTGCTGTAGCCATGGAATGAAATGGCACAAATGAGATAACCCTGCTGTTAAAGAAAGGATGGTCTTATCTTTGAAGCAAATGAATTCTGACTGAAGAATTGGTTTCTTTCTGTCTTTGGTACCATTCCTTTGAGGCCACTGAAACCTATGCAACCTTTTTTTGTTTTAAGAGCAACTTGTTTCCTGGGTTTCTGACACTAGGTCAGGGTGGCTTGTTTCCAAATTTCCTAGTGTGCATACTTGTGACTGATGTGAGAGAGATCTGCCCTGTGCACTTCTAGATGTGGAGACTATTAAACTGTCCTGAAAGACTAATACCAAATGAGAGTGGATAATTTTTGCTTCTAAACATTCTGTCTTCAGTCTGCTATCTGCAAACATGTAAAATTCCTAGTGATTTTTCATTATATTATGAAAAATATTTGTTAGTATTTCAGCAGTATTAGGGTATTATAGTGACAGGTGTCATCAGAAAAACCAAGAGATTTAATAATTCTCTCTTCAGAGTGGTTTTTAAGAGCATGGAGTAAATAAGGCATCAAACAGACTTTGAATGATGAGTAAAAAAAGAAAATATCAATAATTGTTCACTAAGCACCTGTTCATTTTGTACTCTGAATGAGAGACACCTCTGTAAAAATGGTAGGTGATAATCCAACAGTAGGTGATAAATCCAACCTATGACCTAACACCACCTTGTCAACTAGACTATGGCCCTAAGTGCCACATCCAGTCTCTTCTTAAACACC
>JAWWMO010000083.1:110489036-110512798 GCA_035047845.1 Dendrocincla fuliginosa | reverse complement strand
AACAAAAACAAAAACAAAAACAAAAACAAAAAAAACCAAACCAAAACAAAAAAAAAACAAAAAACACAAAAAAAAAACCCCAAAAAACAAAACAAAAAAAGAGGGGGGAATTCTGTCTATGGTCAGCAGGTGGCGAAGTCGCGCCTCATCTGCTGGCCCCACTCTCTCAGGGGTTGCAGTTATATTTATGGACAGCAGGTGGCGATGTCTCACCCAGCTGACTGGGCTCTCTCTCAGGTGAGATGGCAGTCACAGTCTCCAGCTCCCATGAGAAATCTATGTCAAAAGCAAAGCAGTAGCAATCCCGTCTCCACAGGGGCAGGAAATAGGCACACTCTCTGTCTCTCTTTCCTCACAACAGCTTCTGCAGTGCCCATGATCGCCCACAGATTAAATGGTTGAGTGAGGGAGGGGAAGATACAATCCAGGCTATCCAGTGATGCTGGAATCGGTGTGTCCCTGTCCTCGCTCACTCCACTGAGAGCTGAGCTCCTGACCTGCACAGAAAGCACAGAAACCCCGACCCCTTCCCCCACCCGAGCCCGCCTTCCCTCCCCCTACCAGCCTGGGGAGAGATCAGAACAAAAGGCTCTGGCTAAAGTAGTTAACATCAGGATATGCATAATCACTATGCTCTTTACCGCCTTAGACACTAAGGTGTTGGCTCCAAGCTTTTTGGAAGGAATTCCAACAGATTGTTGAAACTATAACACTTGGCAACTACAACAGCCAATTCTCTCAGGAGAGACCATAGAAACTTATAAATGCATTTCAAGATAGATTTTGATAATTTCCACAGCCAGGTCTATAAAAGAAACTGATCTGTCACCACAATGGAGGAAAGGACGTATTAAAGGTGGGAAAGCAAAGGCTAGAACTTAGTAATTATTTTCTCTGATAGAGAAGAGTCAGCGGTGAATTTCTGCAGTCACCAGTCTTAGTCAACTTTTCAGGACATGAAGAAGAGATTATACAATGCATCTACAAGCTTGTAGATCATATTAACCTCTTGCAGGTAGTCAAATGCCATTCTAGGGACAAGGCACTGAAAAAGGACTCACCAAATAAATGTTTGGACTAAAAGTTTGAGCTTCAGTGCACATAAATATATGAAATAATTTATCTAAGGGAAAAATGGTCTGAATTTTGGCTCTGTGAGGCTGAGTTTGGAATAAGAACTTGAGAAGGAATGAAGGTTGAAAGTTTGCTAGATAATTGGCTCCACCCACAGTAGCAGAAACAAAAGGTACCAGAATGGAGCATGCTCAGGATGGATACTGAGTCAAAGACAGAAGGTGTCATTTTGCTATTAAATTAAATCCTGCTGTTCCAGGCATAATTAATATATAGTGATATATTAATATATAATAATATAGACCATAATTCTGGCCTCTGCATCTCAGAAGCTGCATAATCAAGTTAGGTAAGATACAGAGGAGACCACTTAAAACCGTGAGGGGGATAGAGCAGCTTCTGTCTGAGAAGAGGCTGAAGAAGCTATGACTCCAATTTGAAAAGGAAGATGCTAGGTGGAGAGTAGGACTAAAGTTTACAAAATTGTAGACGTGGTGGACAAGGTCATTTTAAAATTTAAAATAGATTATGCAACAAGTCTAAAAATATTATTAAACAAGACACAGATGTGTCTTCCATCATCACTAACACAGTATTTCTAGATGAGGCAGAAATATGAAATATCTGTAAATATAATTTCCTAATTCCTATGTTTACTTTTGCTTGGGACTGTGTGTCTTATAAAAATCTCAAAGTCCTCCTTGAGAAGGCATAAAGATGAGGGGAAAAGAAATCAGAAAAAAAGCCAATAGTCACACAGTACAACAAATGAAGAAAATGAAGAGGAAGAAATTATAAAATACAGAAATAAGGAACTTCAGAGAGGCTTTTCACAATGCACCATACCAGATCCTGCCAGTCGCTGGTGACATCCAAGAAGCCAGTGGATTGAATTAATGCAAATGTGATTTAACAAAAAAGTCAACAGTTGTCAATAGATACAATATAGTTAATGTCTCAAAATAATGCAAGTGATATCTAGGGAAATCTGTTAACAAAAGGTTTATTTTTAATTGTGATGATCACAGAACTGTTTTTTTATTTAAAAAAAAAAGGGAAAATAGTTATTTTTAGTGTTTTAAAGTGTTTTGTACACAATGCCTTTAGCCAGCAGGTATAAAAGAAGCTAGAAGAAAAGGTATACTTTAGCATCTTTCTTCTTGAGTGACTTTATTCATGAAAAAAGTGAAGGATTTTATCTGAAATAGATCTGGAAAATCTTTTTTTCTGTTTACTCAAAGCTATTTGACAGATCAATTCTAAACATGAGGATAGGATTAAGTAGAGGATTTTGAATATAAGGTTTGACAAATATTAGCTACAGATTTTTGTTGTTGTTGTTGTTGTTGTTTGCAAAGCAGACTTTTTCCAGTGGAAATGGTTACCTGTTCTGGGATCCATGGGTATGAAAGCATTGAAAAGAACAAGGCATTATGGAAAAAACTCTGAAAAACAAACAACCCAGTGCTAAAAGATGTTCATGCTCCAGGTAAAGTAACAGCTGAAAAAATCTTTAGCAAATGTTGTCATCAGTATAAACAGTTGTTGGAAAATGCTTTCATGAAAATAGCATAAATTAATTTCTAGGGCCCAGGGACTATTTGAGAGAGCACACACAAAACAGAGAGACTGCCTGAAGAGATTCTGAAAGCATGAGATTTGCAGCATTTTTTCTTATTGAACTTGAGTGCTCCACCTGGCCATTCCGGAACTGGAATTCAGCAAAACGCAGCAAAGCACACAGCTTTTGGAATAGAGCATCTTAAATTTCCTTTTACATCCCAAATATATTTTTCTGATTATATATTCACACCAAATTTAATAACTGAAACAAAGTAAGCAGTAGAAATGAAGTGAATCACAATAATTTTATGGCTTCATTTGGTCCCAGGTTGTCACATAGTCTCAGAATAATACTTTAGCCACAGTAAATTTCACATGCAGTTCAATACTTTGCAGGGTTCATTAAACATAAATAAAAAAAAAATAGATAAATACATTTGTGGCCTGAGGGGGAGAAATTATCTTAACATATATGAAAAGGATCAGAACTCATAAAAGAAAATACAGTCCCATTGACAATATTTTTAAATTTCATATAAGCTAAAACCCCAAGAAATGTGATTTATAATTTTGCAGAGAGCACCAATCATTTTATCTGTCCATATAACAATGCACCCCACCCCTTTTTCAAACATTATTCAAAATATAACAGGGTGTAACTAAAACAATCTAAGATCAATATAGCATTTTCTAAAAAAAAGTGAATGGAAATTCTAAAACTCCAGAAGCCATCCCATAAAACCTGTGGGAAAACAGAACTGAGAGTTGAAAGATGTATGAGAGAAAAATGTAGAAGAACCACAATAGTAATATAATAAATAAAATTATTCTAATTAAAGAATTGGCATATAATAAAACACAGCATACTTTTTTTCAAGTCACAGAGACAGAAAAGACATTATTAAAGCTTAGCATTTAACAGCAAAGAATGTATAAAAAGACCCTCTTATGTCCTCATACATGCATGAAGACTGACAATGTTCCTAAACACAAGAGTAAGTACTATCTATCATAAAGCTGGAGAATCATAAAAGTAACTTTAGAATTAGAAAAAAAAATGGATATGATACTCTAAGTCCTCTCATCTGGGGGCATGGGATTTTGGAAAAAATGTCCTCCTGAACTTGCCTATGACACTGTAATTGTCTCTTATCTTTACTCAGTTTTGTGAGGTGAGTGTTTTGTTCCATGAAAAGGGAAGACCAGAAGCCTCTCTCAATGAGATTAGAAAGGATCAAGTTAACACAGGCCTTTTTTTAAAGGGCAGAGTAACAGGACAGCCCTTCTCTGAGCAGCTTGTACCAAGGGACTATAGACTTCTCACAAACCTGCTCATGGGCTCAGCTGCAATACCTCTCAGCAGAAAATGGCTTGGGGTATAACACCACTTTAAACAGACATCTATCGTCTTGCAATACAGACACCACACTGTATGTGATTTAAATTTAGCCAAATTTATGTATTTACTATATGGCAGTCTGATATTTTATGTACCAGGAGTTATTTTTTTTTTTCTATAGAAACAGCTCATATCTCACACTTTAAAGCTAATGCTGAATATGTGTGTCTGTGTATATACATATATATATATAATTTAATGTTCCTGTTCATTAAAATAAATGCTGCTATTCATAAATTTAGATAACTCCTCAGACCCCTAGCTGAGGTTAAGCTTGCAAATAATTTTTTCATTGATTTTATATTAATTTGCACTTCTATTTTTATAAGCCCTTGAAACTGATCACACATAAGCCAAAATAAATAGATTCACAGTCATTTATGCACAGGAAAAAAAAAGGAAATGCCATTGATTAATTGAGCTTCACCTGTTCATATGTAAAAAGAAAATGGAACAGAACAAATAACAACAAAAAAGTAATAATAACCCACCCACTGAAGCTTTTAAAACCCTTTTTGTGTTATTTTTGTTCCAAAAGCTCTGCTCACCTAAAGTGAGAATGGGCTTTGAAAAATGTGTTTTTTCTATCTCAAACAGAAAGAAGGATATAGAATATAGTGCTGATTTTGTCACTGGCATTCTACCCCAAATGAAATATAATTCAACTGTGGGGGGTTAAAAAAAAAAAAAAAAAAGAGAGTAAGAGATAGAGAAAAGGAAAATATTAATCCCTCAGAAATAAACTGTCTGATTACAAAGATAGAACAAGACTTGATAACTTGATAAATGTTGGAGATATTTTACCTCTGGAAGACAATTACAAAAAGGGTTCCTATGAACCTTTCATTCTTTCTCTTTTGCCCTTTACAGGGCTTTTTATTTTCTTCTATTCAGTCATGGCTGGAAGTCAAAAGATGTGGAAAGGGTAGAACTGGCATATAAATCCTCTAACCTGCCTTCCAGAAAAAGAATTTGCATCCAAATCTGCATTTTTACCCTGACACCTCTTGGGGCTCTCATGGAAAGCTAACTTAAAATGATGGCTCATTTCTCTCTGCCCATCCTTCCCCATAATGTAGCAGGGGGAAAGAAAAAGTCCTAGTTTATCTTCTGGGTGATAAACGGACCTGTTCCCATTCTCATTACTGATGAGCTGAGAGTTGATCACATGACTGGAAGAGCAAGTAGCTCCATGATATACTAGCTTTGCACAGGATGCCTGTGAGTCACCAGTATGATGCAGGCACATAACTCATGCTACCAGTCACAGTCTTTTCAGACAATGACAAATATTACTGCCATAGGGCAGGACTTAAGGGAGATTATATCTGGACCATGGTATAAGGTGCAGAAGTAGTCAGAGTCTGGGAAAATAAAGTAAAAATCAGAACAGATTTAGAGTAAGACTGCATCCCATTAGGATGGTATGGATACAAGCCAGGGAGCCCGATTAGCGAATGTCTGCACTGAGCAATGAAGAGTAGTGCTGAAAACCCTAAGCTGCCATGTTTTTTATCTGCTCTAGAAGCAGTATATCACAGTGTGGTGCTGATGGGCTGCATTTATTATCTTAAAGTACATTAAAGTGGATAAACTGCTTCTGGCCCTGAGCTGGTATTGCTGCACCACAACAGGTAGACATATCCGCTGGAGTCAGAAATAGCTCATGGTTTTCTGCGCCAAATTTCACTGCACTGCATAGACATCTTCTGTATGAGCTTGGTTTGTGCATTCAGGCACAATGAAAGCTGTCAGGGCATACGATTACTTGCTATAAATACACCAAGGAGAGGAGGGGAAAGGGGGAACTGACACCAGGGCTGGGAAAAAACCTATTTAAATTAGGAGATAATGCTGGCACAAAATCAAATAGATATAAAATAGTTGCAAATAATTTTAGGCTGGAAATTGGAAGAAATTTTCAAACCATCACAGTAATGAGATTTCAGAAGGATTTCCAACAAGAGGAAGAGGGCCAAAAAGCCTAATTATTTTTAAGATGAAGTTTAAACATTTGTGAAAGGGGTTATATGACATGACTGCCTGAGGAAACTGCGTAAGATTCAGTAGCTCAGGCTATTCTTCCTAAATTCATATTCCTCTGAACATTTTCCTGGAATCTCATAAGCCCCTTGGTCCTTCACAGTAGAT
Source organism: Dendrocincla fuliginosa (assembly GCA_035047845.1). Classification (NCBI taxonomy): domain Eukaryota; kingdom Metazoa; phylum Chordata; class Aves; order Passeriformes; family Dendrocolaptidae; genus Dendrocincla; species Dendrocincla fuliginosa. Next base: position 110,506,611 of record JAWWMO010000083.1, on the reverse strand, counting down.
CACTAGGTACCCCTAATCCCCTCAGACAGCTCAGGTCTCTCTGAAACTACGCTAATACTGGGGCCCTCAACATTCCTGTCAGGGAAGAGTGCCGTGCACATTCCCTATGGAACTGCTTGTCACATGAACCACCCAGAACACCCTTTGCCTTTACTTTCTCTGTTAATCATAATCTGAGCTCCTGGTTCTTGTGAAATTATGCAAGGCCTTGACTTTGTACTTCTTTCAAATATTTGTCTTCTGGTGTGAAGAAAACATAAGTTACTTGTGATGGTGCCATGATTAGAGCCTTTGCTGCACTTGGTTTTACTGCAGTGCAAAGACCACTGCCAGACCACTATCTTGTTTCCTTGCTTCAGTGAAGGGGTTTGACATTTCCAAGGCCTTTTGTCATCCCTCATTAAATTCTTAAAGCAAAATAAGAAAAAAGAAGAGAAAAAACACAGGTAGCTTAATGGATTTTGTATCTGTTCAAAAGAGATAGGCTGAAGTTCACGGTACCTGAGGTGTTGTTTTTTTTTTATTTGCAACTTTTTTTAAAGTCTCAGTTTCTAGAGCTATAGTCATGTGATAATCTCAGCATCCAGTAAGAAATAATTCTAGTCCTCCATTCTGCAGAGAAAAAAAAAAAAAAAAAAAGGCTGAAAAGTTGCAGGTTGCACCTTGTGTAGTCCAGGAAAACAAAAAGCAGTTAAAAACAGTATCATCTTCTGTGCTCACAATTCTGTAAGGCTAGAACAGGGAGTACAGAGTGGCAGTGCTTCCACATAGCCTCTTCCAGCTGCTACTGTTTTTATGCTGTGTATTTTAGGAAAAAGAATAAATCTCTGTTTATGGCCTGGAGTTTTACATCATCTCCAGACTGGTGAAACATACAGAAGATAGCACTTTTAGACTAGTAAAATTTTGTTCATGATGTTAAGGAATCCTGGGCCAGCTCTGCTTGCAACCTGCCCTGTACATGGGATAAAACAAAAAGGCTATGAAGAAATTCAGCTCAGATTTGTGAGAAGAGTATGTAGGCAAAGTACATGAAGTACATAGCCAATAAATGCCAATAGCTGCTGTATGGTGAAACCCTCTCTTCTAAACAACTGCACAGCAATAGTAACCATAGTACTATGGAGAATAAATAATTTTTCTTCGGATTAAAATATTAAAGGATATTGATTTTTATTTGTAATGGGGATGGTGTTTGAAGAATACTTAAAAAAATCACAAAACTATTACTTATTAGACACAATAACTACTGTCAAAATACTGACAAAGAAACAATAGAAAACTGTATAAATTAATTTCAAATATTGCAAGAATAAACTGTTGTAGGGCTTGGAGGAAAAGCATATTAGCTATGGAACATAAGAACAATGAATTTAAGGAGACTTATTCAAGGGCTGTATCTTAAAAAATTTTGATTACAAGAATTTTCTTTTAAGGTCGAAATCTGTGGGGAAGATGGTAGATTAGAAAAGATAATTCAAAATAAGTAATTCCAGAATAAACAAACCTTTCCGTTCTATATGAGTCCATACTTTCAATATGAAATGTAGTTCCTATTTAATGGGTAGATGAAAATGGTAGCTATAATTGGATTCCAGTAGATTTGAAATATACTTACTTCCAATATATTCCTAGCATTGTAGTATGCTATGTTTCTCTTTACCTCTTTTTTAAAGACCTCTCTCTCTCCTTCTCCTTTTTTTTTTTAAATCTTTTTCTGGCCTTTCACTTAAATGTGGTATAAAACCAAACTTGAGATGCAGAAAACTAACTGATGTGACAGATATGTATGTTTGCTAACCTACAACAGCTGAATCATGTCTGGGAGTGAGGAGTGAGCTTTCTTTCAACACGAAGTGTTCATCACACTCATGATTACAACCCTTCGTGCACCACAATATTGGGCCCAAGTTAACTCCAAACAAAACTAAGAAACAATCTGGTTGTAGGTGGACTTCATAGCCAGGAGAGAGGTGGATATTTTCAAAATCCTAGTCAATCTTTTAAGTGAGTGACACGACTTGTAGAAGTGATCAACAGATAAGGAATGGTCATTATTTCAATTAAGTAAACAGTTGAACATTGTGCTGGGAAATAACTCTACCACCCCAGGTTCTCCAAGTATTTTCCTGATTTTCCAAACTTGGCTTTCAATGATATAAAACTCATACACTGTATGACTGAATGCAAAACATTAGTTAAAAAAAGTATTTATTTTCTATTTTTTCTTTTATGTTCCATTACAAAAAGAAACATAACAAAAACAAACAGAAGATAGCATTTTATTAGTGGTACATTAATGAGTTTAAACAACTAGGTGATTTATGATTGTCACAAATACATATTACAATCACAAAACCTTAACTAAAAATGAAATAAATAATTTGAATAGCTTTTCTTAAATTTTTAATATTTATAAAATATATAGCACTTTCTATTACATTTTTTTCAATCATTTTTATCCATAACAAATTAAAACTTATGACAAATATGCTAAGGGGATAAGAGTAATTAAAAAAAAAATCAAAGTTCCTGGAGGTATGAAATAGTAAATCAGTTAATGTTTATCAATTTATTATCATATATCCAGACTGTGCATATCCTGCAAAAATAGCCATTTCTTCAACTAATATACATATGTCTCTTTATAGTATTATAAGTTTTAAAATGTAAAGCTTCATGGATTTATGCTTGTTTTATAGTTGTGCCTAATATGTAACTTTCATTATTATATACTGAATATCTTCCTTTAGTATATACTAATATATACACACAAGCACACACATACACACCCACTGCATTATATATTAGTATATACTGAATAATAAAAGAATTTCTATAATATATAGCTGGGATTCCTCTGGAAAAAATTGTTGAAAGTGTAAGCCACATACACCATAGTGAAACTAGGTAATGTAAAAGAAAGCATTTAAATTTTTCATTATATTTTAATAGATTGTGTAATGTAGTGTAAAAATATACAGAATCAGAACAGAAATTTATTTTTATTCCAGTATTCCTATGTTTGTTTGTTTGTTTGCCTTTTTCTATTATTTCAACAGGACATAAACTTCCTGAAAATGGAGCCAAGCAAGTAGAAATGTGTTGACATTATAGAACTTATTCCAGGAAAATACTAAAATTTTGCTTAAGAACCCTCCAAGTCAGGAAAGTACTTAAGCACAGATACGACCTTGCTATGATCTGAATGTATAATCTCAAGCACTCTTACTGGTACATGGATGCCTTTGCCATAATCCTTAAAGCTGTCCTGGCTATGCATGATGGTTAGAGGTTCTGCTTTGCATCTGAGAGTACAGTTTTGCACCTGTCTAGGGTAAGGGAACAGAAAAGTATGCTTGGGAACCTCATAGCAAATATTCAGGTATGTATTTTTGGTAGATGGGGAGAAAGATGCAGTAGGGAGAAGGCTGACCAGCATGGGACAACCTGCTTGCAGCCAACACTGTCACAGTGTGGTGAGGGAAAAAGATGTAGAGTATTTGGCCCTTGGCAGCATCAGCCTTTTTCAGCTTCATTCTGCCCCTTGCCACAGCACAGGATCCTCCTTCAGGCACCCTCTCATGGGCTACACTGGGAAACTCAGCTTTTTAGGGTCCTTCAAGCACCCTACAGCAGCCACCACAGACACAAAAACAACTGACACCGGGACCTGGCAGTCTCAGAGAGTTATCATCTCAGCGGGTTTTTCCTCTGGACTCTTTTCAGTTGAGCCATGTCAGCTGAGTGCCCATTAAGACCTGACACTGATATAGATGTGATGCTTGTTTAGTTTCATCCTGATAAAAACAGTTTGCATGCTTAAAGACTGGTCTGTGATATGAGGAATAGCATGTGTGGCTGCAGGCAGAAGCCCATCTTAAAGGAACACATTCCTGGTAAAATGAAAGCAACTAGGATAGGAGCACCTCTAGCTCCTGAGAGACAGAGACATATGCATGTACGTTCAGAGATCTTAAGATATGTTCCTGCCTTGTGTTTCCCTTTTGAGAGCATCTAAGACAGGTACTTAAATTTTGGGAGCTTGAGTGAGTGTCTCATGTTTCCCATCATACTGAACTGGTCAGAGGTGTGAGTCCAGAGCACAGACACAGAAATTTTAAAATCAGCTTAAACATTTTTTTAGACACTACACTTTTTCAGAGACCAGACCCTGTAAAGAAATGGAAAGCGATATGCAAGGATTAATGTTTCATATTAATAAAATTTCCAAAAGCTTCACTGGAATTGCCAAACCAGAATGAAAACTGGTCAGAATTTCTAAGGGTAACAGATCTTCAGCCTTTGTAACATATATTTTTTTTTTTTTTAATTCAAGGAACATCTTAAGGCATCGAACAAACCAAATCACATTCAAAGTAAGAGGCTGCAGTGCAGACAACTACCTACACATGTTTAATTGTGCACTTTGAGGTGCTCTGATAAGTCTACATGTCTAAAATAAAGAAGTATATTTTTGTGGAATCAAGGACTAATTCAGAAAGTAAGATTTTTCATGATTCTCATTTCAAAGCATATTGATACTGCATATTATTTGTTTGCATTCTTACAATGTTCAAATAGAAACACTTTCAATTACTGGTTTTAAAAAATAACCCGCTTAGAACAAGCTTGTCTCCACAAACCTCTTGCTGCACTTATTTGACATAAAAAAGTGGCCAACAGCTAAAAAATATGCTGTTTTTATTTCAAAGGTGCCTTCATGCTACTAGAATGAAAAGCTCTTTTGAAAATCTCTAACTGTATTTTTAAACAGATGTAGGAAATGAAACATATTCATTTACTGATGAAATCAAGAATAACATGTATTTAAACCAGTATCACATCCCTAATAAAATATGCTAACACTATCACCTATCATATTAGTTCTGTGAAGATCAGATCACCTAAAAAGTCCATCAAAAAGCAAAGCAAATCAAACTATAAAACATCACTTCAATAGGCACAGCACTATAAAGCATTTTCTTTATTAAATTAACTTGAGAATATCCTGACAAAAGGAATAAATTATGTATTATGTTACCAGTTGGTTGCTTTGCTCTTTCTTGTTAAAATATTTGCTTTCACTTGCATACTGATTTTTAGCCAAAGCTGATGGCTTATTATAATTGTGTTTTTTTTTCATTGTCACTGGGCTGTGTGGACTTACAAAATACTAGTATTTATTATATATTGTGTATGAAATCACAGGCTGCAACATAAAGCCTGGGTTTTGACATATGCATATGAAGTTCACTATGCTTTAAATGAGAACCTCTTGTAGGTATTTAAATGAAAAATGTAGCCATTTAATATGTTTGTAAATTTTATTTTGGTATTTCAGAATTAGTTTTAACATGGAGTTAAAAATTTTCCCTCTTTGGTTTAAGACTGAATTTCCAACCAACTCACTCTACAAGGTGAAGGTTGGATGCAGAGTCACCTCTGAATTTTCTGTGAAGTCAGTGCACAAACCCCTGCTGCATTAACTAATCAATGCTGACCTGTAGCCAAGGCTATGACATCTTATATTCACTCAATATCACTTTTATCTTCCTGAAAATAAAAGTATTGATTAAGCCCCATTAGTTGACCTCCTTAGGATAAAAAAATCAATTTACAGGCTAATGTGTTTCTTAAATGTTCTGTATGTAATGCCCAGTTGCAAAAGTCTGAATGATGGATACAGGGGTTCTACAAGGAGAAGACTTGACAGATATCTTCAGGATACCCTGATGCAGTCCCAAAAGGTCATTTCATTATTTCCATTCCTCACAATGAGAATTTCTGTTTAATATTTTTTTTGTTTGGGGGGGGTGGGGGGGTGGGTCAGGTCTGGGGGAGTGCTTTCATATAATGGAATCTCTTAATCTAAAGAAATTTGCAATTACATACTTTGTGTTGATTTGGGTGAATGTTATGATCAGTCAAGCACGTGCCTTAAATACCTCCCAGTTTCAGTGGTACAACTGTGCACATAACATGGATGGCTGAAGGAAAAACATCCAACTGGCAGCTGACTAGTTTTATATTCTGCCAGTGCCAGCAGAGCATGCACTGAGGTGTTAGCACATGCTGACACTGTGATAGCTGTATGCCACAGGACTGAAAGGAAGGAGATGATTTGGGAGCACTGAGAAGGAGAACTATAATTAACAGATATCAGGCTTCTGTTTTCAGCACTGTCAGTGCTCTGCCAAAATCTGTGTTTCCAGTATATGCTTTCTTGACAAGGTAACTACCATTGTTAAATCTCTTAGATTGCTGTAGCTTTAAATTCCTAATATTTGGGGTTTGTACTCTCTCATGAGCAAACTCAAGATCCTATGGACAGCTATAGTAGTTTTATCTGTCATTCAGAGACCACTATGTGACCCTCTTACTTCAGGACATAAAAACAAACACATGATGATGCCTATGAAAATGTTGGATTTTGCTGACATAGTATTTAGTAGCTGGATTATGACATCATTCCACGGTATTTAGGATGGAAAACAAATGTGTAGCCCTTGGAGATGTACTAAAAGGAAGTAAGTGTGTACTGAAAGTCATTTGAAAGATAAGAGTCCACAGAAAAATGTATTTTCGGGTTATTTGGAACAAGTATCAAGTCAGATCAGCTATACTTCAAAGCAATGTAACTCCCACATATGTAAATCCAAATACTTCTGATGAAAAGCAAAAGAAACAGACACATTTCATTACTCTCCTACATTTCATTAATCTTTTGTCCCTGCCTTGCATTTTGAATTTTTCCAATTTTGATAAGCTTTCCTCTGGCTTCACTTTTGAAGTTTTAATTAGCTTAATACATAGAAAGGGACGTGACAGAATTAGTCTTTCTGCTAAACAAGGCAGATGGTGCCCCTAGTCCATACCTGCTGTCAACAAGTCTAAATGGAGAAGGAAAAAAAAAAGAAAAGGACCAAGTTTTGATGACAATATAATAAACAGAAACCCTACAAACTACTATTAAAAATGTTTTGCCCAAACTGTAGTTCATTAATTGTTCTTCCTGTAGATTTTTAGGTTCTCTTTCCTGTCTGGCAAAATTTCTACCTTTTCTATTGTTTCAACTATATCCCACATGCACTCACACCTTTTTTTTATCTTCACTGGCACAATATTAAATTATTTTGCAAAATTGTAATTAAATAAATTTCAGATTTTAAATTTACAAGTACCTCATATTTCATCATTAAATAACACTCTCAAACTACCACACGGTCCAGAGTGATGTAATGGTCTTAACAAAGAAATTATCCATTCTGTAATCTAGTTGTTAGTTTGTTTCATTTATTCCTCTCTTTTACTAGTAATATATATCTATAAAATATAAATTATTAAGAATTCAACGGGTGAATTAATTTTTCAAGCATAATGTAAAATGTCTATTTTTAGAGAGCTTGAGTGGAACAGAAGTCCTACTTATGATGTGAAATCAAGGCTAACCATAGAAAAAATGTATTAGGTGGGTTGTCTCTGAAACAAATTCAAAATCTTGTGAATAAAGACCATTAGATTTACAGTATTCTTGACAAAAAAGGGGAAGAAGCAAATAGCTGACATGATATTCTTCATATTTGCAATTAATTTGTAATTAAAATTAAATTCACATGCCATTATTTTGACTTGAAGAAGAGGGCCTCACCCATGAAAAGGTGTTTTGTTTTTTGGTTTGGTTTTAATTTTAAGTCCAGTATGGCTATATCTTTGTTGTTGTTACTGTTAGATTAAGAGAACATAATGGAAAAAAGTAGCATGACTCTATGTATGGACATAAATATGGATTTACAACAATGCTTAAAGTGCTTTCTTATTTGAGGAGATACTTACACAAATGACTTTTCATGCTTATCTCCTTGTCACCGTGTATTATATGCTTGCTGCTTGCTCTCATTTATAATATAATGATAGGGCATTATGTTCATACTCAGAGTTTAGTATATTGTCATACAAAAATCTGAAAACTGGAAAATGACAATTCTATTTGTGTATTATTACAGCAATTTGAAAATTTTATTAAATACTCCAGTGCTTCATTTTGTCATTTATTCTTTTGCTTCGAGTGTTGCTTAAAGCACTATGTAAGTACAAATAGATAATACTAAAAGCATATCCATCCTATTCCAGGGTTTTGACTAGTATTATTTACTGATGTCTTGCAGAACCAAGATGAAATTATGATCCCACGTGACCATTTATTTGCTGATGCTCCAAGATGTCTTGCCTCCAGGATTGGTTTCCACTTATGTGGTTCACCAAAGGTGTAAATCTTATGAATATTTATACATTGTTATGTCTTGTTGTTAAGTGGCAGTGCTGTCATATGAGATGTCAAGTAGTATACTTTAATTTGCCAGTACCAGAAGTTGTGGGAGCAGCAGAAGCTGTGGCTTGGCTGCCTACATACAGAGGGTCCAAACAAGCCACTTTGGCTGCAAAGAATGAGTGGATACAGTGAAGGACTGCAAACAGGTTGGAAAACTCCAGCTCCTGGAAGTGAAAACAAAAAAGATTAAAAATGAAACAGAAGAATACCTCACAAACATATACCCAAGAATGAACTGTGACTCAAATAGCAATAATTTCAATAACTTTATGGCATTCTGCTCATGTGTCCTACAGTTCTTTATTACAGGGATTTAGACACTGAATACATAACATTCAGTAAATAATTGTTTGGAGGCTCAGATGGACAAATTTCTGAGTTAAGTCACTCCATAGAAATATGAGATCCTGCCAGATAAAGGGGAAAGAAAATGACACTATAAAATTTTGCCTCAGGTTGTGGTGGACTGAATGTTACTAATGTCTTAAACATTGTCAAAAATCATAGAAAGACTTTTGTCAAAATGCAAGGAAGGAACTGCCTGCTGCCACCACTGAAGCACTGCCCCACTTTCAGTGTCTTCTGCCTGGGAACTCGAGATAGGACCATTGTCTAATCATCTCAGGTCTGAGCAGAGGTAAACAAGGCTCAGGGAAGAATGACTCTGTGTTAAGAACCTGCCCTAGCCGAGCTCAGTGGGTAGCGGGGGAGAAGGGTTTTGGGCATGTGATGGTGAAATCTCTTCTCACCAAACCAAAGGAGTAAATCCCTGCCCCTGCCGGGAAAACCATGTACACACAGGACATTAACGTAGGAGGCAGCTGAGAAAGTGTCATAAAACACCAAACCCTGACTCATTTCTGGGGCCTCCCACCACCAGAAAACTGCACGTGATTCAAGTGAAGCAACAAATCTGGAGTCTGTTACAAGAGACTGCAAAGCTTCCCCCCGCAAGGGGAAGTGCCAGGTATCTCCTGAATGCATACTAATCCATTAGATTCTATGTTTTTTGGGAGACCCTCACCATCAAGAAGACCAGAAGAACCAGACCGATGGGATGCCACTGGGTTCTACAGAGTGGTGATACATTTTCTATTTTAATCTCTGTCACTCTCTTCCTTCTCCCCTTCCTTCCTCTTTTTTTCCTGTTTCTTTCTCTCTCTTTGTCTGCCTCACATTTACCATTAAATAAAACCCATACTATTGACTTTGGCATCTGGTCTCGTTTGCACCTTAGTTTCAGTAGAGGCATTTCTAATAATTTTAATAATTGGATTACAACACAGGTTAATGCAAATCTGGCACTTTTGCAGGGTAATTTAGACAGAAATTTCATGGCTGCACTATTAGCATCTACAGACCTCTGGACTGTTCCTGTATAGCCAATGTACCCCCCAAAAAAATAAGTAATGTTGAGTTCCACATTTGTTCATCACATCACTTCACAGTGTTAGCTATGATCTTACCTGATTTCTTTATTAAAAAAGCCCAAAACAACAACAACAACAACAAAAACCCCAATCCTTCCCCCTGATTTTCAAAAAGTGTTACTATCACACAGTGATATTTGGATCAATTTTGGATCTGTTATTAAACTAAAAAAAGGAACATATCCCATGTTTTAATTTTATTAAGAATGTTATACAAAGTTCTTATTTTTCTGCTTTAATTTATGTTTCTTTACAGCCCTTGAGAATATCATTAGATTGGTTGGGACTCTTTTAGACATCACTACAGAGGAAATAAATTAAACCTACACTTTTTAAATACATAAATTTTCTCCTTTGTATTTAATTGACTTTGTCTGATCAATTTTATTTTTTTTTTTCAGGTTATCTTCAGCATGCATTTTGCAGCTGGTATTTAATCAATAAATATCTGTTGTATTTGAAAGCAAACACTGAGGTACTTGAATACATAAAAGTATAGGGATAATGGTGCAGAGTTGCCATCTTTCTGCTTTGATTCACTGCATATACAGATTTCTTCACTGCAATATAAAACAAATAATAGATATCTGTGGCATATTCTATTTGTCTTTCTGTCTAGCACTGGTATTTCCAGGCTATGTAGTGACGAGGGTTTTGCTCTTTTGTTTTGAAGAATATTGGTAGTGCAAGTTCAACAAAAATTGCTAAATCTCACAAAATTACATCAACCTGCAATTTTCTGCCCCTTGAGACTTCTTGAAAAATAGTGTTTCACTGAATACTTGGAGACATTCACAACTCCTTCATGTGTGAGGGGCAACAACAATGTGAAAGCTGCATGTGTAGAGTGTCCAGTGATGTACTGAATGGGTAAAGCTTTGTTGAGCTCTCTTACAACCTCTGCAGATGTTCTTCAGACATGCTCAAAAATGAATTTGTAACTTCCCATTAGCTTCTTTAAATTCCTCTGGCAATCAATTATCAGAAAAGAAGATAAAGTTTAAAGTTTATGCCAAATTTCACAAACCTTCATCTGTGTCCATAAAAAAAAAAAAAAAAAAAAAAAAAAATCTGTTTAGAGACATTCCCAATTTTAAACCTTCAGAGAAAGGCAATTTTATCACTCTGTCAAAGTCAGGTTTTTTCTCCTTCAAATTTCAAAACAAGAAAATTTATAACACATAAGAAAATGATGGACATTAAAAAAGGAGGAAACAAGAAATTATGGATGCTATTTCAGAATAGCAACTTATCAGTCATTGAAATTAAGTTACTTTGCAGTTAACTCTATTAATATATGAATTTATCCGATTGATATTATAAAAATAAAACTGACGCTTAACATCATAAAATAAATATTTAGTTCAACCATGAAACATTTGTAATATTAATTGCATCTGTTATATGAAGAAAGACTACATTTACCCACATGTCTCAATGGGATAAACCTGTTCAAATATTACAGTCTGAGAATTGCCCAAGTTAATTAGGTAACCCTACTAGCTGAAATATGCTGAAAAATTCTTACAATCATAATTACAGCTACTGGACACTAAATTTTCACAGTGCATGACTATAATAATTATCAACAGTTATCACAGGTGTTTCTGCAACAATAACGCATCAGGAATATTCATCGCTCAAAGGACTATCAAGCAGAATGGGTGAGGCAACAGAACAGCCCCTGAAGGTCCCACTGGATTACCATTATTGAGAGTAATGATGCAATGTGGAAATTACCTGGCTGCACAGAAGAGCACTAAGATGTCTTCATTATTATTTGCCATAAAACATTATTCTTACTTCAATGAAGACATGCATATTTGACTGGAAATTAAAGCAATGTGAAGTACGGTAGACTGATTGGTTTGTGGTGAGTACCTACAGGTCTGATTAATAGCCCAGTTGCCAGGAGCCTGATTGATGGGAACAGGATCTATCAGAAACAACACTTTTTTGGCAGATTAGACTAATCACAAGAAAATTTAATAAACACTTGAGATGTTAGGTAGAGCTTCTGACAGACAAAACATTCCCTCACTTCCACTAAGAACTTTCACTTTACGTTGCCCACAGGTCAGCACTACTGTTAGAAGATGGAGGCAAACCCATAGGCTTTTGTGCACACCCAGCCACTCCTGGTTTTTTTTGTGTATACCTTGTCCTCAGTCATCCTATCCTCTGAATACACATTCATTTAGGCAGGGTATTGTGTATTGTCCACTTAGTTTCATGAAATTTCACGTAAACAGGTAAAGCCTAGGAAACCTGAAAAATATGATGTGAAGCCATGGAAATTGATACCAGTAGAGAAAACCAAATTCTCTGAATCCCTAAAAAGCAAGAAATCTTAACCTGAGCCACATCTACTTATCCATGCACAAGTACACAATTTACTATTATTCCAATTTCCAGAATGTTGTCTGTACACCTCACCTAAGATCCTACTCTTCTAGGATTATCAGTGTACCCTCTGGTCTTCAAACTGTCTTTATAAGCTATCTCTTGATTAAACTACTCCCACCCTACAGTTCTGTCATATCAGACACTCCCAGATTATTGATGTGAACATTCACTATTCCTGCTGGGGAGAATGTAAGTGGGCTGAAAGATACGTGAGAAGATACAGTCATTGAGAAGGGTAAGAAGTGTATGGGAACTCTAGCAGCCTTTCACAAAAAGAGTCTGGATTGAAAGGAAAAAGGGTTTCTCCAAATGAAAAAAAAACAAAACAACAAACTAACCAACAATCTCTTATTGCAATATATTATTGATACAACTACAAAAATGATACATCTACAAAATCAAGCAGTTTTAAGTTTCTAAGTATCTGTGATATGGTTAGAAAAAAATTTTCTCCTTCATCCATATTCAAAATGCTGATATGAGAAGATACTTGTTCTTTCATCAAATGTGGTGTTACATGGTCTCTCCATATTAGCACAAACTCTCATCTAAAATAAATATTAAACAAATAATTAATGCACAAGACAAGGGGAAACTAAGCATTGAAACACACAAACCAACAAAAGTCAGAGATCTGAACTCAGAAATGCAGCCACTGCAACTGAGCAATCACTCTGTAAAAATACTGAAAATGTATATTTAAACTCCATTTCAAGATGATATTCTAAATCTGAAGAGCACTGTGATGCTCACAGAAAAACCCTCAAGGCTAAGAACAAGGATTAATTTAAAATTGCATTTTGAAGAATATACTTGAAATGAACAGAAATGTCAGTCTGTAAAATGGTGCAAACAACTCATTGCCACCTTGCAACGCTTCAAAGTATTTTTTCACAGTAAATGTGAAAAGCAATAACTCAGGCTATTTGTCCTATTTTAGATTGGACTTCTATACAAGACAAAATCAAGTACAAATTAATTTGAATTAATTACTATTAAGGTAGTATTAATTAATACTAAGATTAACGCTAAAACCTTGAAAAGACACTTTTTCCTTTGTTGATAGCATATTTTTGCCCTCTTCCGTTCTCCATATTCAAATAGACAAAGACAGTTGATTTGACGTTCATCTTTGTAAGCTTATTTTTGTATTCCCTTTAGTTTTGTACTGCTCAGCTTAGGAGTTTAACTAGTCTGTGAACAAAAGCTCACCTGATGCAGCACAGCTGTGTGACCTTGCCTGAGTTTTTCTGACAGAACTGCTGTGCTGCAAGTTGAGAGAGGTGAAAGCACAGAATGAAGTGCAGCTTTTGAGTTATACATATGTTTTGCAAGGCACCGAGATGCTCAGTTCACAGTTTGGTGTGTTACAAATGAGAAACTGAATGTAAGAAGAAAAAGAACTGATGCTGATTTTTCTACACGTTGCATACTCCTATGTTTGGAAGAATATTATCTTGCAACAGGATCTCATAGATTTAAGGCACTCTTCCTTTTTGTCAGATAAACATAAAGCAGTTTCTACTGCAGTGGTCTAATATTTAGTCAGATAGAACAGAAGATCACAACACTGAGTTTATTACAGTCCTGAGATTGTGTTAGCCTCCAGAGGCTCCTGCGATACTATGGAGACACTAATAAATCATTAAACCTAAAAAACTGGTAAACAGGTAGGTAACTAGATAGAAAGATGCCTATGTGAATTCTTTACAGATGTAGAGAAAGCTTTGCCCTTTCTGTGCTTGGTTTTTTTTAACCCATCCCCAGTAGTTCAGTAGGAACAAATAGGAGGACACATCGGCTCCACATTCTACCAAGCCGACAGCTCTATTTTGTAGCTCTCTCAAAAAAAAATTCTGTTTGACTGTGCAAACTTGTGCAATATCTCCTGCTGAGTGACAGCTGTGAAATAACCTACAGATTGGAATGTCTAAGGGGTATCGGTGATTAATGTTGCCCTTAAGTGGTTTTCTTGTCAGAAACCACTTAGACCTTGCCTTAGAGACCTTCGAAGTCAGGTGTTTGTTTCCAGGCACCCTGCCATGGACCCACTGGTGTGACCTATGGTAATTATTGTTCAGATTTTTCAGACTGGAACTGCTTAAATCTATGAGGAAACACTTCTTTTATTCTACATTGTATATCTTTACAGTAACATGATGTAACTTAGAGAGAAGCCAAAGAAAAGCATTACTACAAAGAAAATAAAAGTATTTGTAATGTTTAAATATCTAAAATTATTTTAAAACTGACAAGAAGTATACTGCTACACTGTAACAAAATCCATAGCACATGTTGTGTATTTCAAAGCAAGCCATTTTGAATGTTGTTAAGTCATGCATGAAGCACAACGTAAAAAATTTTGACAGTATTATGAAAAATAAGTAAATAAGTGTCAGTGAAGTTGCTTTCATTTAGGAAAATAAACTCTGGTACAAGTGTGTTTCTCAACCAAAAAGAACCCCAAAACAAAACAAAAGGCGCTAACTAATGAATGGATGTGGTGCTGGACTTTTTCCCAAAATGTATTTTAACTCGATTCTTCTAACATTGTCAGTGATATCTCTGTATATTCCACCAGAATACAGGGGGGATGCTGGAAAATTATGAAGACAGTATGGCTAAAACTTAAAATGCTGATACATACATATTTTTTTCCTAAGCAATGTGTATCCACAAGTTGGAATGCATTTCTAAAATAATAATAAACTTCTCTGGATTTTGGATCAAAATTCAATAGCTAAGCACTCTGATGCTCTTAATTCTGTAGATCATGAATAAGTGATCTTGCTAAAGGGTGCGACATGCCATAACCACATGCATTGGAGATAGCATGAGATACACAAAATGTGTCACGTCATAAATGAAGGAAGACAGAAAGCATTTGGATTTTGAAAAGTCATATTTTTCTGTGAAGGAATGATATAGAATCATAGAATCATTTAGGTTGCAAACGACTTTTAAGACCATTGAGTCCAACCATTACCCCAACACTGCCAAGTCCCACGACTAAACCATGTCCCCAGGTGCCACATACACACACATCCTTTAAATAACTCCTGGGATAATGACTTACAACTTCTCTGGGCAATCTGTTCCAATTCTTGACAGCACTCTTGGTGAAGAAATTTTTACTAATATTCAATCTAAACCTCCCCTGGAGTACCTTAAGGCCATTGTCCTACTACTTGTTAAGAGAACAGACTGATCCCCATCTTGCTACAACCTCCTTTCAGGTAGTTTTAGAGAGTGATAAGGTCATCCCTGAGCCTCTTTTCTCCAGGCTAAACAATCCCCCCTCCTTCAGCTGCTCCTCATAAGACTTGGACTCCAGCTCCTTCACCAGCTTTGTTGCCCTTCTCTGGACATGCTCCACCACCTCAATGTCTTGGGGTGCCCAAAACTGAACACAGGATGTGAAGTGCCTTGAAAGCTACCTGCCATGCCCAGCTTCCACACTACTTGGAAAACAGCCCTAATACAGTGGTGGAATAGCTCCTCAATTTTTTTTGGTTTATTCTCTGCCGTGAGATTCTGATTATTCCCCGTGTAATACAACTGGAAAAAAATAGGTAGAATTGTAAAGAAAATGTTACACTGTATTTCCCCTTCTAACAGTGGATCTCCAGGCTATCTGAAAAACAGAGCTGCATTTAACAGGTGATGATAACTCTGTCCATGAATATTCATGACTAGCTTTAACAGATGTTTTACAAAATTTCAATTGTCTGATTCCAAATGAAGCCTGCATACAGATGCATGAAGTCTGGCATTATAAGCGTTTCTGAAAATCTGATTAACATTTCCTAATGACTCAACAGTTCCACAAATAGCTATACCTCTAACTCAGTAATGTAAAGTAAAAAAAAATTGAGGCTAGACTGTTCCGCCTCTCTTCACGCTGAATACTGCTCTAAATCCATGAAAGGTTTAAAGGCTACTGAAGGGGGCTATCCATAGAATTTTAAGCTAACCCCTGAGTGTTCAAAACGTATGAACTAAGAACCTTCACATTCATTTTATAGCCACATTTATCTACATTTCTTAGACTAAGTATACTTACTATGTAAACAAATTGGAATTGATAGAAGTGCTCATTATAAATGCCATAGCACCTTCCAAAGAGAATATAATCTGACATCTTTGATCATAACATAGTTGATATGCTTTGATCACCAAGAAAATTAAATGAAAGTAACAAATTTTTATTTCCAAATTGATTAATGTGAAAGTTTAAATCTATAGCAAAGAGAAGCAACGAGGAAACATGACAGGACATTAATAAGCATGTTAATAAATTTGAGTAATATTCTGCCTCCAGAAGGTCGAATTTCTACCTTAATAAAAGGTAGGCATAATTTTCTAGAAATAAAGTTCTATTCAACTTGAGTGGAATAACAATAGGTAAAATAAAAGTACCAGGAAGAATATCTCTAGGGCTTGACAGATATAATTTAAAACAGGAAAACATTTTCATGAAAACTATTTTCTTCTTCAAAATCTAGATTTCATACTTTGTTTTCATCTTTTTAAAAATTAATTCAATATTAAAAATATATTCTAGTTTTACCAATTTAAGAAAACCAACCAACCAAAAAACCCAAAACAAACAAAATCAAACAAGAAACCCAACACTGTCCCATTCTTACACTGCTATGAATTATCTTCAGTCCTAAAATCATGTTAATATGACAGAAAGCAGACAGATATTCTAAAAAGCATTACGTGACTTTGATTCCTCACAGGAGGGCCCAGAAAGTGCTGGTGAATGGTGCTGCATCTAGTTGGCGGCCAGTCACTAGTGGGATCAATGTTGGGCCCAGTCGTGTTTAATACCTTTATTGATGATCTGGCTGATAGGATAGAGTCTACACTCAGCAAATTTGCAGATGGCACCAAATTGGGGGGAGTGTTGATCTGCCGGAGGGTAGGAGGGCTCTACACAGGCACCTCAACAGACTGGATAGATGGGCCAAAACCATGTATGAGGTTGAACAAGACCATGTGCCTGGTGCTGCACTTTGGCCACAACAACCCCATGCAGTGCTACAGACTGGGGACAGAGTGGCTGGAGAGTGGCCAGGCAGAAAGGGACCTGGGGGTTCTAACTGAGAGGGATCTGAACATGCGACATCAGTGTGCCCAGGTGGCCAAGAAGGCCAATGGCATCCTGGCCTGTATCAGAAATAGTGTGGCCAGCAGGACCAAGGAAGTGATTCTTCCGTTGTACTCAGCACTGAACTCAGGAAGGATATTGAGGAGCTGGAGAAGGTCCAGAGAAGGGCAATGTGGCTGGTGCAGGGACTGGAGCACAAGTCCTATGAGAAATGGCTGAGGGAGCTGAGGTTGTTTTGCCCAGCGAGGAGGAGGCTCAGGGGAGACCTTACTGCTCTTTACAACTACCTAA
>JAWWMO010000083.1:110468003-110488936 GCA_035047845.1 Dendrocincla fuliginosa | reverse complement strand
GGTGTTTAAGAAGAGACTGGATGTGGCACTTAGGGCCATAGTCTAGTTGACAAGGTGGTGTTAGGTCATAGGTTGGACTTGACTATCGCGGAGGTTTTTTCCAACCTAGTTGATTCTGTGATTCTGTGATAAAGGTTAATAATTATTTCCTTAAGAAAAAATAATTCTTATGACACTAGATTAGGTTGCCTTTTCATATTATAGATGAAAAAGTTCTGTAATATTATAACTATTTCTGAAGGAAATCAAAAGTAAGAAAATATTTATCTTTGAGATGGAGCAGAACATGAAAGTATTGAAAGCTATGGTCACCACATTTCATTGCTGTTGACTGAACAGGAATTTTTACATACCTTTATTGAGTAAAACATTCAAAATTAACAATAAAACTGCTGGGTAGAAAATAACTAGCACCAAACATAAAGAAACACAGAGGAAGAAAAAAATAGCTGTTTAATGTAGTTATTGGCATTTAAACTCAAAAGTGTCCCTAAACCAATACATTTTTTCTTTATATATTTTATTATACTGTATATATTTAGCACTTTTAGACAATTTATTTGACTATTTCCTTTTTGTTCATGGAACTGCATTATTATCACATTCAGTCATCAATTTTTTCTCTGACATGGTCAGGAAAAATTTTATAGTAAATTATTCAAAAGCAAGGCTTAAAGATGGACAAATAGTCTTTGGGTTTACACTAAAGGTAGGATTCCAGTCAAAAAGAACTTCAATTCAGACTGTAAGGCAGTTTCAATTATCAAAGACCTGGGAGATCACTTCTCACACACATTGGGATAGTAAATGCCCTACTCTCAAAAGACATAAATTGAAGTAAGCATTAATCTCTCACAGCTACTGTTTTTATGAACTAGTTCTTGAATCAAAAGCACAACTGAAAACTCAACTTTTCCGATTTTGCATTGGACACAGATACAAAGCTTCAGCCTTTTAAGGGAATATGTGTTTAATTCACACTTTTTTTTTTTTTCCCTAAAAATAACCAGACATATTTTCTAAATAAAAACAGGTTTTACACCTTTGCTAAGTTTTGTTCCTGGGTTGATAAAAAGATATATTTTGCACAATTTCTTCATGATACGAGTACAGGGTGAAAAACAGAGCACTCAAGCTCGCAGCTAGCTTTATCAAAATGACAAAGAGAACTGGCAATTGTGCCTAAAACCATATATAGTGAATCCTGTATTTTATGAATTTTTAATCTAATTACACCTTTCAAAAGACTTTAAACTAGAAAAAAGTTCAACTAATTGATTCAGATTGCTTAATTTTCTTTGGTTTTCTTTGCATTCTTTGTGCATTAATCTCATCTTTCAAAGTAACTTAGTTTATTATACTTCACTCCCTTATCTGTTTTGAAAATTCTGCATTGCCTATATACAAACAATGTATTGTTTTTACCTTTGCTTCAATTTGTTTAGTATCCTGGTTTTGGAACAAAAACTTGATTTTGCTCTTCCCATCATCTGAAGAACCTTTGAGCTGGGAAAACTTGTACCTCCAAAGCACAGCCTAAAGGGAAAAAAACCAAAATGAAACAAAACATAAAAAATGAGTTATCACTGAAAATTGTGTTAGATAGCTGATCTCCTTCCAAGAGAACTTTTAACCCCTCTGTGGTACATAATTAAATGAATGCACTGTTCTGTGGTCAGATGTCCCTTTGATCATATAGATGCATTATACTTTGACAATATTTGATTCACATCTGTCGAACTACATATGTGAAATTTATACTGACATTCCTTTATCTATATTTAATATTGATTAATCAGAAAATAGAAGGATTATACATTCATTGTCATGTCAAAAAAAAAAAAAATTTTTTTTTCCACTGATGATCATGGACTCCCTACTCTGTCTGAAGTGATGATCTGACACACAAATCCCTTCTTTTTCTTTCCACATTGAAAAATCTAGTATTAACATAAAGCACATATCAAATTAAAAAAAAAAACTATTTAAAAATGATAAAATAGCAAAAGAAAACTATGCAATGAGAACACATTTTGAGTTTATTTATGAGAGATCTAATGAGGAATTTGAGCAGATCATAAATTCTAACCATATCACTGGCCTTTCAAGTAATTATATTATGCATTGCTTTGTTGAAATAAAGACAGACAGCTCTACAGAATAAACATGAAATTAATAAAATTTACAGCTGCCTAGAAAATATTTTTTTAAATATATCTAATGTGGACTTATGTAGAGAAAATCCAACATTTCAACCACCTTCTTAAAATTAGAAAAGTGCTATTTTTTGTCATACTTTTCTCAGCCTCTTTTAAAGATATCCCCTCATCCTTCAGGTATTTTGGAGCATTAAATTTTTTCATTGTGATTCCAGCAGTGTTCCAGATAATTAGTATAAAAATTATTTGAAACAATTAGAGTAAAATATCACTTGCATTATGCTGTTACTTTGAGGAGACATTAATTTCACAGTCACTGGGCAACACAGAAACTTAAGACAACCCTTTTGTCTAAGGATTTGTAAATTATTTCCTCTCGGGAGCATAGGATGACACTTCCATCTGTGCCCTTTGTCTACATCTATGAATGATTTAGTATCTACTGGGAATTAAATAGAATACGAGAGAAATCAAATTTTTAGCTGTCCTAAATCTGTGCAGGCCCCTTTGCTTCAGGATGTGCTGATCTTTTCATGTTTATGACTGGCAAAAATATCTCACCTGCACCAAGCTAAATAAAGTTTACTATTTGTCTTAGCAACCCAAAGAGGAAAGAAACCAAAAGGACAGCATCTTAACTATGCACAATACACACAGCAAGTGCTAGAATTTTTCTCCAAAATTTTTCTCCCTATATAGTTGCCCCTTACAGATAAAAATACAAACCTAGTCTCAGCACCTCTTTCATTCTCTGTGTGTATGTGACAGGTGAGCTCCCATCTGCCATAAACAGAATTAAGAACATTCTGTTTCAGATAAACTAGAGGAACTTGACAATTTATGAGAAAATATATTTGTTCAAATGCTGTTCTCCCAAGACCACCAATCTGTGCTCCAGAAAATAGAATATCTTCCCTCTTTTCTAGGTATGTGCAATTCCTTTGACCATGTCTGATCAATATTTACTCATATCTTGAGTTCAAAACAAAACAAAGTAATCCAGTATACCATTCAGGTGGTCATATTCCTACCTACTTTGTAAAATTCTGTGTTTTACAGATCTATGTAACTCAACAAATCTTGCCAGAAGATCAAGATCATTGCCTTTCTTCAGGAACAGCAAATCTATTTAAGCATGTCATTTCTAAGATGAGAAATGTAAGGGGCATTGATTGCCTCTTTATCTCAGGAGAAAACAATCAAAGAAAGGAGCTATCATCTTTCTCTTCTCTGATGATGTATGGAGAGGCCAGGAAAGAGATGTAGCATTAACAAGGACCCTTAGACGGGCACGCAAAGTCCCAGGGTACCTGGCCTTATTCCCAGACAGATTAAGTTCAAGTGAATATGAAGGATCTATAGAGCTGCAGTACTTTGACATTTCCATGCAGTTTTGCCATGCACTTCATTCCCACTCAGATGAAGGACAATGACACCAAACCACAGGCACAACTCAGGAACACACTTCAATTTATGCATAACATTGATTTTGGAGACTCCCACTTAACAATGGCTCTGACTTAAGTACACTGCAAAATCAAGTCTGCAGTGTGGAGAGGACTAATCCCAACAAAACTGCACTTCAACCATCAGGATATCAAAATAAGCTCCTAGAACTGACTGTCTCATTGCAGAGATGCTTAAACACTCTTTATCTAAAGTGTAAGGAATAAAAATGCTATTGACAAAGCATGAAATGATTTCCACGTGAAAAAATTATCTGCTCCTTTTGAGTGATCTTCAACAAATTGCACACATTTTCCCCCAGAGAAGTCTACATGAGAGAGGGTTCTCTTGGGGATTAAAAAAAAAAAAAAAAAAAAAAAGAAAACCAGGGAAATGTGTTATGGGCTTTAATTTATTAAGTCAGTAATGCAAAGCATTTCAAGGTAGTCACCCTGGCTATCTATTTGCTTTAGAGAATCTCTGAATAACAATCCCTACATCCTGGTTTAAACTGGAAAAAACTGGTTCCCTCTGATAGACTCTGGACGTGTCTCTATTCCAATATACCATACTATATTAAAAGTGTAACAACTAGCTTAAACTACTTGAACCAGATGTTTGAATTCTAGATGGCCAAATCTGGGTATATTAGTTATGTACATGCCAAGTAAGACCCTTTCTACTACCAAAGAAACTGAAGTGCTGCCTTCAATTGTGTAGCCAGAACTGCACATTTCACAAGTGTAGCAGACGTACAAGGTGATGCAGAATGTTGTGACTGCCGTTACATGACTCTTAAAGTACAGTGTCCTGGGGATGCTAGATTACTTCTCCTTGTGGTTTCATATATTCTGAGCACGATTTTTTCTTTCTTTTCATTTTCATTGCTGCAAAATGCATAAGCAGTGAACAGGGACCAGACCTATCTTTTTCACAATAACTACTTCATAGTAGTTTCCAAAGCAAGAAAGGAGTGACCAGACACATTCACCTAAGCACCCAATTTCACACAGATGTGCAACTACTGCCGAGACTTGAATTCGTGAGACAGAGAGTTTTGCATGTTGTTATCTTTCATGTTCCTATGGGCTGACTTTACTATCACAGTGCTCACTATGCTGACTGTTCTGAAGTCTAATTTTAAAGGCTAATTCTCCTGCAATAGAAATAGGTACCCTTGGGAATACTGATCTACTAGTCTAATGAAAATCTAATGATCTAAAAAATCTAATGATTTTTTTCATGTTTTTGAATATCACAGTTCCTCAGAACCATTTTTTGAATGCTTGCCTCAGAGAGTTAGAATAGGTTGCTATAATTTTGTACAAATATATATATATGTGTATATATACGGACTTCTAAGCATTAAGTACATTTGTAATCATGCTGGCTTTTTCACAAATTGTGTCATATAAATTATTTCTAAATCAGTTTTCATGAATTATAAAATATAAGCAGAAGTACTTACTGGTTTGAAGGTACAGTGTTACTGAGCTCAACATGCTATAATATATTCTAATAGGGCTTCTTTTAGCTGGTAAAAGCAGCCTGTTCTCTTCAAGTACTTTTCTTGTATAATCCTTAGTAACTCTGCATAACTTGCATCACTGAGAATATTTTATAGGACTATATGCAGCATTTTAGGAAGCAATAAATTTTCATATATCCTAAATAGACTTGACAGGTGGACCAGGTTCCAATTCCTTTTAAAGCACAAAATGCAACCAAATTAGAAAAGAGTCTCTTGTAGATAGTGGCATGGGTACTCTGAGACACTTTTCAAGTAGAGACACACAACCTTCTGATGCCTTGATGACAGACCAAGATGAGAATTCAATATGAAATATTTATTGCCTTGAAAAGGCAATTCATTGAAAAGGCAATTATCATTCAATGAGTAAAGACAGAACTTTTGAACAACAGCAAGCAGTCCAAGTCAGAAAATGTGGACCAAGATATATACTGCATATACTGAAAAATATACAGCATATCCTGAAAACATATACTGAAATATATACAGCATATACTGAAAATACCACCATCTTCACGATTTCCATATTCCTAATGTGGTTGCATAAAATCTGACATAAACCATGTTTTGGGAAATGCATTGTAAGAAGACAATTTCTGAACAAATACAATATGTAACATGCATACAATTGAAAACAACCAATAACATATAAACCTTTACCCAATTATTACTCATAGATTGCTTCAGCTGTTTTTTGCATTTTCTATCATTTAATAAAATTAACTTAGAAGAATACCAGAATGCAATGCAAACAAATAAACAGTGCAGACAAGCTGACAAATTAGATTTAAGGCTTCTCTTGAGATGCTATTAAATTATTGTAATAAGAAATCATCAAAAAGCAAAATCTTGTATTCACTGAAATTAATAGGATTTTTTTTTCCTGTAACATATCTGGGACCAAGATTCTCCACCAATACTTTTTAATGAGAAATATTTTATTTATAAGTAATCATCTAGGACTCATTTGTTCTAGTCCTTGCAACCAAATTACTGCCTATTATCTTCTGCTAGTGTTATTTGGCTTTAATTAGCCAAGGATGCTCTCTGCCTGCACATTTTTATTTTATAGTTGGGACATAAAAGCAATACATAAATGACACATGGAAGAAAAGCTATTGATTTCTATACCTTTAATACTTTGTTGGTGTTTCCCACAGTCATACAAATGAAGAAAATTATCTTGCTTCTATTCTTAGCACTAGTGCTAAATGTAGACTACATATTCTGCAAGAGACCTTAGAAAATACTTTTCCATTCATATTATATGTCAGTTTGCTACTCATTCCCAGAATCCTGGACTAAATCACATACAATTTTTATGAGGTGACATCAGAAAAAAACACTATTCATCTAGATAATGGCATCAGATATGTTGGAATACATAATTAGTTTAGGCTATAACTGGGAACATTAGTTAGGAGGTTTGCTTTATTTTGGGTCAGGGAGGTTTTTTTTACCCTAAACAGAGACTGGATCACTAAAAAACTACAGAATAAATAGCGACTATATTTTTACCAACCATGCTCTAGGGAATATGCATAGAAATGTGAGTGTCTGACTAGTCCATGGCTCTGTGATAGCTACATGATTTAGGACAGACATAGAGAGGACATTATGCATTAGCACTAGGAAAGAAAAGCTGTATTTTGTCAACACAGAAATGTCCAACAAGAACAGATTTAATTTATGCCCTATGGTTTCAGTGATGAACTACCTTCAATATATTATTTAACAGTCTTAACCTCTTCCATATTGGATTATGCATCATGGGCCAAATCTGTTCTTGCAGAAAGACTATTTACACTTAAGAAACCTGCACAGTAGTGTTTCCACCACATACTGCAATGGCATCATTTCACCTGCCAATGAAGCCACTTGAGGAGTGGCTGAGGTCACTTGGCTTGTTCAGGTGGAGAAGAGGAGACTGAGGGGAAACCTCACAGCAGTCTACAGCTCCCTCATGAGAGGAAGAGGAGGTGCAGGCACTGATCTCTAGTGACCAGTGACAGAACCCAAAGGAATGGCACGAAGCTGAATCAGGGGAGGTTTAGGCTGAATATTAGGAAGACATTCTTCTCCCAGAGGGTGGCTGGTTACTGGAACAGGCTCCTGAGGAAAGTGGTCCCAGCACCAAGCCTGACAGAGTTCAAGAAGCATTTAGACTGCTCTCAGGCACATGGTGTGATTCTTGTGCCTGTCACAGGGCCAGCAGTTGGACTTTGATTACTTTTGTGGATCCTTTGCACTTCAGGATATTCTATGACCCTATGAAATACATGTTTTTTTTATACTTTCCATTGACATGAAGGTTTTATTGTGTAATAGCAAAAGAAGTTCGACCTTCAGTAGGATGCTTGGGAAAAACCTGAAAGAATCTGTCAGTGTTTTATAACGATTAGACAGCTATATCTCAGACGACCTGTAAATGGTGCAGTAAACAAAGAAACCATCTTTATTAAGGAAAGGATGTCAGAGGTCTCTTTTTAAATTCTAGTTTCTGCAAATCCCTTTGCTGTCTTTTCCTTCGCTTCTTCAAAAAGCTGTAGCTGTACTTTTTCAACATTAGCTCCTTTTTCTTGATATTCTGATGGATTGAATTATTCTTCCTTTTAGGTTTGTAAGGCAATTTTTTATATGATATATATTACAGAATTATGCTAAACTTCACTGGGCACCTTTCAAGCTAATGCTGTTTGTCTTCTGACTGAAATAAGCAAAACTCCTACAAGTCAAACTTAATCAAGAGCAGATGCCTTGGAGGTCTTTGTTTTCAAGAATAAAAGTAATTGGGTCTTCAGGCACCTGGGAAACACCTTAATTTGTCTGTTTGTCTCATAGCTAATTGAGAAAGATTGCATTCTTGCAAAGTGACGCTTTGTCCAGACTTATAGCAGCAGTAGGGAACTGACTAGGATTAAGATCTTGTTCATGCTCAGTTCTACTGTGTTACAGATCTCTGGAGAGTGCCTTACTACAAAAGAATTATGGTCCAAGGCAATTTCCTTTGTCAACTGCTGGAGCTTTATAACTGTAAAGGGAAAAACAGGGGAGGACACGGAGGATACAGAACAAAAATGAGACACAGGAAAAAAAGCAAGAAAGTCAGCCCTTATAAAATAACTGTTCTTGTCCATTACTGAAATTACATAGAATGCTAAAAGACTACAGTTTATTTGCTTAGTACTTACTTGGTAGGTGGATGACCTACCAACATTTGCTTCTAGCCACAGAACATTAAACTGTATAAACCATGCTTGATGGCTTATATTACAGCTGTAGTAGCTATTTTTTTAGCATTTCAACTTCTAAGGATGAAAAAAATATTTTTTCACAAGAGTTACATCATTAAATCTCTATCTTGAGTAAGCCTAGTTTCCTCCTGCCTTCTCTATTATTTGAGAATCAAGAGGGGATTTGCATGCAGTTTTATTCCAATATGTTTTACATTTATTAGGTGTATGAAGAGCCAGACCATAAGGTATGTATCTGTGGAAAATATAGAGTTTGTTCCTAAAGAAATTAAAATAACTACTGCTCTGTGTGATTTAATAGTCTTTCAGTATGAAAAACAAATAAAATATATTTGCAATGCTACTTATTATTTACAGTGGGTTTTTTTTGTTTTTTTTTTTTTTTTTTTTTATGAAGTGTACCAGGTTTCTGCAAGAGAACAGAGGACAGGTACACTGAACTTTGTTGATATGAGCCTCATGGGCTATTATGGAGCTTTTTGTTACTTTGTCTTGCACCACCATGTAATTCAGCAGCACCTAAATTTATTTTCAGTCCTACAAGGGACCACTTTTTACTCTTCTGACAAATATATATTTTTGACTGCTGGTTTAATGAGCAGTAAATTTGATGGAGTAGAGTCATAGCACTTTGTACAGGTAGGTATATTCCAATGTATATTCACAAAAATATATGTATATATATATGTATTATTCAAAGAAGATATGATGAAAATATGCACATTATAGAAAACAATTTTAATAAATGTCATTATAAAAAGAAACATATAACATACATGTCTATGTATATTCACCCAAACACTTTAAGTGTAGCCTTTTTTTTTTTTTTTTTTTGTTATAAGCACATTAAAACTAAGTTATTGAATGCCACTTCAGTAAGTAGTTTTATACATTGGACCACTTTCAGAATAGTAGTTAGATGAACTTCTATATATGTCTTGTTATTCTGTGTAAACTATCCATCTCCACACTTAATTCTAAAGGTGATTATATTGGCTGTAAAACCTTATTTATAAATGCTTATCATAATATCTGTGTATCATCATACCTAACATAAATTGTCCACAAAAGAGTTACATTTGTTCATTAAAACATTGATGTCTATATGCTACCTAATGTCAGAGAAATTTAGGCCTTGAATTGCTGTGCTGTAATTGTGCAGGACTTGGGAAAAATGTTTTCTCCCGTAGACATTGATGCACAATGCTGCAAAAATTGCCTAGGATAAAATTTCGTTTATAATTTGTAAGACCAGGTTAGATCAAACTAACCTTCTGCATCATTTTTATAATTAGTTAGACTAGTTTAAAAACAAACAAGCAATCAAACAAAACATTTAGCATGGGAAACATCTCAAATAAAAAATTATGTCTGGCGTAGATGCTGTATAATAAGACACCTTGTAGTGCAAAGAGTAACTAAACAGAATCTGGGAAATGTGATTAAGCAGCCAAGAGAAAGGAAAATATATAAATGTTAATCACAAAGGTTAGATAAAATCACTTTCTGTAGAACTCCAGCAAGGAAGAAAGAGGAGGTTCATTAAGAGGATGTTATTCGACTTCCTGTATTTCAAATAAAGCAAATGAAATCGCAGTAAAGCTGGTGGACATTTTTTTTTTTTTTTCCTTAGGAAGTCCTCAGTGGAAAAGATTCTGTGGGGAAATTCTGTTGGTCAGAATTAAACTTCCATGTATGCTAACACAGAAAGCAGGTGGCCTTTTGACTCCAAGTGTATAACTACTGCCAATGGAGGACTACATCACAGAAAAAAAACATAATCAAACATTGGCCAATGTCTGCTTGGCCTGTATGCCACAGTTTGCTTTCCTCATTAGTAAGAAAGAAAGATGACATCTTGCACTGGATCTCTGACTCTGGAAAGTGCTACAGAAGAACAAGGGCACAAATATACTTGTTAAAACTTTTTAATGTTCAGGGAGAAAAATTATTTTGTGTCAAATTATATTTGGCATTTTACAAACTGTTTACCTGAATTAAGAAATTATTTTCTGAAAAGTTGGAAGAATCTGATTTAACTAGGCAGCCTTAAAAGCTGTTTTTCTCCATTCAGGAAATTACAATGGTTCATTATAAACAACAATTGCAATAGAGAAACATACCAAATGCTCTCAATGACAAGATAGTGTTGAATCTAAGAGTTATCAGTCAGAAAATGAATAAGAGAAAGCAGGGAATATGCAGCAGAAACAGCTCTGATTTATGTCAGTGCTGTTATAATCACATCACAGTACAGATTTGTTCTGAATTACTCAGTTTAATACTTTGTGTACTCATATTCATCATTGGTCTGTGCAGACACAGAAACAATGTTTTTATAGAATTATGATGTGTTTGACTTGAAATACATTTAGCACAGATGACAGTTTTTAACCACTACTTTTAACTTACAGAGTTAAATATTAAATAAAGATCGATAATAAGCAAGGAAACAAGCCATACAGGGTTGCGCAGCTTTTCTCTGGAAACCATAAGAATAATGAGAGCCATTACCCTCTAAACTTCTTCATGAAAATTGGTAGTGAGTTTGGGGTTTAGAACGTTTGTGAAATTTTGACTGCAATTTGTCAGGCATGTTGGACAAAACCTATAAACCGGCTTGGAATAATTCAAATATTGTTGCATTTCTTGTATAACTGGAATATTTGAATAGCTGAACAACTGTTAAAAACATTAGTTAAAGAACTTGGCTTCCTTCAGTTTATTAGTGATTATGCACTTTTAAAGACACCTCACAGAGAACTCATTAGTGATTAAGAAAGAAAACTCAAAATACCATGAGCAGAATGCTCAGGATCAGATTGGAATTGCTTGAAAATTTAGTGAAGACCCCAGCACAACAAAATATATGACAGTACTTCTCAGGTGTTCTCAGAAACTATTCTGTTTCAGAAGCTACTTTGTTTCTGAAGATCTTTGTGTTCTGGGAAACATGTAAGTGTCATAAACAAATAATAATAAAAAAGCATTTAATGATATCCAATAGATCTGTCCTCCAAGTACTTGTTCAAGACTTCTTTGAATACATGAAAACATTTTGCATTTGCAGTGTTATTGTGAGAAGTGAGAAACATACTGACTGAACAGTTCAGTATGAAAGTGAACTCTGATATTTATAGAATGTGGCCTTGAGCTCTACCCAAAAAAGAGAGGCTGAGTTTGGTATGACCAGTGCCAAAATAACAGAAGTGAACCTGTACAAGAGGAGGACCACTAAGATGGTCAGAGGGCTGGAGCTGAAGACAGGTTGAAAGACTTGGGGTTGTTCAGGCTGGAGAAGAGAAGGCTGTAGGGAGATCTTATTGCTGCCTTTCAACACTTAAAGGGGTCTTACACTAAAGACTGAGAAAGAGTTTTTACCAAGGCCTACAGTGACAGGACAAGAGACAATGTTTTTAAACTAGAAGAAGATAGAGTTTAGACTGGACAGAAGGAAGACATTTTTTTATGATGATGGTAGTGAGTCAGTGGAACAGATTGCCCCAAGAAGCTGTAGATATCCCATTGCTGGAAGTGAAAAGATAGCAGTTTGCACAGATTTTTCAAATACAAATTGTAAAACATCATAGAACTTAAAAAGAATGATTTGTAAGTATCTTTTTTTATGAACAGTATGACATTCAAAACAATCTTTTTGTCATTCATGGGACTTTTGTGTGCAGTCCCTTTGCAGCAGTGCAAAAGGATTTGTGTGCAGTCTTAATTCACAAATGTGGATGTAAACATAAATAAGATACAGATAATTTAAATTTTATTCATGTTTCCATTACCCTGCAATATGTTTTTTTCTCAACTTTATTGGAAAATATGAACTCTACCATCATGTGGAGAAATAATACTTTTAGCCCTTGTGAGTATACAGGTCTAGTTTATGTTTCAGTATATGTCAGGCTACCAAGATAGTTGAAGAATGTTGACAGCATAGACACAACTCACACCTGTTGTCATCAGAATGAAAATATCTGAATAAATTTTTTAGCTAAGAGAGTTGCAGTTTTCATCTTTCCATAAGATGATGGAGACTAGTTAATACTTTTCCTCTTTAGGCACTCATTAAAAAGTGGTTGACACACTTAGAAGACAAGTTTTCACCCTATGGTTTGTTTGACAATTTTAACTGAAGCAGTCACTTGACAAGAGGTTATGTTGCTTTCTACTGTATTGTTTCTTTTCTCTTATAATGCAGTTGCCATCCTTATCTCACACTGCCTAATGCCTGATTTCCTAACAAAACAACATCTTTTCTTTTTATTCATAGTGCTATTTATGCTTTCTTCTAACATACAATACAATACATACAATACAAGGAATAATGGGTTCTAACCAAAGGAGGGGAAATTTAGGTTAGATATACAGATGAAATTTACTGTGAAGGTGGTGAGGCACTGGAACAGGTTGCCCAAAGCAGTGGATGCATTATCCTTGGCAGCGTCCAAGAGCCAGTTGGACAGGGATTCGACCAACCTGGTCTAGTGGAAGGTGTCCCTGCCCATGGCAGGGGGGTTGGAACTAGATGACCTTTAAGGCCCCTTCCAACCCAAACTATTCTATGATTCTATAATATTATATGTATTATAATAGTATATATTATAAATGTATATATAATTATATATGTATTATTATATATATAAAATATTATTGCTGAGTGAGGAAAACAGGTTAGGGGGTTTTTTTCTTGTTTTTTTTTTTTTTTTTTTTTTTGTTTTTTTGTTTTTTTTTTCCTGAGCCACTGCATTTTAATTCTGTTGTGCTGATTCTTTGTTTAATACCTTCTAAACTCATAGTTGCATTTCACTAATGAATCATTCAAGATTATTTGCTTAACAAAAAGGAACATACATTTCAAATTCACCACTCCTTGAGCAAATGAACTGTAGAATGAAATGGGAAGAATAAAAGGGTTCAGATTAGCAGAGTAATGTGGTGGTAAGGGTTCACTTAATATAGAGCATAGGAGCATATTCTGGAGTCAAAAGGGCTTTTTCAGTACTTGCTGGTGGCAATGGAGCAGCCTCTCAAACTAAAACAAGTACTGAAGAGAAGTGTAACCAAGAAGAGAGATTTCACATTCTCATATGACAGAAGTGCCAAGTAGTAGCAGCAAAGCCTGCTTATATTTTAGTACTTGCTAACAATTAGTGCAATTGTCAACATACTCAGGCTCTCAATGATTTTAGAGATTTGGACTTGCCATAATATCATCTGGAAATTGATGCCATACTAGTCATTGGATAAAGCAAACTCTTTCATCAGTTGTACTGAGATTTTTTAAGGATGGCAGAAAAAACTGATGGGTGAGACATGCAGACTACAGTTGATTTACCTTTTTACAGACACCTGAACAAAAATATCTAAAACTTAAACTGGGAATTGCTGTAATAGCACACATTCCCACCCATGAATCAAGAAAAGAGAATGGAAAGTTATTTTCAAAGTTCATAGATCAGCTTGAAACCAATAAGATTATTTCTTCTCAAAACCAAGGACACACCAGCAAAAGAAACATCAAACTCAATCAGTGTGAGCTTTCATGTGAAATTAAAGAATGAAGATCTGATGCTTGTTTCAGATTGATATCGGTATTGATTTTTCAATAACAAGCATGCAAAGAAGACAACTTCTCACATAATTAAAAATCAGTCCTGAATTTCAACTAAAGTGTGAGAGATTTGACAAGAGATGATCTGTTTTTATAACAAAGAGAAGGACATTTTAAGGATGTACTACTTACCTCAGAATATTATAAAAAAAAAAGGAATAATAATAGTTTTATGGAAACAAGTCTTAGAACTTTACCTTTGTGGCAGCATCAAAACAGACAAAGCCCATGTTAAAGTCGATGGTAAGTCCCATAAGATGACTCTCCAAAACACAGGCATATGTCTTGCACTGTAAAAGAAAAATCAGAGAAGGTAGTTACCACAGAACACATCTTAAAATACTTCCTAGGACCACTATTTCTGTGTCTAATGTTTATATTTCTCAAAATTACTATCAGGAATGAGTAATTTGTGTGTAAATATGTCAATTTATTGCCAGTATATTTCAAATCAAAGAATTTTTATCAATGATGAAGTTGTCTAAGTAATGTGAAAAGAGGCATTGCTTCCAATAGGAAAAAAAACCAAAACAATCAGAATTGCCTCAGTGGCTTACAAATGACAATTGCTAAAAGGGGAGTTTTGTGATTTTCAAACCTTCTTGTTTTCATAACAAGCAACAACTTGTAATATTAATATATTCCTTTTAGCTTTTTAAGGAAAAATAAATGCATATGTAAAATATCTCTTTGGTATGCTTTTTATTGTGGTTCTCTATTGTCCTAAATCTCAGTGGAAAAGATAGCATTTCATGCAATTTAGCAACACACATAATCATATGAAATACCTTTTTTTGTTTCAGCTAGTGGACCAATATATCTCAAAGGTTTCTATGAGAAACCTTGAAATCCTGAAAACCTTTATTATTCCACAGTTTTTAAATTTATACATCTATTTATTTCCATAGCATTGTAGTTTGACACATGCTTATTAAAATAATTTTCAGTATCAAAACTGTTGCTGTGCTTGGAAGCTGACTCCAGGTAAAAAATTACAGACTTGTATTTTTCATCACAAAATATGCAAAAAAAATATTTAGAACATTTCCAAATCTGATGCAATTTCTTTAAAGAAACCATTCTTATTTTATAGACATTTTATCCCCCCAATTAAATAGTTATATTCTTCATAAATTGCTGTAGCCACTAAAAATATGAAATGAGAACAAGGACTCCCATGATCTATAATGTTAGAGAATCAAAATATAAATTGCAAATATGGGAACAGTGTGAGTTACCAAATTGTCAGTACATATGACTATTTCTGGCATTTTGATTATGAAGGATAAATCACATGCCTTTACTTATATATTCTTTGGAAGGGGGTGTGGGGGAGTGATATTTGGACTGTAAATGGTCTTCCCCAGAACACAAGAAGCTAAAAGGTGCCTTAACAGCTTCTAACAGTTGAAATAGACACTGCAGGAAATAGACACTGAAGGAAAATTGAAAACTTCACAGCTAGTGTTCATATTAGCAAAGTCGACTTTTTTTCTTAGATCAGTTACACAATAAAACTACAACAAATATGCAAACTTTGATTGTAAATCAGTGGTATGAAAAAGAAGAGGATATTGCCTTGGCACCATCTGATTAGTACAAGAAAAGAGTGTAAGTAATACATTTCACAGTTACTTATAGTTACTGAATTCACATATGAAAAAATTTTCAGGTTTTGCATGCAAAGTAAAAGATATACAGTTTTGTAGAATTATCTTGAAATGTCTTACAAGAGCAAATAAACCTACAAGATCTGGGACAGACTGAGAACCTCTATGGGAACCTCTATTTAATTTCTATGGGAAATTAAATTTTGTCAAGGAGATAGTATATGTGATTTAAAATATATATTGTCATCTAAAGTCATCTAAATGCACACCTCAACACCAGAGGTCAGCCTACAGTGTGCACTGCAGCACCATGCTGAGATGATGGCACAGCTACCTCTCCTTAAGCACAGCACTGTGCTTGCTCTAATTATCCTCACTGGGAAGTTAAGATTTATGGGAAACAGGACATGCCAGTCTTGGTTCAAGGCCGCACTGAAAAACCAACCTTCTTCCTAGATTGAAGCTTCTTTCTTTAAAAGACAGTGTACAGTTTGTGGAGAAATATCATCTAGCTCACCTCAGTGTAGTTATAGCAGCTGATGCTTTATTTATTCTTTACTTATATGTAAGACCATTCTATGCCCTCAGACCATGCATTCCATGATGTTCAAAACAATTCAGTGAAGGAAAAAATTGAGAATAATAAAAAGATATCTGGACAGTGAAATACCAGCTTCTTCAGAGAAGAATGTCCCTTAGCTTATGTATGTGTTGTATGCACTTGCATGTGATTCTGGTCACAGGTCAGAATAGGAATGTGAACTTTCAGTCTAGTTGATATTGTCAAGATTTTTCTCATGTTTATTTGCTTTAATCTGTCTTTTAATTCAGACATTTGGAGAAAAATAATGCACAAATTTTTACCAGGATACATGATAATTTAAGATTTCTTATACTTTTAACAAACATATTAAAACTTTAAAAGTGACTCCTGTTAATGAATACTCTGGATATTTGGCTTTGGTTGCTGATTTCTCACTTTGAACTCATGAAAACTTTATCAAAACTGAAGCATCTCCCTCCAAAAAGAAGCAAAATATATTTCAGCACTCATTTTTTGTTCTCTCACAGAATACAGAACCCTAAATTGGGTTTATGAATAATTCAGTGGATCAGGCAGGGGCTGAAGGAATCAACCCAGTTGTCCCTTAGATTCTAGCTTAAATTGTGAGTTTACTTTAAGCTATCTCTAAAGCTGAGGGAAACTGTACTATAAATCTAAGACAATTCAGATTTTTAAACTCAGATTCAATTTCAATAGAGGCAAATGTTAAAGTACTGTATCATAAAACAGATTACATAATAATCCTTATATTAGAAAACAATTAGCTCCAGTATTCTCAGATTTTTCATACAACAATGCTGTGAGATAGTAAGGAAAAAGGATCTTCAACTAAAATTTTTTTCTCCTAATAGGTAATTAGGAAAATGGGTTAGCATCACTTACTGCCTTAAGCAAAACTAACTAAACGGTGACTGTAATACACCAAAATGACACCACTGCATTATTGCACCACATTCATAATTATAATCAGCTTGACTATATCTCCTCTAACACATTTCTTGTCTAAAAGAAACAAAATTATATATTTATAATGAGGCAATTAAAAATATTTTAATTCATTATATATTCCTTGAAATTAGATTAGAATAGGACCCTGATTAACCTCTTGTGCAGGTTAATGCCAATTTGATTTTATTGTAAGGCTAACGTGCACACAGCTGGATTATCATTCACATTATAACTGAATATGATTCCATAAACCACAATTTTAATAAAACTGTACAGTTGATATTTCAATTTTCAACCTAACATCTTTTTTTTTCCCCCCTCACAGAGCCATGAAAGATCTTGGAAACAAATTATATCATCAGATTTAACCTGCATCTTCAAATTGGTAGATGAAAGCAGAAATGAATTAAAAATGGAAAAAAAAAAATGAGGCCAAACCCAGTTATATTAAAAAGTTGGTTTTTTTTTTATTATTTTTAATTGAAATTGAGATAGAAAAAATAAAGGAAAAAAAAATTGAAATAATGAGTTCCATAATAATAATCTATCATGAGAAGTCTGTTTGTCCACCTTTACAGATTTGCTATAATCAATCAATCAATCAGCCTCAGGAAATCATTATTTTGAGTTCTTAATTGCTATTCTGAACATTAGGAGAGAGAAAAGTGCAAAGGTTAAGATTAATCTGAGATCAATATTATTAGGGAACTTATTTTGGGGAAGCATGAGAGCAATTTTGAATAAATGTAATTCTAAAACCCAAAAGAAAAATCTAAACTAGGAATGTTACACTGTGAATCAATATTACAGTAGAACAAATGGGAAGTGGCTTCTGGGCTAAAAATTATTCAAGGAAATACTGTGCCATATATTCTTTTACTGATGGTACAGTACTGCTTCTATAAACTATGTTGCAGTCAGTTATATAAGGTAAGAGAAGCTTCTATAAAAGGAAACACAGTGTAGGAAATAAAGAGAAAAGTTGAATCTTCTTCACTCCTCCTCCAACAAAGGCAATATGCATTTAAACTGACAGCAGTGTAGTCTTTCCAAAATGGATCATCATTAGTATATACTAATTCAGTCTGTCTGCATGTGGTGGTTTATAAGTCAGAAAAGGGCTAATATATAACTAACAATTTGTCTGAATAAAAATATGTCAGTGCTTGCATTCCCAGGAAGACACAGAAAATGCATGAGCTGATACTTGCACAGACCAATATGCTAACATGACTCCTGTAGGGGTGTATAATTCATGGTAATATCAACTAAAGCTGTTCTAACCACATGTATATTTTATGATTAGAACATCAATATATCAGCTAGGATTAGGTGAGTTATATTTGTGGTGGGTGGGTTTTTTTCTCCTATTTTAAGTAAAAAAGTCATGACCTTTTGGTCATGTGTGAAAACCAGTTATCTTTAAATGGTATCATATGTAATTTGCTAGAAAAATTCACAATAATCAGCACTGAATGTCATCCATCTCTGCTGCCATATGACTATTGAGTAAATACACAATAAACAAGAAATGTGTGACAAAAGAATAGTGTATCTGAGGTACAATTTTATTCTTGTTTGTATCCAGTGAGTACTTTATTTCAGTGATATTACAAAGACAGCTTAATTCCTGCAAGGTTCTTTTGTGAAATCCAGGAGCAAATAAGGTAGCATGTAAGACAGTACGAATATCTAAACAGCTGGGTTTTGTCCCTGATCTACAAATTGGTTTAACTCATTTGTCCATGAACTTCAGTTAAAAAATATGTATCACCAAGTCATAATAACTCAAAGACTATATTTGAAGTGATCTTTTCTGAACATTAGATTGCAAGATGTTTGGGAACAGGCAAAGGGTTCTTATGCAAGTACTTACATAACACAATAATAATTTGAGAGCTGCAGGAGGTCAGAAAATGTCTTAAATTGCATCATTATTTCATATCAGCCTCATTTGCTAATGTACCAAAAGGTGATCAACAAGGCAGTTGTTCTCACCTGTATCCGTTCAACTTCTAAAAAAGTTGCTGTTTGGAAGGCTTTTTCCCATAGTGACAGGTCACACTCTAGTTCCACAGAAAAGTAAAGATCTTCTCCACATTCAGACTGGACACTGAAGCAATGTTTCCGCCGGTCCAGTAGATCACTGTCCTGATGAAAACCTGAAGTTATATAATCTGGCATACATCAATTAATATTTTTAATTGCAAAAATTTATGCCTCAAACCCAGCATTTTTAAATGGCACTTCTAATGACAGTAGTAACTACTGAGAACTGAGGAACTGAAAATTGAGGTTTTGGTGAACACTGACATTTCAAAAAAGGACAAAAAAGAGGACACCTGCATTCAGAATGGCACAGAACAACACAGCATATCTCTGGAACAACTTTGAATATTTCAACAAATCAATTCTCAAAAATCTTATCAGCTATACACTTTTAGATTAGATTAATTCTATAAAATGTATTCACTTTCTATTCACATGAGCAACACAAATGTCAGCTTCTCTGACTTATTAGACTAACCCACCCTATTCTGGGACTCTGGGGAAAGGAAGCAAGACATTTATTTTAAGCAGTATGAAAAGTCTATCTATCCTATTTTCCCTATAGAGGGTAGAGAAAACAAGTTCGTATTTCTGGTGGCTTACAAAATTCAGCTTAGAATTTGTCTTTAAATGGATATTGCCAGTAGAGACTACAGTGGCTGCCAGTGGTTAGGTTGCTGGCTTTGGACCTGAAGGAGAAAGTTACTTTTGGCTTTACTTTCAACATAATACCACATAATGGATACTAGGCTACAAATATTTAATAATCAATGATTTCTAGCATTTGTAATTAGTACTAAATCAAGGAATAAGTTAATCAGGAAATCCATTCACTAAAATATTTATTTATTCATTTATCTATTTAATACAGGATACTTTATTCTGCCATGCACTTTTTCCTTGTGAAAAATGCAGTAGCAGATACAAGTTTAATTAATTTTTGTCCCTGCTATGTCAAAGACATTGCCACAAGTCACAAGTTCATCAGCTGTCCTTGCCAATACCTCTGGATATTTGTGTATAAGTAGCCTGGGTGCCATTTCTACAATGCTACCCCAAAGCAAAGAGCACAGTTAAGATCAGTGAAGGAGACTCACAAGGCAGTACTGCCTTCTAGTTATACACAGCTTGAAAAGACCAAGGGGAGCATAATCAGCTGATACAAGCTGGAAGAGCACCTCACATTCTTCAAGTCATCTCTCCCTGAGGCAGAGAACCAGGAACCTGGTGCTGACTGAGAACGGAAAAGAGGAACCTGCCTGAAACTATTACTCTTAGTCAAACAAGTAGGCAACAGTAAACACTACTTTCCCCATGTCTTTTAGTAGACATGACAGACCTTTCCAAGAAAGCCAGTACAGCATGCATTCATGAATGCTTCTGGTTCAAGACTGCTTTACTATTTCTAGAAGAATCAACTATGGAGGCAAAATCTTTGCAATCACTATGACAAACACAGGTTACTAGGATTTTAGAATTGCCCATCACAGCACAATCTCCTTCCTTACTTCCATAAAGTCCTAAGCTTAGTAGCTCGATAACGTTAAATCATGTATGGAAAAATCAGCATGAACACAGGCTGTTAGATCTTACAAACTGTTTCCAAAAAATGAATATTCTTACAGATTTTTCTTCCAAATGTTTACAGGGCTGTGTAGTTGAACCACTTAGATGTAGTTGAATAATAACCTATGTCCCATGACAAAAACTTAGGTCTCTTTTTTTGGTATCTTTTTTTTCTCTTTTTTTTT
>JAWWMO010000083.1:110421869-110466066 GCA_035047845.1 Dendrocincla fuliginosa | reverse complement strand
TTTAGGTTTTGGTTTTTTTTTGTTTTTTTTTTTTGTTTTTTTTTTTTTTTTTTTTTTTTTTTTTTAATTGCTGACATACATGTGATGTATTTATTCCTTAGTGGTATTCCATCCTACTTGTAAAACTATTTTTGGTGCAAGGTTCCCTTCAGTACTGGTCCTGCCTTTTTTTTTTTTTTTTTTTCAAGGAATCCAACTGAGAATTGTCCGAAGGTATCTGCAAATTTAAGATGAATTTGTCAGGAGTTTCAAAAACAGGTCTGGATTAAGTAGGAATCTTCATTAATTAACTTTTACCAGACCCTTATTTTAGCTAAAATATAAAATGCCATTCTACCCATTTAAGAATCTGCTATAACCATGCATTTTCATATGCACTTACTAGCCAGGGATGGAAATGAGCCAGTTTCATGCTGATTTTTTGAGAACTCATTCATACTCTTAATGATTAGCTGTAGCATTTGCCCCTGACTTTCTCATTGTGAATTAATAAAACTCTCTGAAGAGGAACAGGCATAAAACTTCTAGCAGTGTGCTCATTCTCTACTGGAGGGAATGTAGTTCTGCTGAAGGATGGGCTGTGAGGAAAGTCATTGGTTTACACCCAGCTTCAGGGTAATTCAGCATCTCTGCTGACAGGACAGTATGACTCTTGCTTGCCTAATTAATAATGATATCCATGTTAAGTGAGAGTAATAAATTTGTCTAAGGGAACCAAGCATGGCTCATTAGGCAGGTCCTTTCAAATTAAGGCAGAATGCTTCTTTATCACTAAGTAGTGACATTGCCTTCTCTTCTGCAGAGTCAATCTTTTCTCTTTTGAAAGGCTGCTCTCTACAGAAGCAATACTGCTCCTTTTTTATTACTTGTATCCTTTCATTTTAAGTCTGATGATTGTGTTAAATACTCATATTTTGGCTACTTTTTAAAGCTGCCAAGATTCATGAGATCCTCTTGTGACAGTCAGTAAGAGCTGAGTTGTTCTACTCTACAAAGCTCTGTGCAACACAAAATACAAAGCTAGGTCTACCACTTTCATGCTTATGGCATGACCCAGGAGGTGCTCAAGTATGGAATTTTGGTTTACCTGTGAAGTTATATACAGAGTAATTTGTCAGTGGAACTGTCAGTGTGTAGTGACACTGGTGAGCTGTTTTTGACATGAACAACAATTCATGTA
Organism: Dendrocincla fuliginosa; assembly: GCA_035047845.1. Classification (NCBI taxonomy): domain Eukaryota; kingdom Metazoa; phylum Chordata; class Aves; order Passeriformes; family Dendrocolaptidae; genus Dendrocincla; species Dendrocincla fuliginosa. The sequence continues at coordinate 110,464,886 of JAWWMO010000083.1, read as the reverse complement.
AAATGTTCAAAACCACCCTAATCAGAGTTGTATACCCCAAAAGGCAAACTAAATCTTGAATTTCAAGATAATTTTATTTCAGATGTTAAAATGAAGTAAATATTCATGTTTGTCTTATTAATTATAGTAACTTAATAACATATGAATGAGAAAACAAATAAAACATGTTTACTTTGTTGACTAGTTTAGATAGTTCTGCAAAAAGAAATCTGTCCTATCATAACCAGGATTTAAAATTAGCACCTATGTTCTCTGAAGATAAAAAGCATTTTCTCCTCAATTCAAAAGTGCAATAATTCCAAGGCAATTGTAAAAACTAATGACATCATGCCTTTGCACTTGCTGGCATCAATGCCCTGATGTTTGTGTCTCCTTTCACTTATCAGTTCTGTCTACATAATAAACATATATCCTTCTGTCTAAAGGCTTCTAATGATCTGCTTCTTTATCTGAAATTTTGGGAACACTTTCCTTGAGCATCACTGTTAGTTGCTATGGTGACAGTTCTAATAACATTTACAGGCATCAGGGAACAGATTCACTCCAGAGTGAATATTATTGCCCAACATATCCTCATTAATCAAGTAACAAAATAAGAATTACCCACGCAGGCATGAATGTGTTTGTACATAGCTTATCTTATTTGGACCCTCTGAATTTTAGTGCTAAAAACTGAAAAAAAAATGTTGAAATTGCATATATGTATATATATATATGTATGTATGTATATGCATTTAAATAAACACAGAATTGCAGCTAAACAAAAACTGGACAGAATGTTGTTTGATGTTCATATTTTACAAGAAATATGTTTTCTCAAGAGGAAAAACATTTATAATTACAGGATTGTAATTGAAACTTTAGTTTCAATTAAATTTCCATTAGAAGGATCTGTCTGATTGCTTAATAGAAAGGTTCATTTCCTGTAACCTGTTAGGTACAGCAGTAAGCTAGAATCACTTTCCTATTCTGTCTGAACAGGAAAATTACTTTCCTATTCTGCCTTTATAAAAGATAATGCAGACTCAAAGATCTTCATCTGAATCAGAACAAGACCCTGAGCACAGATTTCCTCTGAGCCAGTGCCATAATTGTGCCTATTTCATAATGAACTCTATTCAGACACTTGCTTATTTTTATGGTATATGAGAAAAACTTTCAAAATGTTCATAAAACAGACTAATATTTTGAGGAAATAAATTATTCTAATACTTTCCAGAGAAGCATTAGCAGTTATTTTCTGTTACAGAGAAATCAAAGTCTAATATAACTGCAAACACTTCTTAAAAAAATGTGCTGATCATCTCTTTAGAGGGTTATTGAGGTTTTGTACCTCTTCAAACTCTGAGGTATTATTTGCTGGAAATTAAGTTTAAGAACTGATCCCATAAGAGTAAATGTAACGACAATAGATAGCAAAGCTACAGAGTGATCCTATCTTTTCATTCTGCCGCCTTGATTAGTACTTTCTCAAATTTTAATAATTGCAGCTGAGTTTTTTTTTTTCCCCATGTCAGCTGCCTGCTTGAGGATATTTTTGTATTTTTACATTATAGTTAAAACAGTTGAATCAGGTCTGCAAATTAAAATAGGTAAAGGAATGAAGTTGGTTTGTCCATGTTAAAAACAAAGAAACAGACAAGCATTACCCCCTGAAACTTCTCTTTGGGCTGCTCTGGGACCTCCATTCTTTGGAATAGCAACAACTGATTAAGGGACAAGAGAACACTTTTGCTGGGGGGGAAGAGTTAACATCGACCAAAAAAGCTAGTTGTTCTGAGCAAAATTTGACTGTTACCGTTTTGAAGATTTCATTATGAATTTCTCTATCCCTCTGGTGTATAGGAAAGAACCTTCTCTGCTTTCCCAGATGTTAGAGATTGTTATGCTACTAGCCATGGTGAGAACAGGATACACTATTTCTCATTAAAGAGGCTATGTACCTCTTCAAAAAAAAGAAAAAAAAAACACAACTCAAAACCAGAAGTGGACAGAGAAATTATGTGGAAGAAAAGTCCTTGTAATTCTCATTTTTGTAGATTTTTGTGAGCTTTTTTCAAATTAAGATGTATTTGTTCCAAAGGTAGAAAAAGATCTTTTAAAGGTCTTCCTCATGAAAGACACAAATATTGGAAGGATAAGAACTAAACCTGATTAAATGAGAAATTGGAAAGTTACCCACCAAATTGATTATACATTATATTAAAAGCACTATCAACATGACTGCATACTATTTTTTATTTATCTTCCTTTTTTTTGGACAGAATTCCTTACTTACTCAAATAGCATGTCAATAGATTACATCAGGATGAGAATACATTAGGGTAGCGTAGTGAAAGCATTTCTGTTGAATATCAATATGTCAGCAAATCTATATGAGCAAATGAGTTAAAAAATTATGTTCCACATGACCTTGCAAATTGTGCTCAGAAAAAAAATCAAAAGAGACTATGGAGAAGAAGATCCTATCATAAAACCACAAGACAAAAATTTGTTAGGAAATTAATATTTCTGTTTTCTCTACTGGCTGTTGAGATTAATTAATATGTAGACTTCCACTGTGAAGAGAATGCACCAAAAGAAGTTTTGAATACCTGTCTCTGAGTAACAATTTATTTCATATAAGGAATGGGATACAATTTCAGTGAAAAAAATACAGAATTAACATTGCTGAATGAATGCTTAATAGTCACTAATTCCTTGTGCAATAAAACTGCAACATCTGAAGATATATTTAAGTATTGCAATAGCCAGCAAGAAAGACAGGGGAAAAACCCCCTTGAATAATCAAAGACTGTGACCAGAAAATAAGAGAAAATTTATAAATTAGAGAAAAATGCTACACAAAAATCTACTAAAATTGATGCATTAGAATATATTAGCGAATAAAATACTGAAATCCTAAATCACTACAAGCTTTAGAAATGCCCTGATTAGACTAAGTCAGTGAAAGAAAACTTCTGAAGCTTCAGTTAGATCTCAGATATCTGAGATACAAGACATATGTTAGTCTTTCCCAAGTATCCTTACATAGTATTTATATTTCACACCTTTTTTTCTGTTGTTTTTCAACATTACTTTTGCCTTATGTTAGAAGTTGAATTTGTCTTCGCCTTTCAAGGATGTTGCAACAGCACTGTTGGTCTCATAACTATACAGGCAGCAAAAAGCAATTTCTGCAACAGAGATATTGCAAGAGTCATTTAAACATTCATTTTCTGTATATGTCATTCTTTTCCTTTTCCTCTGTGTATTTATCTTGTTAATTCTTCCAGGAAGAAGAATCAGACTGTGAGATTGGCAGATACGGTTCAACAAACCTGACTCATTTTCACTCAAAAGGGAAGAGTTTATACTATCATATTGTATAAAAAAAATGTCAAAGAATCTTCTTCATTAAAAAAGAAACCTGTCTAAAGTTTATGGGAAATACGAAAAGCCTCAGTAACTTTATGTTTCAAATATTATTTGTCCTTTCTTGCTGAATGAAACAAAAATTAAACAGGCCTTTATACAGTAGTAGTTTTCATGCATGTAATAACACTGCCTATTTGCTTTGAGAAAGGACTCTTACACAGTGCTGTAGAGTTAGAGCAACGTCAACATCTTTAACACAAAAGATCCATTAAATTTTTCCAAATTTACACACCATGGATTAGGGCTTGTATAACTATGTACCTGTTGAGGAGAAACAAACTGAAATCACATACAGAATCACAGAAAATATGCATGATCTAGCCAGAGATGTAGCCATTTGGCCTGTCTCTATGCATGGTAGCAGCACCCACCCTCTAGCGTACACGTAGAAGGGTCCAGTGGTGGAAATTCAATGGCCTTGTCAGGAGCAATAGTTCAATAGAGTAGAAGTTTTTCTTGCATAACTGAAGCCAACTTAATTATTGTCTTTATGCAAGCGGACATGGAGATATTTATGACTTTTACTATTTTTCTTATAGTAGAAGACAACTATAATTCTAGTTAGAGGGGAAACAGATCCTCTTTGAAAACATTAGATGCTCTTAAACTTAGAACAGAAGACAAACCAAAGACTGGAAACTACTTAACTCTTTATAACTGAAACACTTAGCAGTTTAGAATTTTTTTCCAAGAACTGACACCTGGCTAAACCATGCTGAAAATCTAATATTCCATCCATAGAGCATTAAAGTATCCATTACTTCCACCTTTTAAGCAGCTTTGAGTATATGTGAAGTCTTTAGTGGAATTGCTTCAGGATTCAAGTCTCAGTCATTGAGTTAACTCTATTAATGATAGACCTCAAAATATGTTTTATATCTTCACTTTAGATACTTATGTGCCTACTGGCAGTATTTTTTAAAATTTATCTGAATATATAAGCACTTTCAGTAGTTTCCCATGCTTTTTATATCACCCTTTTCCCATATTTGACTTACTGGAAATGGACAGCATAATTACAGGCTATTTAAGTGGGGAAAATTAACATAACTGCATTTGAGGATTTTACACATACTAACAGCTAAATAAAGAAGGAATCACAAGTCTTCTGAGACACCATGTTGATCCTGATTAATACAGCAAGAAAATTATAGCTGCACTGATGTGAATGATACTAGCTATAAACATCAATGATTCACTACCCTGACATATTGCCTGCATAGACTGCCTTCCACAATTATCCTCATATTTCATTTCAGAACTGATCTGACAGTTGAATATGTTTCCTGTTTTATACTGAATAAAGTGTTCTTTTATGGTGAATCTCCAAATATTTTTGCATGACACATTGAAGATAGAAGGCTGGTGAACGAATTAGAGAAAGCATTTTCTAATAATTAAAAGGAGATGCTTGGATAAGCAGAAGGATGTAACTCAAGGAAAAAGAGCAGACAAGTGCAATCTTTTATGTTATTCTTCATCATTTACCTGAAAAATGTAACAAATCTTTTTCTAGCCCCCATATGGAAAAATTGCTTAATATTTAAACCATTTACCAATTTATCTAAGATACTTTAATGTTTTTAAATTATATGCACTTGCACATGCATGTACATATATGTTAAAACTGCTTATCAAAAATATGAAGTACCAAAAAGGCACATACAGTTAAACCAGCTTTGAAGTCCTGAACAGGACAAAGCCATCTGCCCATTTCTGAAGCTAGTGATAGAAGCACCTGCTTTTCTGGAGTATTGAATATTTGTTCAACTGCAACACTAAAATTAGTTGACTGTTAATGGGGCTTTACTCCTCAAAATAGAGGATAGGGTGTAACAAGCTTCTTGCAGAATAAATTAGAAATATTTATTCATATTCATTTTCAACAGAAATACTATCAGAAGTTCTGTTGAAAATTACTCATAGATCCATTTTACTCATACAATCACAGAATATGCTGAGCTGGAAGGGACCCACAAGGATCATCAAGTCCAACTCCTAGCCTGCACAGGACCACCCCCAAGTCACACCATGTCCCTAAGAGTATCATCCAAAAGCTTCTTGCACTCTGTCAGGCTTGGGGCTGCGACCACTTCCCTGGGGAGCCTGTTCCAGTGCCCAACGACCCTCTGGGTGAAGAACTTTTTTCTGATATCTAACCTAAACCTCTCCTGACACAACTTTCGGCTATTCCCTCAGGTCCTGGTGACAGAAATGGCATCATAAGATTATCTTGCCTGACAAATTGCTTAACATGGATCACAGATTTTCTTTCACATGCTACTGTCACTGCCACACTACCATCAGTCTGAATAAAACTTGTGATTATTAAAAAAAAAAATTAAGAAAACAGTGGTTTCAGTGTTATCAACTTCTCTTAGTGGCACTTTTCACTGACTAATAATCACAACTTTTACAGTTTCTAACTCCTGCCCCATTTAAATTGCTTGACTTTGACTTCTACTCACTCTCTTTTTTATTTTTAGGGTTAAAGAGTTCTTCAGTGCCTTGTATTTTCTATCTGCTAAGCTACTTCCACTCTTAATCAACAGACCTATTGAGCTTTTAATAAATCACTTCATTTGTTTATGAATTTATGCATTTACCCCCCCCAGGTCTTAAGTTATTTCCATGTCCATAAGGTTCATTTTACATCAAACATTTCACATTCATTTTACATTCATTTCACACAGCACTGCTGTTCGCTACTATTTCACAATGAATAATTTAAGCCAATTTAATTAAAAAGTGATTTTTGTACTTAGCCTGTTTTACCTACATTTCATGTCGAAAATTATTATTTCAACACCAAAATCTTGTGAATGAAGAGATTTATATTAACGGAACATGTATTTTTATATGTTTTTTTTTTTTAAATTTTATACAGAACTTTTTCTTATCATCCACTATTGTTATGCTAGCGTATGAAAGTGATTATCGGGCTTTGAGGTTTTTTCTTTTATACTTTTTTACTGTATAAAATTGTAAATACTGAATTAGGGGATCAATGCTCCTTTGCCGAATTTCTCTCAGTAAAACTGTTTTTCATACACTCAATAGACAGCTTTTTAAAATCTATTTTTCTGTTTCAAATTTTAATGGTCTTCCTGATTACATAGAAGATCCTAATCACATTAAGAATAGTGACTTATTGCCTTGCTTCCCCTTTCTTTTCCTTGTAATCTGACGGTGAAGAAAAAAAAAAAAGAATACACTAACAACTAAATAGTGATTTACTAAATGACTATTAGAAATATGAACCCAGTACTTATAAATCACATAATAATCTCTGAAATCTCTGCTTAAGGTGCAGAAAATCCTGCCTTTTAGCTGCTTGAGGCTGAGAGAACTGTAAAAATTGAAAATGGTTTCCCAGTGTCCTATATTGTTCATGAGAATAGTCAGAGCCTTTGCAATGGATGCTAGAGGAGAAAGCACACTAAGCACATGCAAGCAACTATGAAGAAAACATTGGCTATGGTGGCAGATGAGGTCTGAGTTTTATTTAACATCATTTTATATACCCTTCTTGATGATTAAATCAATGAAGTCCTTTGCTGGTTGTAGACGTTAAAATTTATTTAGCGCTTTAATATTTTTACTGCTACCAGAAGTAGAATTATTCTCTCATACTAAACCACTGAAATATTAATGTGTATTCTGTAGCATCTGACTGTTCGTATTCTTGACTGTAGTGTTTCTGTCATGAAAAGAAACTTAGACAAATCTCTCAAACTGAAGAAAATTACAATTCTATTTAAAAAGACAAACTTAGAGTACTAAGTCTTTCTAATAAAAACTGTTCTTGTGAAGTTCATCAGCATTTTAGTCAAAATTAAGGAGTGGAAAAATGAGAAAAAATGCTTTCAGACAGATTTAGTAAAGTCCTGTCTGTGTGGCATGAAGAACAGTTATTGAAATTGCCAATATACAAGAGGAGAAAATACCAGCTATCTTGGGTGGCAGTTGCATCCTTGCTTCTAATTCATATAAGTCTAAATATGGACAATTTTTTTAAATACCTCAGTCCATTGTAAGCCCATGAAAAGCAGATATATTTTGATTACTAAATGTTGTGATAACACGTAATAATTCACTTTGACAAAGAAGACATAAGTGAAGAAGACTCATGCTCTTTCTGCTCTACAGAGATGTTGCCACATTCCTGATCAACACACTCAGTCCTGCCTCATCAGGATGTCCAACAGCCTGATTAATACAGAAGAAACTATATTTTGGAATTTTTTAATTTTAGAGCATGCTTCTCACCCCGGGCTAATTTGTACAAAGGTTAGCACAGACTACCTGCAAGTTCTACTTAAAGTGACTAATAGCCACAAAAAATCTGTCTATACTAACAAATTAAGCATGTATGGGACTGCTTGTTGAGCCTACAGCCAACTGCCAAGGAATAGATCACATCCATGCTATGGAACTCTTTATCCCCCTAAAACACATGCAAAAGCTCATTACAAATGCTCCTTCACACATTGTAACTCTCAAGCTATGACAGGAAATGCTTTGGAGAGTGCTAGATGGTCCATTTGGCCCAAAATGCACCACAGTGATAATTCTAAAATAAATTAAGAATATAGATGATTGTGTTCCACCATCTGGGAATGACCTCTGATAGTGCTTTTAAACCAATAGAGGGTAGATTTAGATTAGGTATAAGGAAGAAGGTTTTTACAATAAGAGTAGTAAAACACTGAAACAGGTTGCCTGGAGAGGTGGCAGGTGACCCATCCCTGGAAACATTCAAGGTCAGGTTGGACGGGGCTGTGAGCAACGTGATCTAGTTGAAGACATTCCTGCTCATTGTGGGGGTTGGACTAGATGGCCTTTAAAGGTCTCTTCCAAACCAAGCTATTCTATAATTCTATGAGTCCCTACTCATTCCTCCTACTGAATATATACACTAAAAAATTTGAGTTTAGCCAAGAATACGGAATTGAACCCTCTCAAGAGACACTGATTGATGATATTGTCCTGCAAACAGGCGTTACTGTCTTCCTGGGTTTATTTCTGCCCAATGACAGTAATTTTCTCTTCTGAAGTAGAAATACAGAATAATTTTATCATCATATCAATTTCAGTTTTCCTGAAAAGAATGACCCGCACTCAGTCTTTACCATGGAAGAACAGGAAGTGCAGGAGGAGGAACACTGCAGTAGAACTCAGGTTTCTTTTCTTTATTTTCTCATTTGGTTTCCTGAGCTATCATGCTATCTATTAATCCCCAATAATACAATTGCTTTAAACCCTGTTACCTTGTCCTTTTGTCATTCAATTTATTCTCCAAGGCAAACAGATTTATAACAAAAGTAGCAAGTGAGGTAGTATAGAAGGGAAGAAGTTTGAAGATGATCACAAAAACACCAGAGTAACTTTTTTCTTTTAATGTTGCCTTTGCTTCATCAATATCCACAGGGCTTCTACAAATGTGTCTAGCAACACTCATTGCTAAAATGGTGACTTTTATGATACTGGCATAAAAGTTGAACAAAACCTTGAGTCTCTACAGATGATCAATGTAGTAGTAGTAATGGGAAGCTGTTTTTCCTGGTTTTATTTGCTTTTATATTTAGTGAAACCATAGTTAAGTCCTACAGTACCTGCTGCGAAAAACTAGAATACAAGGAAGATTAATACTCCAATACCAGACCTGCCATTTTATTCCAATGATTTCTCTACTTTCATTTTTTATTATTTACAGGTCTTAATTAGCTGAAGAACCTGTTTGAAATATTTCAAGACTCTATAACCCTGACCATATTTACAGACAATGAAGGAATAACTAAATATGAATAAAGTAATAAAGAAAAACACAAATTATATTCTTATATCACTTAAACTGAAATTGCCTCTCTGTCTCTCTGTTAATAGAGAGCGAGACTGGAAGATCTATACCTCTTCCTAGACAGTTTGGAGAGCTGACGATAAGAAAAACAGCATCATTTCTGTGTTTCTACACAAAAGTGCCAGGAAGGCATTGGTTTACATTTTACTACTTTGTGGACTGACTCCTTGGCTCTAATAACTTCTGTTAAGTGTCTGAGAAGAGAAAAAAGACCATCCATATATTGGTATACAAGAACAGGGGACACAGGAAAAAGGGGGAAAAAGAAAAATTGCTAAAATTGCGAGAGAATGAGAAGAGCATCCACAAAGACAAAAGGATCTTTAAATTATAGAAAGCTATATGGCATGCTTTCTGCAAATTTCTATTCAAGGGATATAATAAAATCTTTGGATAAGTCCTAAGGAGTCATCATCCTGTCTCCAACACACTTCTCTGACAAAGAGGAGCTGCCTTGATGCTTACAGCATCAAGCCCAAGGCCTGAAGAAATCAGAGGTTACCCGCGGAAGTGGAGGGGAGTGGAAAAAGTGAGATTTTTCAACTGTCTTAAAGCCTGACTGTTCTCCAAGAGCATTGTTTGTATACACCTTCAGTTCAAAGAGTGGCATTTCTTGTTACTTCTCTCACTACATGATCACTTCTAAGGAGTCAATATTTTCACAGACTTGGTAGTTAAAGGACATACCACAGTGATGGGGTGTTTTGCATTTGGGCTGTTTTACTCCCTAATGAAGACTCCAGATCTCACAGCCTTCAAAGCAGTAAAAGAAAACCTTTCACTTTTCTGTTCAGATTGCTAGCAAAGAGGTTTTCCCAGACTATAAACTTGGTTTCTTTTCCTTTTTTCTGAAGTCTAAGATGTAAAAAAGTTTCTGAATTTTATAGAGTTGTTACATCTACAGTCTGCCTCCCTAAGGAAAATATAGGGCACCTATGATACTTACAATACCTAGGAAATGTGCTATTTATATCAGTAAAAAGGACTTCTTAGTGGGAAACACTTTTAAAAAAAAATATTTTTTCATACTTCTTTTTGACACTAGTCTGCATCAAACTAGAAAAAAACTCCAGAAAAGTCCAAATTATGTTTTACACAATTTTGACCCAAAAACCCCCAAACCAAATATACACCAGAAAGCACTTCAGATTAATGGAGACAATTTCTTTTCATCTCCTTTTCTTCTCATTTGAGAAATTTTGAACATCTAGTTTTCACTGTTTTTAAAACAGAGAGAAGACCAGATAAACTAATTCTGTTTGAATTTAGAATTAAAAATTAAAAACGATGTATAATAATGGTCTTATTCAATTTTCTACTCATAGTTTTAACTTTCTAAGGATATCTCTTCCCATTTGTTACAGTTAAGGCAAACTGAAGAATTTAGAAGAAACAAAAGTTTTCAGATTGGTATTGTATATTTTAAAGACCAATCTCAGGCCTAGTGAAATCTTATATTGTAGCCACTATTATTTTCATCAACATATTTAAAAATAACCAAATTTATCACTGATTCTCTAGGCCCTCAGTTAGAAAAGGAAATGTTATACTTGTCAAATATGCCATTAAAGTGAAGTTATAAACACGAAATAACATTATGGAGAAATAAATTAGTTTCTTAGACAAAATCAGTTTATTTCCAATTTTGCTATGCCTTCTGGTTTGGTTCTGTATCTCCTGACACCAGGACTTCTGATATTTGACTTCAAAGGGAAAAAATAGATCTCTTTCTGCAAGGTGGTCAATGTTACTCTCTGGTTAGACTACTAGTCTGTCAAAGTGGTAATTTATTTTATACTTTCTCATCATACCTTGAGAATTTTGCACATTATCTCATAAACTGAAAATGTTTTCTCAGCTCGTGTCCAATCCCAGGTTGTGACCTTTGAAAACAAAACAAAACAAAACAAACAAACAAACAAACAAAAAACAGAAAAAGAAAGTAAGCTATTTTATTTATTTCAAGAAGTTTATTCAAAAAATAAAAATATATCCGTAAACTATTTATACCCAATATAATGTATACAAAAAGACCATGCAGTGCCTCGGAGCAATAACTACCAGGGACCAGACTGTTCCATTCAGGCAATGCTTAGGAGATATCCTCCCTGTACTTACAGTGCAGTGCCTTTACATGCAGGCTGCTCTGTGCTGAACGATGATGCTTCCCCAGGGAACTGGCAGAGGTTGCATTGAGATCCTGAGAGGATACGGACCTTGAATTCATCTCACAGAGCCAGAGGCCTGACTATAAGAAGGCATGTTGCTCATCACTTTCCTCCTTGTAACTGCATGCCACTCTTTGCTCCCAATCACCTACAGTGTTTGCAAATCCATAAAACCAGTCTCCAACCTTGCAATGTCCCAGACACTTACCTCACATGCCTTGAAATCCAGGGTAACAAAAACAAACCATGAAACAAGAAGCAAACACACATTTTCTTTCTTTCTTACCAAGACCTACTTCTAAATTTTAGCAAATTAATATTTGAAGAATAGACTATTTTTCCCCTTTGTCTTGGGATTTGATAATTGTTTCTAACTGTATTAATTTTACACCAAAAATGCACTGATAAAAGAATTAAATAAAATCATGCAAGGGTAACTGTTAAGACTTAAATAAGACAGAAAGAGGTAGATGAATATATTCAGCACGGGAAGAGTCAAGGCAATAGCACAACCGCCTATAAATAACTTTCCAAAGAAACTGCAAAAAGGAAACAGGAGAATATTCAGTCTCACAATACAGAAGAAGGCACTAAATAGAATGAAATTGAGGTTACATATGAAAGAAAAATAATCTTAATGGTAAGACGTTTTGAACAGTGGCCCAGCTCCAAAGGAAGACTGTTGTATCATTAAATTTGTTAGGCATGATGAAGAGGTTGATGAAAACACAAATTATCAGTAACACAAGATTCAAGATAAACCTCTTTGCAAAATTTATCATAAAATATTTTCCACAGCCCAGGAAGCAAAACCTTATATGAGACCAATGTATCTCTTATCTAAAGAGAAAATAACCATTAACAGATGCAACAGACCTGAGAAGCATCTATGGGCTTGGACACCTGGGAATAAAACTTTCTTGATCAAAATTATTTTGCTGTTGTATGAGAAAATTCAATCTCTAACTTAATTTTTAGGTATAAACATTACTGTTATGGAAACTCCCCTAAGAAATCACAGACAGAAACAAAAAGTTAAAAAATACAGTTATAGTCTTATAACTGTTATAACTATATAAAAAAATGTTATAGCTCCTCTTCTATTTGAATTTTGTTTATTTGCACTTGTCTTCAAATGCAGTTTTCACTACCTTATTGAAGTATGGGTATTAAATCACAAAGCTACTCTTTCTACTATGGACAAAAACATAATTTCTCACCATCAACAGAGAAATGGAGAGAGGAACCTTGGTACAGCTCCACTGAGCCCAAAACACCAGTCACACCAGCAGAGGTCATATTGCTCCACCAGGAAAAGTAGCTACTGTTGGTGCTGAAGCACCAAGCCACTTGGAGCTACATTTAAAAACTTACTGTAGGCTTCATACTTTGTGGGGAAATATAAAACCTCTCCCTTCTCCCCTAATTTCTTGCTTTTGCTTGTACCTATATGGGGACTTTTCAGGTCAGCCCAAAATTCCTTCTACATAAAAATATGAGTAAAGCAAGAGCAATTGTAGAATTAAGACAGCCATTGAAATTGCTTCATCTGTTCACTTTTAATATTTTAATTTAAAAGCTTACATAGCAAAAGAAAAAGTGTTGGTGGCTTTCTCAAGTGGTCCATCCTCTCTAAGATTTCGAATTATAAACCGTAAGAAATTGAAACCCACCAGATTTGACACAATTAATAATTCTAAAGGAGGAAATGTACCAGGAAAGAAGAGAAAAAAATAATAATACATAATTTTGTTCAAAGCTTTTAAAATGCAAATAAGAAACATTAGGACAGCTCCTTTATCAGAGCAGAGAAAGTAGAAGTACTATTGATCAACAGATAAAAAGAGAGGCAGGGGGAAGTTGCTGATAGACACTGTTTAAACATATGCTTCCCTAATGTGTTAGACTTTGGCAGAGACTGGGGAAATGCTTTCATTTGATTTTCTGGTTAAAAAAGTTGGCAGGACATCTCTGTTCAGAAAAAATCTTCATCCAAGAAGTTTACACTGCAAATATAATTAAAACTGTTTTTCTTTTAGCTACACATAATATATCTCATAAATAGAAGCCCTGAAACTGTGTCATTGAAACTTTGAAACCTTTTGTAATTCCTGGAAGAGACGAACATATATACCTGCAAAACAGCAAACACAATGGTATGTGTAGAAAGAAGTTTGCATGCAGAAAATAGGATGTTAGAAGTCCTTTTAAAAGGCCTAATGCAGTCTTTGATAAGATGAGAATTTTTGTGGACATACAAGTGTGCAATTAGTACATTACATGTTGGGGTTGGAACTAGATGATCTTTAAGGCCCTTTCCAAACCAAATCATTCTATGATTCCATGATGCTATGTTTTTAAGGCAATTCTACAGGAACTCTTCCTCTGTTTGTTCTATTAAAAGCAAGTTTATCATTCTACTTCCCTCCTACTCCATGGAGAGAAAATATTTTTCTCTATGTTGGAACTGTTTTTCTATTTTAGAACAGGAGCCAGAATCTGGCAAAACAAAATCATGTTGTGCTTGCAGCTCAGCTGAAAGAAGACCCATAAAAACTCAAGGGTGGATGGGTTGTCTTATACAACAGTTAGGCAAAATTTTCCTTACTCGCACCACCCTGGTTCAGAGTCTTCATATGAACATGTTCCTTCCACACACATTAATCAACCCCCCATTACCCATTCATCCATAGAAGTAATATACTGAAAATATACTGAAACCTTATGATTCTTAGTAAAGAGGCTTGTAGTTCCTTCCATAGTGCTTACAAAAGAACAATCTTCCTGATTTATATTGAACAGGAGCTCTTGGCATTGATTCTGCTTCTATCTAGTGCCTAGAATGAAGGTGGTTTTATTTGACAGGCCACAATTGCTTGAGTAGGTCTGGCAAAGACAGAACTGGTTTTGAATTAAGGAGCTTGGTAGCATAATCTGACATTTTAATCTGATCCTGAAAAATATCCACCAACAAAAGCCAAACCCCCAGTACAAGTCATTGGAGAGCCAAACTCCTATACCAGTAAGCTTACTGTACAAACATTGAACACATGACGTGTGTACAAACATTGAACACATGACGTTTTCAGTTCATACTTCCACTCCTCAAGTCTTTCACAAGTTTTTAAACCTTTTGCTCAACAACAGGAATAGTTACTGATGAACAATGTAAAGATTTAAAAGCTGGCTTTGAATCACCTCAGGAACAGGTGGCCCAGAGAGGTGGTAGATGCCCCGTCCCTGGAAACAAAGTACATTGGACGGGGCTCTGAGCAACCCGTTCCACTTGAAGGTGTCCCAGCTTACATAGGGGGATTGGAGTAGATGACTTTTAAAGCTCCCTTCCAACCCAAACTTTTCTATGATTCTGTGATACAGGCAGGAAGGAGCTACAGCCTGGATCTGGCAACACAGGGTTTAGTAGCAGTCAGAAAGGTCACTCAACAGGGAAAATGAATGCACATCACTTTCCCTGCTGCAGACATGGGACTGCCACTGGATCTTTAGCAAATGGCTTAGATGTACCATTAAACTGTGAAAGCAACTGCTGATACAAGCTAAAATTTTGCCCAGTGTTGCCAGTCAGATTCCAATTAATATATTTAAACTAAACAATTTAATTTGCTTCCCTACATTCCTTTCGGTGCTTTCAAGCAGCAAAAATGTACATTCTGTATGAAATCTATGTACAGACTTGTTACCATTTCCACAGCACAGAGAAAGCCAAATCTCAGCAGTTTTCCTGGAATGATTGTCCAGTTTAAACCTAATCATCTTACTTTGGGCCTGTTCTGCCTGTCAATGGAAAATTTAAAGCTCCTTTTTAACACAAGTAGATTCCTCTTTTATTTTTCTAAGTGCTCAGTTAAGTGGGGGGAAAGAAATTCTTGTTAGATGCTCAATCATCTGACGAACAGCTGCTTTCGATCACTTCTATACCACATATCCTGGAACTTTTCAGTGGTGCTATTTGCAATCCTGTTAGCTCAATGAGTGATATCTCATAGTGAAAGCCATGTACACATTACATGAAATTATTTTCTTTAACAGCATTTATTCCCACAAAGCATGAGAAATATACTTACTGGAGGTGCTATAAATTTATACAGGGAAGATCCTCTCAGCGCTAGAAACTTTGGTGTGTACATTCGATCTTGAAGGGAGTCTTGTTCCCGTTCTTCCGTCCAGCCCATGTAGACTATCTGACAGAAAAATCAATAGTGTTGACAAATTCCTCAGACATTTTCTTGTATGACAAATATTTCATGTGAGTAAGCTAAACTCTGTCAAATTTTACATAGCTACAAACCTTGAACTCCTGACACAATGTGGTGCATTGGCAGTTTGCATAAAGAATGTCTGTCAAGACAATCCAAAAACATGAGAAAGAACATTTATTGTGCTAGCAACAAAAAACCTAGACTACATACTCCATGGATGTTAAAGGCCCATTCTACACATTTGCTGACAGATCACATCAGCAAAACTTAATGTAAGTGAAGTGTAAGTAACTATTAGTCAGGAATACCAAATCAAGCATCTGCTATTGCACAGCAATAGAGATACAGCCTCCACATACAATTTCATAGTTAGGCATTAAATAACATGATCTTAAAAAAAAAATATTTCCAACTAATTACAATCTGCCCCCTTTTTTTTTCTTTCTGTCTGAAAATCCCTATGAGGAGTTTTGAACCTCCTTGCTTAGAAATAGCAAATTAAGGCTGTTTTCAGACAGTATCTTCAACAGACTTAAGCAGGGTGAACCAGAATGCTGTAAGCTCTTACCACTACTTGCAAGTATTCTGACACAGATATTTTAACTAGAACTTATTCCAACTCATTTTAGGATGCAATTCCTTACTTATCCATCTATTAAGTTTGAGTAATTTAATATCAAATCCTTAAAGAGTAGCAGAGCATGAGTCACCACTATGCCAACTTCTGGAGAACCATGATGAGTAGACTCATCTTGGAACCTTTATAACCATGCCATTAGTAATAAAATACAATCTCTAATGCACTGGTACACTACTGCTATGGAAAATAGACCAATCCATATTTCACAAAGTGCTGCTAATGGGATAGATCTATTTTCAAGCATCTTTGTGAAACTGATTTCTATTGTAACAGAGAAAGTATGAGGCAATCTCTGTCTTACATGTCGGTAATGCAGTAATGATCACCCAAGGAAAACAGTTTAGGTAAAAGAAAGGCAATCATATAAATTATCAACAAGATAGTAAGTTTATCAATAGCAAAAAAAGGTCCCTAAGATGAAGTTTGTACTGCATGTTTTATCCTTTCATATTTTGTATGTCACATCCTTTTAAACAAGCAATTGACACCATTTTATTTTGTTACTTTTGGGAAGATGATTTTCACTAATAGTTCTCCATGGAATATACATTAAAGTAAGCGGTGGGCCTGTTTTCCTCTCCTCTTTTTATTCTTCCTTCCTTCCTCCCTTCCTTCCTTCTTCCCTTTTTCCCCCTTATTGGCTTTTACTGTAACATCCTGGAAATTAATGGCCTTTTCAAATCTCCTTGTACGAAATCAACACTACTACTCTCTCTCACAGTTTATTGGATATTTTATGGTCTATAAACAGAGACAGGGAGACGGTCCATTCCTAATATTACAGGGAAACTTCGATGTTTAATTATTTTTCCAATACCAGACACTAAAACTGTCACAGAGTGTGAGGTTCAATGAAGAACTTGTATTGAACTATCTGCTTGTTTGGTGACTAAACAAGTTTACAAAAGTCAAAAAGAAGACAGATCTGCACCACAATATTCAAGAATCAAGAAGAGTGCTAAACAAACACTAAATTGTCATATAATAACCAAAAAGCCATGGTCTCTGAAATCTCTCTTATTCCTGAATGAAGAAATATTCAGAAGGAAAAAAACACCAAATAAACAACTGAGAGGTACAGTAGGAGAAGTTTTAAATTATTTTAATTCAATGTTTGTTCAAATTTCTCTCATTTCTGCCATTTCATATGTTATCCATAAGTATGGATCCACACTCCTTTGACTTGGCTGGAATCTGTAGACCTCAGGGATTGAGAGGGACTTACACAGAAGAGTTAAATTAGTATAAAAAATTGTACTACTATGTGCAGAACTTTGGCATATTTTCCTCTCTGTAACTGAAAGAGAATGATCTCCTGTTTCTAGGAATTGAGACATCTATGCTTTTAAACTAATTAAACTGAATTAATTTGGTTTCATCTTTTTTCATTAAAATTAAACACACAGTAAGATATCATCTTGCCTGATGATATTTAATATCACTGTAACACTGTATGTAATCTCTTCTTAGCAAATGTTTTTCTCTTTCATATTCCTCATTTCTACTTCTACTATTCATCAAAATAACAGGATAAAGTCACTCATGCTGTGCAGATATATTGATATTTCACATTTGATTGACTCAATAGTAAAGCAGCCATGAAGTTTAAGGCCTCTGTAAATCATGAGGAAAAATTAGATTGATTTTTCAGAAAACCTGCTGTACCAAAATTTTATCAACAAAAAAGCATTTCTCCTTCAGACTAGATACCTACTATTCAACATAGAGAAGAACTGTTAAGCAAAGGCTGTATGACTAGAATTAGGAACACTTAAAAAGTTTTTTGAGTTTATATGCACGCACATCTACATATGCGGATTAAAACAGTACACACTAGATTCTGGAAAACAAGGCAAAAATGAACAAATGCTAACTATTTTAATAAATAACTATGATAACTTTTATATTCCTACAATGGTCTCAGTTTATTGAAAAAAAAATCTAAATATCTAAATAAATGATCTAAATATCTAAACATAATATTGGGGTTTTTTTACCTAGTAAGGCTGAGAAACTGTTTAAAATTTTCACTTCTGAGATAAAATAGATAAAATTTTTGAGGCATTTGTGTTACTGGTAAACATTCTGACTTTAATAAAAACTTTGACTATGAAAAAATGAAAGGCAATTATTTACTGGAAAGGGATCTTAACTTTCCAAATTAATAGCTCATGTGTACACATGAACTGAAACAGTGATGAATATGGTATGTAACTTGTGAGTTTTGGACCACATCTCAGTTTTGTTGCACATGTGGACTTGACACATGTCAAGTCATGGATTGCGAAATCCATGGATTTCATGGATTATGAAATTTCAGAAATAAAATTTTTGAAAATAAATGCTTATAACTACAGATACATGGTGAATGGGAATAAATGTTAATCACAAATAGATGGTGCATAGCATGCTCCTTTATAAATTCAAAAATCTGATTAGTTTTTTAATCATAGCAAGTTTTTTTCAGTCCCTATAAAACTGACTGTTACCAACAAAGGTGGCAGTGATAGTGAAAACTGATTTTATTTATGATAACATTCCACTTGAATGATAATTTTTTCAGTCCTGGTTTCTAACCTACCTGAAGCAGCTCATTCTTAAAAATTGAATGGTGACACAAATTAGTTAACTTAGTGGCTGCTGGTTCAGTAACAAAGATTCAATAAGTCATTATGGTTTATGAGTTAAATCATGTGCAGTTTAAAAAAATCTATATTGAAATGATAAATGAAAGAGGACAATTTCTTCAGTCAAAAGTCCATAATCTTGTAATTTAATATGTACTTAAATCATGCAGACATCCTAATCAAGCAAGATAAATTGCCACATTTTATATCAGTCCAATATATTGCTAAAAATGACTTAAATAGCCTTGACTTTTGGAGAGTTTTTACATTGGTTTCATTATATTTTAGGAAGAATAGTAAGATAAACATACAAGAAAATTTCCCCAAAATGAAATGCAAAATGCATGTATATGACATTATAGAAGTGAGAAGATCAGAACAGATGCACTGACAGCTTTTTATCTTGGAAGTCTGATAATCATATACACTTTTTGTGAAACTGTGCTGTAGGGCAACAGGATGAACATGGAGTCAGAGACAAATGATTATGTCAGACAACACAGAAGGAAAATGATGAGGGATGAGAAACTCTGATGATGCTTTCTACCCTGGTTTTAACATAATTTTCTCTGTACATTTAAAATAATTTTCCATATAGTCTAAAACTTCATGATAGTCATTTGTTAGCAGAAAAACAAGAAAAAACACATGACAAATGTCTGAAAAAAAAAAAGTAAAAAGGAACAAACAGTGTGATCATAATGCAATCATTTGCAAAATCAGTTGTGTATACAAAAGGCTTAGGATTTTTATGTTAAGAATTTTTTTTTCTAAGTCAACAGAAGAACTAATCATATACAATTTTGAAAAATTTTGTTTAATTGTAAAGGCACTCAAAATGTCTCATTTCTCAAAATGTCTCTCTTCAGTTTGTGAAAAGCCTGGAAACCTTTCCATAAATATTCCATAAATATTTTCTTTCAATTCCTGTGAATTATTTTCTATCTTCTTCACTAAAAAAAGTCCACTAAAATGAGATGGTCTGCATATAAAAAATAATCTAAAAGAAAAAGAAGGTAGTTTGCAATGAAAGGCTATTTTACATAGGTTTCAGATTAGACTTAAAATAACTTACAGTGGCATTTTTTTCAGTATATTTTGCAAAAAAACCCACAAAAACATCAGTAATAGTATTTACTAGAAAATTATGCCGTGTAATTAACAGCAAAGGAATGGCTTTGACTTTTATTTCTGAACTTCAAAATTCAGAAATGAATTGTTTTTTGTTTCAATTGCAGATGGACATGGTCCTGGGTAAACTGCTCTAGGTGATCATGCCTGAACAGGGGGAATAAGGTAAGATTATCTCGAGAGGTTCCTTATGACCAGAAACATTTTATGATTCTGTGAAAGAAAACAAATTTTGAATGTATAAAAACATAAAATGATTGCTTGCAAAGCAGTCTCCCCTTTCAGTTCTCCTCTGTTATTCACCTCCTTTCTGCTCTAAATGTTTTAGAGCTATCACTGATAAAGATCCCCATCATATTTTTGAACAATCTAACTATGAATAATTATTCAATCTAAGACTGCACATATATTGTATCCCATATAGCTTAATTTCCTTCTGGGTAAGAATTTGCATTATCATCTTGCTACCAAATCAAGGCTGAATAAAGATTTTCCATTTGGCTTTGTCCTGTTCTATTTTTTGAAAGATCACATAATAATTAAGGAAATATTCTGAGCTCTGAATAAATACTATCAGAGAAAGCAGAAAATATTTCTTGTATATGGAAAATACACTCCAGATAACTGAAAACTGGTATCAAAGACTGAAAACAGTATATTTTCCTTCTTAGAAAACAACATCAAAATCAGAGCAAAGACAGGTGTTTAGGGTAACAGAACCTGTCTGGACCTCTGCAGACGTCTGTCCAACATTAACAGTGCTGTTTGAAAAAAGATTTTTGACCGTTTATATTACATCCAACACCAGTCCATGAGAAAACTTAGCACCTTCCTAATGAGATCTACCAGATCTTGCTAGAAATAAGGACTATATTGACTGCTTCATGCCTTGACTCTCTTCACAGATTTGAAAAATGATGGCTACATTTGGATACAGGATATCTCTCTAAACAGGTAAAGATCTATACCTTGCTTTTCCAGGTTTCTAACCATCTTCTTGTTATGATCTACTAATTCTAAGCAACATTTTGTCTCATGCTTTCAATTTTTCATCCAGTGTTACATGTTAATAGCCACAGTTTATTTCAAAGCACTCATTTTACTTATTTAAGACTTCTAAGTATTTGCTTATTGAAATAACTTCCTCTAATGACAAAGTCAATTCGAACATTAATTGGACAACTGTGTGCCTTTGTCAAAATGTCAAGTTTAGAAGTTAGGGGTTTTTGCTTCCCTTAAATTATTCAAGTCATGAATGATTACATGTATTTAAAATTCATTACAATTTCAATTTGTTCATTTTAATAGAGGTGATTAGCATTTAGAAAGTACAGACTTTTTCCAAGAAAGTCCTTATGCTGCTGTTATGACAAAGATGGGTTTAGATACAAACTGCAGGATTAGATACCAACCTTTATTAATTTGGGGGGTGGATGTGAAATTGAGTAGGAATCAGTACAAAAATAGCTCATGCTAGTCCTGTCTTTGAGGATATTGACTTAGTAATTAGAAAACAAAACAAAAAAAGAACTAGAGTAGCAATCCAGCATGTGCCGAAGTCCCTGAAATGCATAAGGGATGTGTGCATTTTACACAGCATTGAGTTAAGCATTTTTCTGCTAATAAGTATGGTAGCTAGATGACAAACAAAAAATACCTTGTGTTATCCAGAGCAATCTGCCTTCTGCTCTTGACTGAGCCTTCCTCCTTCTTGTAGACTTGTTTATCCACCTCATAACTCACCGTCAGAGCAATTTAGCATATCCCTGAGCAGGCTCATTTGATTGCCAGGTTTATCACTGAGGAGACTCAGTCCTGCTGACATCAGAGTCATATTATAGCTGACCTGAGAGGCTTCAGATTTTCTCTCAACAGAGCAGCTCTCAGCAAACTCTTTGAAAATGAGCAGTTTTCACATATTTCCTGACTAAAAAAATTACTATATATCACATTGTCATCATTCGCCCTCCTTTTACTGTTGTGCAACTGCAACCAGTAGGATTCTGCTTTTTTTCCCGAAAAAAAAGAGAATCTTTGATACATGACCATATTGGAATTCTTGCCTGTTCATTTTTCATTACTGAATTTAGGAACAGGCACAAGGAAGGTTGCAAGTTTTAATACAGGATGAAATTTCTAGGGGGTTTTGAGGGTTTAAAATAGATAACTGCAATACAGAAAGCTCAGCACTCAGGTGACAAGAAAGTAAACATCATTTATTCTGAAGCCTAGTAGCTTGACTGGGTTTAGGACTTATCTTTTGATTAACAACTTTTTCTCACCTTTTCTAAATGTACACAGTATATATTTTTCAGGCTCTAAAATATAAATGGGTCAAACAAAAAATATTTCAGATAATCAAGCTGGAAGGCATGACCTTTGTCTTTTGATGAACAACATGTCACATTCATATTTATCACCTCAGGTTAGAAACATACTGAATGAAGAAAAAGATCAGAATATTGCAAGTCACTAAACAGTGTCTTTCAGTCTTTTGATCACGCCACTGAACAAAGAATTGACATACGTACCAGGGCAAGAGAGATATTTATGGAAATATTTATTAACATTCTTCTCATCCTGGGAGCACTTTTCAATTAGATTTCAATGACTTGTTCCAGATACTTTTTTTGATTTTCATTTTCTGATTCTCTGAAAGGACTGGTAAGCAGAACTTGGACAAAACTAGTGCAACTAAGGCTATCTGTCTGTCTCTCTGAGATCATACATTTATTTAAATACAGTATTAAAGTAACACCAAAATTCAATGGAATAATGCTATTCATGGCCACTTGTTTTATTTTACATTTTCATTCATTTAATTTAATTTCATTATTATTATTTAATTATTTCATTATTATTTAATTTCATTCATTCATTTTCATTTCATTCACTTACAAACTGATGAAAATAGTTATTAATGCTTGCAAATTTATTTTACTATTTTTATTTAGGAACATGCATTTTGAGTCCTATCTGATTATCAAAAGACTTTTGCAAGTGTAAAGTCTTCTTAAGACTTTTTCAGGGCTCTCAGGGAACACAATTACACACAATATGCTCACAGAATAATAAAAATAAATAAAATCTTCAAAAAGTGTTTTAATAAATTTAGACTAACATTACATTGCTTTTCATGAATTCAACAGGTTTTTTTTAAGCACCTAATGCATGGAACTGGAAGAAGAAAAAGTCATCAAGAGGTGAAATTTTATTTTCAACAGCACAATCCATTTTCTGCATAAATCCACTGATTTTCCAGTTTCATAATCCTTGTTCAGTTAATTAATTTTTTTGAATGAAGAGAGTGGGACTGAAGAAGTAGGAGTTATGACATGAGTTTTATTTTCTTCCATACTAGCAACATGATTTTGCTGTGAGAAAGAAGGTCTAGGAAAGGTCAGTTAGTGGTTAGCTAACCTTCTTTTTACAATAGAAAGAAAATGATGCAGATTTAAGGAAAGTTGCTAATTTCTAAGAACTCATAGCAGCAAGGGAAGGACTGCGCTATTAGAACAAGCTAAACCATCATTTGAACCCAAAGTTCACATTAATAGAAATGCACATAATGAAGCAGTGATTAGAGTCAATTCAAAAATAATAACATCAAAGAATCCTTCAATGATTAATGCCTGCTGCAATCAGAAACATGATGACAAGTGATACATGACACCATTGGGTATGGTGTAGTCAGTATTTAGAATTGTTAATGGGGACAGATGTCTCTTCTAAGCAAAGTTAGTTATTGACTTTTCTTATTTAAATTCCTGGTCATCAGTATCTCCAGCAACTGCCAATTGGTGTATAAAAGCCAGGTTTACTAAGAGAAGGGAAATAGCAAAGAAGTCTTTCTACTGGTGGATTAGTCAGAAGTAACTGAAGGCCACACAGCTCTCCAACAGAACATGAAAACCTTGAGAAATTTTCATGTATCTGCATAAAGTCTTTGGAGAATCAATGTTACCATTGCCAGTTACTAACAGAGAAAAAAAAAATGCTATAAAATTTTAATCAAATCAATAAAGAATATTCCCTAAGGTAATTTTAGAATTTATTAGCTATAGCTGATAATCTTTTAGCTAATGATTTCAGTTTTTGAGATATATTTTGAGCAATAGGTCTAATTGAGCTTAACTTCTAAACAGAAAACAAGAAAATAATAAACATTCTTCCCAATCTACAAAAATGGACAATGCAGTAAAATCTCAGCTTATATTTCCATTCAAATCATATAATGAAATAAATTTTAAATTAATCCATCACTTTAACATATATAGATAACAATAGGATTCCTTTTTTATCAGAAATATCAGACACCTATTAATCTTCCTGTAAGTCCAAATATATTTCATATATATATATATATATAAATAAATGAAGATTACATTTGGAAAAAAAAAAAGAAAAAAGTTGAAGAGATAAAAACTGTAGTATTGAAAAAAAAACTGATCCCAAAGATCTTCTACCACAGCTCAATAGAAATAGCATTATGGGTCACTGCTTTTCTCTTCACCTGCCTTCCTCATTTGAACTTTCAAACACAACAGCATGAAAAATTAGCTTACTATTTTAATAAAAACAAATAAATATTTTGTAATTAAAATTTAGAGTAGGTACTTTGCTAGATTTAGAGAAAAATTTATTCACTAGGTCTGTCATGTGGAATATGGTAAAGAAATGATGTAGTAAAGTACCACTGATGTATTTTAGTATTTTTAAAATACTCAATTATTTCTCCTGGTGAGTGATGTTATGAAATCTCCATTCTTAAAGACAGTCAGAAGTTGACCTGGGAAAGTTCTGTGCAGCCTGATTTATGTAGGCCATTCTCTGAGCAGGATTTTGACCAGATGACCTACAAAAACTCATCCAATAAAAATTATTTGGTGAGTTTTTGATCTCAAAGCAGTCATATCTGTCTTTGAGTCTGTTTTAAAATAGTCCTGACTTATTGCTCTTAACAAAACAGCTTTGGCATTGTTTTTATTACATTTCTAGATTATTTTTAGTGGCACACACGGTATTATATACCAAAAGTAGTAGTTCACATTTCATAATGCATTTGTAGTTGTCCAGCATTTTCTAAATGCACCTGTTTTTTTTATCTACTCTAATTTTCAGAGAAGCACTGTATCAAGTTTCTCCCTGCAGATTTCATCCTTAAAATACACTCTGGAAAGGAATTTTTAGTACAGATTGCTTGCAGGTACGGCACCCTTGAGACTGAAGACATTGCTCATAAGTAGCTATCGAGAAATGAAAGATGTATCCTCTCACCCCTTCTCAGTTGTTAACAGGAGGAGAAAAGGTTACAAATTGTGAAGGACCCTGATACTCTATAGAGATTGAAAAAGAAGGGAAAGAGGAGGTGAGAATTCAGATGAAACAAGAATAAAGTTGCCAGTGAAGGGCTAAAGTAATGACATTTAAGTTGCATTCTTACACACTCAGAAATAAAAAGAAATTTCTTAAATTATTGAGAAAGAAGGAGAAATGGTATTACTCTGTAACCACTTTAGATATCAGTTTTCAAACAGTGGTATCCAAATACAAGCATGGTGATAAAGAGAACCAGAATGCAGCCCCATTCTGAAAGACAACAAGGTAGAGGAAAACTACTGCTAAAATACCTCCTTCAGGAGCTAAGAAAAATCATAGGGGATGATTAGATGAAGAACAGGATATTCAGTATGTTCTATATAATATTATTTTCATGCTTCTCTTCATAACTATTTAACAAGATGATTTTCTTTTCTTTGTTAGAATAAAGCCTATTTTATTTTCTGGGGGTTTAGATTGAATCTAGGCTATTCTGAAGGTTCCATTGGTAGTCATATGCCAATAGCCTGTGGCAGGGAGGTCAAATCTCAAAGTGAGATGCTGAGGCTCTATATCCAGGGCTCTACAGAGGGACAGATAGGCTCTTTCACCCATAGAGAAGATAACAAAAAATCCTCTGTGGGTACCATCTGTCTGACTGAAGAAGAAATCCTGATGCAATAATTCAAGGCCCTGTGAAAAGTAGACAGTGACCTATAGGAGGAACGTCATCAAGCAATTGATGGATGTAAACTCATAATTAATACTTAGCCAGAAGTCACTTCTCTCACAGAGAGAATTTTTTCTTTAAAGCTTTTTTCATAGTCTCAGAGCTCAGCATGCTATTTGCATAATAGGATCAGATCCTTTTCTTTCCCACTGTCTGGGCCTGGTTTTGAACAGCAGCCTACTTCAGCAGGAGGGGAAAGAGAGGCTGCTGCATTACCCCACCTGCTGCCATCAGGGCAGACTCATGGGAGCAATAGGTTGGAGTGATGAGTGACTATTGCTTCTACTAGGCAAGTACCATAAACAGTAGGGCTGTTAAGCAAATAATGGGAAGCAGCAGGACTTCTGGATGTATATTTGAAGAAAGCAGCCAGAAACTGCAGTTTCTATTGTATCTTGATCCTGCTGGTCTTTGTGGGTAGTCTGAGTGCACCAGTTGGTTGGACTGACTCTGGTCACTCAGCACTTCAGTATTCACACACTACCAGAGCCATCAGGTATAGACCTGTTTTGGAGAAAGGAGCAAGACATCTGCCTGGACCCAGGCCAGAAGTTCCCAGACACCATTGTCTATCTAGTCCTTCAGGCCCTTTTGCCCCTTCAGACCTGCACCATTTTCCATAATCACTCTGCATGAGTAAAGGTAACCTTTTTTATTTTTTTTGCTTTAAGCCCAGCATGGCTGACAGATATTCCAATGAAAATGTTTCTTATTAAATAAATAAATACATTTTTTAGTTGTCAGCTCCAAAGAATAGCTTTTTGAGTTGGCACTGCTAAATCTCTATTTGCTATGTCATATAATGGACTTAATAAGTTTTGCTTTCCAGAATAGTAAGAGTGAAAGCAAATATTGTCTAATATACTAAACATGTAACAGATATTGCTCACTAAACAGTGTTCCTTATCAGGAAACACAACTCTTTCAAAGGACAAAAACGTGTCATAATAGTATTTATTTCTAGGGGATGTTTCCATTTGCAATTAACATTTTTAAAACATTTTTCATCAGTTTTACTGTCAGTTTGCCTCCACACATTTTCAGTGATAACTACTTCTTAGTGGTTTTTTCTTCATTTATAAGTAACCCATAAATTGTGAATTGCTTTGTACTATTTTACACATCAATTATTTTCTGAAATTCAGGTAGCAACCTGTATCACTTGTACCATGGACTACTACTATGATGAATGAGAAAAGATCAATGACTGTGTCTGTTCCATAGAATTCTGTTTAACCCCTTTTCTTAGAAATTCAAGAGACTAAATATTTTTTTCTTTTTACAGAGTGTGATATGAAGCACCAATCATCTGCACAGATGTAAAATAAGTGAATGCAAAAAATGAAATGCTTATTGACTTCTCCTCTTCAAGTAAACTGTAATTAAAAATACTTTATTTAAGCCTTTTGAGTCCCATGTGGTCTTTCAATGGAACATCTATGGTTAAAGTATATGCTTCATTGATTCCAATTAATTTATTTTGATGACATAATTCCCCAAGGAATAATGTGTGTATAGGCTTACCAAATACTTTGATTATAAGATACTAAAATTAATGTTATTCTTAGGAACTTTTACACCTACTCGATACAACAAAAAAGACATTACAATAAAGCATTGAGACATTTTTATTTCTAGCCTCAGCCTCCAATGAAAATCCCAAAATTGCTAGACAGAATGAATTCATATCTGGTAAACTATAGATATCAACAATTCCTTATTTAAGATGAGGTTAGAGAGAAAAAGAAGTTTGTCCCATATATAATATTTCTAATTGTAACTGAAAAAAAAAAAAAGACAACCTGCATATTTTTTGGATATGGTGACTCTGTTTCTCACCTTCTCTTATCTTCTTTGTTACCACTTCTCAGGAACTTGTTAGAGAGCAAAGAAGGACAGGACATATGCAACATTCAAGGCACCTATTTCTAAACAAGAATGCTGAAATTTGCTTCCTGTCCTCCTGCTTTTTTGGCTTGTTTGGATAGCAGCTAAAAATTCTGTCCAACAATAAAATATATAAAAAATATGAAAGTATTTATTCTATTAGAATAAAAAAGAAAGACCCTTTCTTGGTTTAATGTTTGCCACTTGTGTTTCCACCCTCAGACATCATAAATATACAACTTCTGCAGAAAATCTATCTTTTAAATTGTTGGCATCCCTTTCACTGTCCTATTTATGTTACATATCGCATTTCTTGGGTAAATGGCAAAATATCAGATCCAAGTAAGTTTAGAGACAAACTGGAATTTAATCATGTCATGCATATAAATAGAGGACATATAAAATGGCACCATAAAAGCAATGCCTTTGATTGTCATTTAAATGCAGTAGTTTCTCACTCTCTGACCTCATCATAGATACAGAAATATGCTTCTGGGAAGAACTGCAAGTATTTCTCCATGTCATACTGTTATGACAAATCAGGAAGCAATTATTCTTCTGATTAAATCTGCTGTGGGGTTCTGATTTGGAACAACTCTGGATGCACACATGCAGGATAAGGCTTATTAAGGTTAAGATCATACTGTTGCAAAAAGTAGCAGCTGAAGAGAAAGCCCTTATTATGGCAAACTAGCAATTACAGCACTCATAAAGTCATTGTGTCAATCTAACCTAACCACCAATCTAAAAACTGATGCCTCCTGTTGAACTTAGGATACTAAACAGAAAGACACACAAGACCTGTGGAATCAGAAAGAGCCCAATTTCACTCCCAAGAGGAGTGTACAAACCAAGGATCTGGTTAAGAGCACCTTAATCTCAAAAGCAGTAGATCAATGTCCATTTACCAGTTGAATACATTTAAGCCATGACTTTCACCCCAAAATAAGCATATATTACTTTTTAATATACATGTAGTTATCTATCTATCTATCTATGGGTTTATTAATTTAGAGCAGTAACATACAATATTAGTCACTCTCAGAACCCAAAAATAAATAATATTTGTTCATCTATTTCTCAATTTAGCATCATAGCATCTACCTGTGGGACATATATGTTTATTTCATTCACTTTGAATTATCTACAACAGAACAAGGTGTTTGGAATCCCCTCATTTCTCTGTCCTATTTAAACTTCTAGTGAAGAACACAATACAGTCACCTCTGTATTGACTAAAATCTGAAGACAGAGCTAACCCAGATGTGGTCACTACATTTGGCCAGGCAAAACTACCCTTACTAAAAGGGAATTTCAGGGAGAGAGATTAACATTGCAAAGGGAGAAAAAAACTAATACTTGCTATACTAGCAAGTTAGTACTAGGAAAAAAAAATAAATGAGAAAAATATGTAAATGAGGATGAAATCTATACTTGAGGCAAAATTGAATTTGCTGGACATGCAGAAACGATTTGATACACAGCTTGAGACTTATAGTTTGAGATTTAAATAAGAACTTGATCTAATCACTCTTTTGTATCATCTAAATTTCCAGCAGGTGTCCAAATTACTTCCATGCTCTCATGAGCTATAGGGTATGCAGCCCTAGGACATAAGCATTGCTAACAAATAACTGCATCAAGTGACTCACAACATGAATGTTATCTAGCTCATCAGGTAATCAACTAGCTTCAGGAAGCTGTCTGACCTTCCTCTCAAAAGTCAACAAGGTTTTCTCAGTCTAAAATTTTTAACAATCAATGCTGTGTATTGCCCTTCTGAAACTTTTTTGTGTCTTTAAGTTCAAAAGCTAGTCTGGACTACAATGTAAAGGGAAGAAAAATCTTTTATTGGCCACAGGAAACATCTTAAACAATTAAAGAAACTGCTCAGGGAAAAGCACTTCATGTAAACCACACAAACTTGTTTGTGTATATATTCAGTTTATTTAACAGAAAGGTCAATAAAGTATCAATAAGCAATATAAGCCTTTCGAGGGTGTATGTTATGCAGTAATAATCCATGCTGAGTGCCATAGATGGCTGACAATACAACACAGGGAATTAGCCCAACACAATTTACACCCTATTGTGCACTGCTGCTTAATTTAACAGCAAGAACTCAGTTTCCCCTGTGTGCTTCTATAGCATTTAACAATAGAAGCTTAATTCTAGAGAATTTCCTTCAAAATAAACCTGATCAAATCCTTACTGTGACAACAGATGGTGATAGAGTAGATGTACCATTGGACCTGAAATTTCAGTAACTGTCAGTCAAGAGCTGCTGAATGGCTACTCTGAGGAACCACAGTAATGGCATATTGAGAAATAATTAATTCAACAGTCATGCTAAATCAGGAAGAAATAAATTAAAACAAAAGAAACAAAAACACTCCTCAGGAGAGGGAACAAAAACACTGTTCTTAATGTATTTCTTGAACAGACTTGATTTGAGGACATGTCATTTTTCAGTAGGATACTCACTCTTCAAAATTGCACTTTAAAAATATCAAGAGAGTAGAAATGGAGGCTATTACTCAGCTATTAATAATAAGAAAAGAAAGTCATATGTTGTGTTTCATACAGATGTTCATCACTAGAACTGATGTTATCCTATCAGTCCACCTGAGCAATGGAATTCCTTTTTAAGCACAATAGAAATGCAACGCATTTGCAGCCAAGGACACTGGCTTCACTGAGAGGCGAGCCAATCACCATGACATTTGTGTGTGTTCACCTTTTTACAGAGCATATAAGTTAGGTTTTATTAAATAACTCACTGAGCCAAATTTTTAGAATTGATTTTAAATGAGATTGTTCTAACTGCAGAACTTTAGTCAAGCTGAACAACAGCCTATTAAACCGGAATATGAGGTGATATTACACAGCTGATCTGGTAGATGAAACAGCATGTAGCTGTTTTTATTAAATTATATAAAAAGGAAGAGTAAATGAGTGCAATCATGTATATTTATGAACATCATCAAGAATGTAAAATGTCTGTAAAACAATGGGATTCATGACAACTGAATGCTGCGGAATCTGATATGCACAATTATAGCCCAGTTTCTGGCCTTAGTGTGGCATCAGTTCATTATGCCATGACGTTTTAAAACTGAGTTAAACACAGTTGTGGAGGTGGAAAATTCTTT
Source organism: Dendrocincla fuliginosa (assembly GCA_035047845.1). NCBI lineage: Eukaryota > Metazoa > Chordata > Aves > Passeriformes > Dendrocolaptidae > Dendrocincla > Dendrocincla fuliginosa. The sequence goes on along the minus strand of JAWWMO010000083.1, from coordinate 110,433,735 downwards.
CTTATTCTCACATAATTCTAGTTATGAGCAGTTAATTTTGAATAGGACAGCTACCAATTCTTTTCCCATAAAAGCAGGAAAATTCTGGAGGGAAAGATTATTCTTAAAACTTAAAATTATTCATTGAACATTCCTTATCTTCTGTAGAGACAGGACAAATCTTTCAAAAATGCTCATGCTGCCTGTGGATAGAAGAGAAATAGTATTCAACTTAAAAGATTATAGCATTCTTTCCCATTACAGCTTTTTTGTAAATTCAACATTAATGAAAGGTGGAGGGTTATAGCCTTTGAATTCATCTTAATAGAGATGAGACATAGAGCGTGCAGAAAAAAAGTTTTAGATCCACTACCCTGCCATGATATTCTAATCTCTGTTTCATGTGAAACTTTGAGATTTTACTTTTGTCCATGTAGTAGAAAAGCAAGAGTCTATTTATTACATTGTTTCCCAATGTAATAAATTGGGAAACAATGTAATAAATCTGGCATTTATTCAGGCACTGAATCTGCTTTGTACTGCCAGCTTGTTGAGTGAAATGTTAAAATTGGAATCAGAAAGCTGTGACTTTCCCGACTGCAACTTAGGAACATTTTACTTACTTGTACATGTAGGGACAGTAGGAAGTGAACTTAAGGCCAGACTAAGATTTAGATCTAAACCTTGAATTCCACTGTGTACCTAAGCCAATGGGCAACCAATTCATCCTCCGGGCATGGCAACCAGCCGAGACCGGCACATTCATATACTCATGGTGGCTAATGTAAACACCAGGAACCAGAAAGGAGTGGGCAGTGCTTGTTCTCATTACACCACCACCATTTACTGAGGTAGGGTGCATTTTCCTGTCATTTGGAAAATGTTAGCAGGGAGCTGATGCCACCTTTCTGAACTCACCTGCCTAATGATGGCTCTGGCAGGAGCTGACATTTGCTGTAATCACTGTAACAGCTGAATAGAGGTGATGAGTTCCAAGAAAAGGAAACATGCCTGTGTTTCTGGTCCCTTCTTGGCTGATCAAATAGAGGTCTCTGGCTGAAGCCTTTAAATATTCCATCCTTTGTGTCTCTCTGCTATGCAGTCTCTATAATTTTTTCTCTGAAGTTATGGAAATTTTGTCTAGGACATAGTGCATATTTAAAATATGCATTATATTTTGAGTACCCAGTTTGGGGTTTTTTCTCAACTACTTGCTTAGATGTTACTATATATAGCCCATGTGTGTATTACCAATATAGAAAACACAACCAATATTCTGATTTTTACCAGCCTTTTTTGTATCATCTTTCAACCACTAATAAATTTATTAACATAATTCTCAGAACTTATTGCTTCATGCTGTCCAAATAATTGCCACTTTCTTATCAATACCGACAAACTTTGATCTTTTAATTTCAATGAATGTATCGTACCTTTTTGATAAGTTTCCAGACAAACCTACTTTCAGAATTACTGCCTTAAGGGAAAGATGCCACATTATGTGCAGTCAACAAGTCATTTCTATTTACTTATTCTTTTATCTTTTTAACTTACCACAACATTGAGACATTTGGATAACACTATTAGAGTTACAGTATCTTCTACACCTATGCAGGCACATTTTTTTTTTTCTCATTATAATTCTAATGGCTCTGTCTGTGACCCTGTTTTCTTCTCAGTATCAAGAATATTTTCATGAATCAGTTTTAACTGGGTTGGTTCCTTGACTCTAATTTGACAACTGCCTTCCCCTCTACCTAACTAAGAAAGAGCAGAAGACCTTTAGAAGAAATGGCAAGGAGAGGGAGCTTAGCACTCATTCAAGGAAACTTTTGCTGCTAGGACAAAGCTTTTATGTGGGAAGGAATTCACTCTTATGCAGGATGCTGTGTCTGTTCTGTCTGTAGAGGTAACTCCCTTGCTACAGGTGATAAAATTGTCACAGACATGCCTGGAGGCTCCCCTGCTAGGGCACCAGACAGGCTATAAAGCACAGAGGGAGGACTCAGCCTGGGGTCTTATTGTGTATGTGAAAGGTGTTGTTATAAAAGCACTAAAACAGGTTTCTGCTTTTGCCTTCTTGGCCATCTGCAGTGTTCTCGACTTAATATAAATTTTCTTTAAAACTTTAGCCACAGTCTGGTGTCTGGTGTTACCTGGATGCGTATATAGCCTTACATATATATACAAAAACTGTAAGTGAAAATAAGCTTCAATTACCCTGCTAGTGCTCATGAAAAAAATTCATGGTTATTTGTTAAGTGGCATTAAATATGCATGCTTTTTTTTAAAGCACAATAGAATGAAGACAGTTTTCAAGTTCATGATATGCTTGCAGAAAGAAGTTAAAACTAGCTGTTGAACCTCTTAGACAAAAACGTATTTTATTAAAAAAAGTCAAGATAATAAAAATATTCAAGATGATAATTTAATTTGTAGATAAATAATGATGTCTTGGTATAACCTTTTCCTTCTCTGCATACCATGTTAATGTTTGCTGCACATCAGAAGACAGAAATTAACCTTACATATGTGTAGCCTTTTTTGACTCTACTCAGAAATACTACTTCACTTAAATGAGGTGTTATTTCCTAGCTCCTTCTACAATAAAAAACACAATCCTCTTTACATAAGGTATGCCCAAACGGAATCCAGTTTTGAATTTAATGTTCCCTAAAATTTGAAGGCATACACAGATCAATAAACCTTTTTCTTCTCCAGTATTTGATGGGCATCAAGATCTTAACAGTCTCACTGTCCATCAAATCAGCTTCTCTCTTTTCAGTTTGATCTTTTGTCTTTTTGAAATGCTCCATGGTAATTCCTTTGGACTTTAACGATTGGTTCTGGTGAGAGAAGGATGCATTATATTGCAGGCTTCCCTAACAGACAACATGACCAACAAGCTCTTGAAGCCATGGTAGTTATTTTTGCTTTCCACTGAAATTCTAATGAAGAGGAAAGTGCCTTACTGACCCCATATACCAAGAGTTCCAAAACAGCAAAGATTCCTAAATTATATGTTATACTGGTGAAACATTAAAAACTGTTATAAGTTGATGATATGAGTGAAAATGGAGCTAGTTAACTTATTTTTGTTAACTAGACACTGTTTTCTTCCTTTTTTTGGGGGGTGATAGGAGTATTTCTTTGCCACTTTCAGCAACTGATGTTATAGAAACTATTCTGAAAATGCCTAGATACAAGCGTTATCTTCAGTTATTGTACCTTCATTTCTACTTACCCATATAGTTGTTATTATTGTTAGTATTATTTGTATTTTCGGTATTGTGATTAGTTTGCTATGATTTGAGGACCTTCTCATTAAGAAAACAAAATAGTAGTATCTACCTCCCTTGTGAGTTACGCTCAGCACAATTTCGCATTAATAAGATTAGGCCAGAGACAGGGAAGTGAAAAACATGCTGATTAACTGAATAAGTGGTGTAAGGGAGGTGAATGCACTTTTCTTCCTCAGGTTTACAGTTCAGTTCTAGATATATTTCTCTCCTTCTAAAAGGAAGCAATTAATTCTTTCCTATGAATCAGATTTCTCTGTTTCCCCTTATCACATTAAAATGAAATCACCACTATGTAATAGTTGTGATACATAACACATGCATACTCAATTAACTTTACAGCATACTGAGTTTTACCCTGAACGTTTGTGTTCACACTTTTGTTTACATAGTTTTCTAAAAGATATGTTGATCCTTTTGAGAAGGTGTGGCTGTTGTCTTTTCTTGCTATGGTTTCTAGCAACTAGAACGTCAAAATAACAGCCTTGAACTTCAAGATGCCTGCAGGTTTGCTTCCTTAAAAGAAACCTGTGGGAAGAACAGATTTCTCAAAACACAAAGATCTATCCCTTCATTCCATGGATCCAATCACTGGACACACAGCTGTACAGAATAGCAGCAATTGTGCTCATGATCCATTTTACAAGAAACAATCCCTATTTAAGGAATCTTACTCTCTTTTTTAAAGACATTCCAGTTCCCTCCAGTAATGTGAGACTGCCAGTGAAGGAACTTGGGCACAGTCAGATTGTGTTTCTTCCAAATCCTACTACTGGTATACTCCATAACTCCATGCAAATATTATTTTTTTTTAATGCATTCATTTGTCAATAGGAAAAAAAACTAAAACAAAAACAAAACAAAAAAAATCCCAAAACCAACAAACCAACCAAAAAAAAACCCAAAAACAAACAAATAAAAGCACCCGTAGATTTTTAGAATTTTGGAACATTGATGGATTCTGTCTAATTCTATATATAAGATTCCCATTCCTCCTTTTGTAATAAAATTGGTAAGATGCAATCCGAAGAAAATCATACATCAAAACAGGATTTGAAAAGATTAGATGTGATCTTACTTTGATGAAACACTCCAGTTCCCTTTGACTTTAGAACACAAAACCAATAAGGTACTCTCTAAAGAAAATCTATTGAGCATTCTTCTCTTGGAATAATGCATAACTATCTCACAATTAAATAAAGTTCAAAGGAGAATTAGAATTATAAACGAAACAACCACAACTTTTCTTTTTCTTACCTGCTGGTTTACGGGAAAATTCCTGTTGATTTTTTTTATCTATAAAAATGAATAAAGAAATAGATTAATACTCACTCACTAAAAGAAAAAAGCAAAACAAAACCACTGGATTTTTGAGACATATATCAGATACTCACTTCCAAATTATGTATGTAAAAAAGAAAATAAAAACTCCTGCAGTAAAGGGAATGAAACCTTTGACAAGCTCATGTGAATAATGGGACATTTCTGTGATCATTTTTGTGGTTCAGTCTGCTGTTCAGAATACAGGATTGGTGAATACATGCAAAATTATTTCTGAGTTCTACAACACTGTATTTTTCTTTTTTTTTTTTTTAATTAGAAGCTATAAAATAAACTGGAGTATTTAACTCTAAGCAAAAGTCATTCAGAGCAACTTACTGTCAACCACTGAAGTCATCAAGTTAAATAAATTGTTTTCCTTAAAGAATGATGAAAATTTGGGCTGGAACTGCCTATAAAACACCTATTACTCTACCATTTTATCCGATGTGCAAAATCAAGTATGTACAATCAGTTGTGATAACTGTTCAAGTAATTTTTTTCTTAAAACATTCAACGGCAGCCTCAAGTAAAATGTAAAGAGAAAACCAGTCTGAGACACGTGGCTCATGAGGAGTTTGCATTTAGCTCTGCAGTTCATGGACTCCATCTAAAAAAACATTGCCAGCTTTCTGATGCAAAAGTGTCCAGTATGAAGAGAGTCATGTGTAGAACACATCCATTTCTACCATTACTAAAACAAAAATATTCTTTTTTTAAATTTAATATAACCCCTGAAAGCTTTTAACTAAACCTAGCAAATCTACAATATGCATTCATGACAGATACTTAACACCTAGAATTTATTTTTTGCTCTCTTAGGTTAAGCTTTTTTTTTTTTTTTTTTTTGTAGCTACAGGTAAATGACCAAAACACGTATTGAAATTAAGGACATTGTCAACTACGAATCTATATAGAATGTATCTCAATAATCTGAAAAGCCCTGAAATCACAGTATAACATTTACAATGCTTCAACCATGGTACAACATATTTTTAAAAGAAAAGAAGAATCACCACTGAAAATCGTTCAGTGTTTACAATATCATATCATCCCTAAACAACTATATGCAGAGATGTGAATGGCACTGTGTTTTGCAGACTTCAAAACCAGACTGCGTTTGCTGCAGTGGTAAGCTCTTCACATTCCTCATGCAAATACTGAGTACGTCTGTCACCGACATCCCACAGTTTTGCTATCAAAGGATAATTCTCACTGTCAAGAACATCCTGGCAAGTGATTTCAGTTGGTTTTCAAATATATTCTGAAACAATAGTGTCAGGAATACATTTCCACCCTTCCTTCTTGCATGTACACAGGCTTCAGCTTCCTCCTTTCCACCGTGTTAGCTGAGGGGAAACACTAAAGGAGCTACGACATTCAGTGGGCAAAGAAATAGCATAAAATTAATCCATACTTTCTAAGATACCAACTATCTTACATGACTTTTTAAAAGAAAAGGCAGACAAAGCCCATATTTTTTTGTCAGGAAAAAAAATATTTGAAAGGCTTTTGGGATTTATTCTTAAATCAACTCTTAAATACTCCAGTGTGATAAACCCTTGTTTGTGCTAGTAGAAGCTATTAAAATCCTTGTCAAAACTGTTTGTTTTCATCTAGTTTAACCAGACTACAACCAATAGCCTGAAAATTTTAAGTTATGAAAGAACACATCAAGAAAAACAGTTTTCACTATTGTAAATAAAATACTGAAAATGCCTATTTAGTGGCAAGTTACAGCTACATATTAAACAATTAGGGAGAGTTTTTGTTTACTTCATACATATTCGTTTTTTTTACATACAAAGTACATTAGGAGCTTTATGTACTTTGGATATTCCTGTGAAATGCAAATGCAAAATTGGAACATCATTTTCTCATTCAAAAATTTCCAGCTCATTTTCTAAAGTAAGGTTTAGGCAGCTACATTACACAGTTGTTTTAACTGTTGCTTTGATTAATTAAAACAACCACGTTTATCTTTCAGGTAATATGGTGATGATTTGCTGAAATGCATTATTGTTAATTCTGTTACAGTTTGCAAACTGCAGTATGGTTGTTCAAGTCTACCTTAGTACACCTAAATATTTATCATTCATATGCGTAAATACTGGACATTACAGAAAAAAAAAAAAAGTAATACAGTTAGGCAGCACACAGAAGGAAAAACATTAGCCAACACTGCTCTTCCCAGCACGTTACAAAGAACATTGAGCAAAATTTAATCTACAGATGATACAGACCTATAATCCTTAAGAATTAAAACCTAAATGTAACCATTTTCCATAAATGTTTAAAAGATAAAAAAAAACAACAAAAACTCCTCTTACTTGACAGATTATGTAAAAGAGAAATGTTTTTTTTTTCAGTTAACTGATGCACATGAATGACATTTATTTTTATAAAAGGACACCAGTACAATACACTGCAAACATACAGGCATGTAATGTTTTTAAATAAAACACACTGGCAGATACTATTAAAAAAAAAAAAAAGCATTCTGAGAAAATTTTTTCAAAAGATACATTTAGATGTGTTTATCTAGAGCAACTGAAAATGAGGAATGGCACAAAAGATAGATGAAGCATTAGTAAGCTGAATTGAATCTAGCAAGAACTACCTGCTTCTACTCCATACTCAAAATGCAGGTGCTTAGGGGTGATATTCTATTCTATTCTAGTTCACCTTCCATGAATGCAAATGAATGAAAAAATACCTCTAAGAATACCATAAAGAAAGCAATTTGGGATCTGGGGATCACCTCAACATGGAAGGAGGAAGAATGCATCAAAAATAAGGTCTCTGCAGTATCTTGAATCTGACTAGCAAATAGGCAAGTGATGTTGATATGAGACCAATAACACAGTCATAGAATCACAGAATTGAGTTGGAAGAGACATTAAAGACCACCTCGTTCCAATGCCCCCTTACCATGGGCAGGGACACCTTTTGTTAGATCAGGCTGTTCAAAGCTCCATCCAGCCTGGCCTTAAACACTTCCATGGATGGGAAGCACATATTTTAGTGTCAGCTATGACAGAAGATTGGTTTGAAATACAGCTGATCGTTAACAGTACAAATACATTTGACTAGATATGTTCCAAAAATTCAGCTGGCCAATATGTTTGGACATCATAGACATGAAGAATACTGGTCAGGGAGATGATATGAAGTGGACCATAGAGAGGAATGCACCATGGTCAAATTCAGTAACTTTTGTGCATTAGATCTTTCAACTGCAGATGGACACTTTTCACAGTGATGGCTGCGCGTGTTCTGCAGAAGAAACAAGAACATGGAACATCCTTTCTCAACAGGTACTCAAATGAGCAGGCTTTGGCTTCAGGTGTGCACAGCAATTGCAAAAGTTTAGGTTTTAAAATTATTATTTAAAAGCCTTCGTGACAGGGAAGCAGTAATGCAGAAGAATACCATTCCTCACTCCTATCTTTTTGTGTGAACTGTAGCCTATTATTGTTGCCCTTTGCTGGAATGCAGCTAATTAAGCTCATAAAAGTTGGGCTTTAAACTTCCACACTCCCCAGGGATACCGTTTCAGACCTTCTTTGAGCAAATAGCGCTGCAATGACTATTTTCAATTTCCATAGGAGGATTTTAAAATGTAATTTGAAAACTACTATTTATTAGGGGTTTGTTTGACCTTTTTTACCTATTCATATTAATGAAATTTGCTATTCCAATGTAATCACAGGATTCTCATGAGATGACGAGGAAATGCGCTTTTCAATGAGAACTAAGGACACTTAAGAGTAGTAAGATCAAGGCATAAGGGCACTGATTCCAGGTTCTTTCAGTCTTAAATATAAGCAATTAGATATTTGAAACCTCTATGTATATCACACTTGCTTCAGTCCTATTTCTTGATAAACTGCATTGTAATTAAGACTCACAGTTCTAATATGATAAAAATGATTAATGACAATGTGAGTCTCAGGTATCACAGCTGGTCCTCTTCAAGAAACAATAATATAGTAATTGTTAGTTGTTAGAACAGTGTTCCTGACAGAGGCCATTCCCTCGGAGGACCTAAAGGGACACCCAAGACTGAAATGCAACTTATGGAATGAGTGGGCACCAGCTTCTGCTCAGTATTTTGCTGACTTAGGCAGTAAACAAGATTCTCCCACATTTTCACATATGATTTGATCTATCATTTTCTTGCAGTCTGTAGATACCATGCAACTTTGCAGGTCTCGGAAATTTTCCAATTAAAAAAGAACCCTTTATTATTTTAATTTATCCTTGCCAAATATATACGGATTTCTCCAAACAATTTAGACTCTGCAGCCTTCTTTATCAATTGTTTGCATTTACACAACTGCTGATTTACATTCATTAACAGCTAATTAAAATATAATAATTTGACAAGAATGTAAATTCATTAGCTAGTTCTTCATCTCATGCATTAAAGTAACAATAGTTTATGCCATTGGGATGTTAAGTGATCGCAAATGGGAAGCAGGATCATTAAAATTTGGAGCAATTTGGAAGGAAACATGAATCCATGCTGTGATAATCTTATGTTAATGAATGAGTAAGAAAGTCTACAAAACTAACACTTGAAATGACTAGTTGGGTAGTCTTATTCTCTCCTTGCTAGGCTTTTGTTTGCTCGATACAATAAGTAAATTGTGGTAAAGTCTGAAATTTTGTTATCCAAGAGTATATGTGCATTGAAAGAAGCACAGAATCAGAGAAGAAGCATACAACACTTAACGTGAAATACACAATATACTGGTAAATGCATTCAAATATATGTATAACTGCCTATAGACTAAATATGGGAATTCTTGATGCTGATTTTACAAGCTGTGGAAGATCTTAGAGTTTAGGCTTAAAAACCATATGAGCTATGATATGCAAAGTGATCAGTCAATGTGTTCTGGAAAATATGGAAGCATAGCAAGTATTTAATGCAACATTCTTCTGACCAGCCTGTCTGTTGTGTGTTGGTCACATTTTAACAGCTAAATGGTTCAAAGGATAGAATGATTCAGATTCTTCCATAATTTCTAGTATTTTCTCAACTAACTTTGATATTTCTAAAGACTAGACACACTGGGTTGCAAATAACTTCAGCCCAAAGGAACTCAGCATCAAATCCCTTGAAGAAAGAAAGGGGAAAAAAAAACACATGAACATTTATATGGAGGAGAGGCTTGATTCAACACTGAATAATGCATAACCATAAGCATGACCTCTGCTTTAGAGTTTGTTCCTATAGATACCTGCAGGCTGAATCATTCTCACTATGGTTTCTAGATGAGAACAAAAGTGAGAATCAAGATGATATGTTTCAGCTTATATAATCAACATTATAAAATCTCCCTTAGGTGTCAAAAAATTAGAGAAAGAGATCAAATACTTTCAAAGTTAATCTACAAAAGTTTATCAGCATCAGCACTTAATGTTCTCATGGATCATCTTAATCCATGAGGAAACTAAAGTGCTTGCTTTGAATCCTACATATAAGTAGAGGAAAAGAGGCCTAAGACAGTGTTGACGTCTCTTCTGGAAAGCAGTCCTATAATTCTACAACCTTCTTTTTAAATTTTACTGACTGCCTTTGTATGAGCCAGTTGTACAAAGTATACGGAGAACTTCTATGTTTTGGTGAGTTCCAATACACACAGGCATTTGATAAATACCTTTGCAGGCACCAAAATATGGCAAGCAGAACTCAGGAATTCTCCAAAAATGGAAGCAGATGAATACAAATCATTCCTAACAGAGGTCCGGAACTGATGTATGAAAATAAAATATTTGTATATTGAGAGTTATTCTCAATTTATGGCATGTAAAAGCACTATCAAAGCACAAATCTGAATGGTGATCACAAACCTATCAAAAGACTATCAAAATTTTCATTTCCTTTCTCACTCTAAAGGATTCTGCGATGCATTGGACCCTGTGAGCACAGCAATAATGGGTGGACAGCAGAATAATGGGAGAAATAGCAGATTTGTGCCTATTACATGAAAGTATAGTGGGAGCCATAAGGACAAAAACACAAAATCTAGTCTTCACACAACTTTAATGTTCCCATAATAGGACTGCAATTAATTTCACTCAAATAAAAAAAAAAAAAAAAAAAAAAAAAACAAACCAAACCAACCAACCAAACAAAAAAAAAAAAAAAAAAGTTGTGTTGTTTTTTTTTTCACATGACAGATGAATGGCTTCATTTAATCCTGTAATATTTAATATCCATTCCTAAATCTGGATTTTACCTCTATGATAATATTGCTATTGTGCCTCTTTAAAGAAGATAACACGTGTTACAAATAATACAGTGACTCTCCATTAATAAAATGCCAACAGCAACATGCATATTATTAGAGACAAGGAAAACAAATTAAAGCCAGTGCCTGAAAAAGCTATTATGGTCCCATGTGAAAGTAAGAAACATATGTCTCTCTACTGAAGATGTATTAGAAGGACTGTGAAGAATAGGAATTGAAAAGACATGAAAAAAGAAAAAAAAAAATACCCAGGAGATACTGGAATCATTGCTTCAGATAATGAATTGCAATTGGATAATTGTGGTTTGTATCATAATAGTGGTTGTTCACTGTAGTATGATTACTGCAGTATCAATCACACTAAGAGGAAAAAAAGCTGGTGTAGGTAATAATAAGTAAAATACCTACTCACAATATCCTGAAATATATTCCTCCGGAGTACCTTTGTAATTTGAAATTTGAAACTTTACTATCCATCAAAGTTAAACAGTTTGCAATGGAAATCCATCTGAATACTACACAAGTATTCAAATCCATTTCACTTGTTAAAAAGCACATCCACAGATTTCTTCCTGTTGTACCTAGAAACAAACTACCCAGTCTTCCTTTTAAAATAGCAAGGACTTCGACCTGAAATACAACTCCCAGGCTTCCCTAGCTAATATTTTTAAAATTATTAATTAGACATTTGATTAGCAGGTCTGCAGCCCTCATAGGCCGCCTGTTCTCCAGCTATTACTGAAAAGTAAGTGTGGAGTGATAACACTGAGAAGCTCCTGATGGGTTAAGCGAAACACCCTTGGAAGGGTGCTCCCAGAAACCATTGACAGAGGACAAAGAGGCTCCAGAAGTTTCCTTAAAGTGCTCAAGCCAGGTTCATAAGATCAACAAAGAATGGAGTGTTATGGAGATAACATGGCCTTTCTTTGCTACATCTTATGGAAGCACGGGAAACTCAGCCTTTAAGCCTACGTCATCTATCACCCTATTATTGCCTATAGCCAC